>VYZV01033767.1:323783-415120 GCA_013401275.1 Pandion haliaetus | reverse complement strand
AAAAAAAAAGTCCCTTCCCTTTGTCAAGCAAAACTAACCTCTCGTCCCATGAAGAATAACCCCCCAGGAGACCACCACAAGCTTGCAGAAAGCAGGGTAACATTTGATTTTTGCTTCTGTGGTCTGCCTAAAATTGTGAGGCACAACCTTTTGTATGTGTCATCATCTCTAACCCAAAAATTCCCAGAGCATGAGGAGCCCAGCCACGGAGGTGTCGGAGCGGGGGCGGCAGTGGAAATGGCAAGCCAAGGGGTTGCATTACAGTCCTAAGGGGCAGGATGCACGTAAGTGGGATGAGGATGGAGGAGTCACCTAGAATTGGGGTAGCAGAGGTCTAGTCAACGTAGAAAGACATCCCAAAAGACCATATAGTGCACTGAGACCTGAGTTACCCATTGCTACCCCTTGAGTATTGCAGGAACCACATAGTCAAACATTCCTCCCCTGCCCTGCCCTGTAGCATGCCAGATGACATTATTCTCCTGAGCAGTCAATTCTTCCTGAGGTCCGCTAAACTATCTGCCTCCATAATAACTTGAGGCACGAGGTCTCACAGGGCGACTGTAACCTTACTAAAATTTTATTATGAATATAAAATTCCCCTGTATCAGGCTTAATTTTGTTAATTTTCAATTCCGTAGGACATCCCTTGGATCTTGAATTACAAGAAAGCAAGTAGGAGTTGTGGCTGACCTCCTCTCCTCCATTAACCATCTCATGAACACTTCAAAACACTTCAGAGAACTGAAATATTTGGCAAACGAGACCCTGATCTCTCCACCGCCTCCATGGGCAAACAGAGGAGTAATTCATTTGTACCCAGAGCAGATGCCTCGGTGATAGCCAGGCACCTCTGTGTTTGGTTGCAGACCAAAGGAAATAAGTTTAGGCTATAAGCAGCCATGCCCTCAGCTCCTGCAAATTTGCAGCTGCCCATGCAAGAGACTGCAGAAGGTTTGATGCTCCCTTTGCTGACGTTTCATTCTTGTACCTTACCCCACAGTGCAATTGTACATTGCACAACCAACCATCTCTTCTAGTTTCTTCTTCCACTCCCATCTCCAGGCGTTATGACAGGAACTATTTGCAAGTTACATATTTCACAGCTGATGATGCAGGGAGCGACGTGTGGAGATTGGATTTTATTTCCCAGCTCTACAGGATGGAGAAGAAAAGGATCAGAGGGGAGGGGAGACAATTTGTGGTTTTGGAGGAGGGGGCTGAGGAAAGGACAAGGTTGGAAATTTCCTCCTGGCAGCCCTTTTTCAAGAAGAGTTATTAGAATTTATTTTCAATTATACACAAGAATAAGCCGTCTGCAGTATAGTTAACTTTCAATTTCAACCAATTTTCGACGCATTCAATCACAGATGCCTCAGTGATTAAGAATCTATGTTGCAAAACAATTCCCACTTTGCAACAATGCAATCAAACAGATCTACAACTCATAACCCATTATCCAAGAGTTTCTCAGCTCATTGGTGAAGTGAAATAGGATTTACCAAGCATGCCCTTTTTTACCCAGCAAGCCCCCAAGCTCATTTGCAAACCGATCTGCAACAGAAAACAACACACGCAGGGATTATTTTATTTTTGTGGTTTGTGTTGCTTTTCTTCCCTCTCTCTCCGTAGATGCAGAAGGTGTACGGGTGGGATGCAGCCAGTTTGCTGTTCGCAGCTTTCGGGGGCTTGGAGCTGCCCCCTCGCAGCAGAGATGCGTCAGAGGGCAGTGGGGGACCAGAGCAAAACCTTCCATCGCCCATAAGGGTGAAGGCATGGGGAGGGCTTCAGGATAGCTGCTTCACTTGCAGCTGGCTGCTTTTCCCCCACCCTTTTGCATCTTAGCAAGTGCAATGATGCTCCGACCAACAATACGCAACAGGTCATGACAGTCGGCAACGCACCATAACCCTTCCCCACCCTGGGCTCGGTGATGCACCCTGCCTTCCCCGTCCTGCTGCAGTCCCTGGCTTTGCAGGGTCAAAGGAGGATGGAGGCTAAAGGATGCCTCCTGCCTCCGTAGCCCCAAGAAGCACTGGGTAAATTGAGCTTCTGTATGGCAAGCACACCACGAGGGCAGAGACTTCAAAAACAAGATGCTTCCCCTCCTGAGACCATTTTAAGTAGATAAATATGATTCAGAGCAGCACAGACCCCCTTACAACCCTCACCGAGCACAGCAGCCAATTATTCGTGCTCCTAGAGATGCTAACGTGCCCATCTGCTATTCAGTGCACGGAGCACGACTGTCCAGCCCCGCTCACGGGGCCCTCTGCAAAAGGCCACCGGGTCCCTCCGGGAAAGGACAGGTCACAATTTCATAGCGAAGATACTGAGATAGAGGAGCTCAGGCTGATGGAAGAGGATGAGGAGGACTTTAAAGCTCACTGAGCCTAGAGGATAGGCAATAAAGCACCTAGAAGTCTGCTGATGGAAATGGCTTTCCTGGGCAAAGTGTCATTTTGTCAAGACCAAACTTCTCCCTGGGAACAAGTTGATTTTGAGTAAAAAACATAAGAAAGAAAAAAAAAGCATTGGGGACCAGGTGTTTCAATAACACACTTTGGAAAGGCAAAGTGGAGGTACCACAAAACAGCTGCACAGATGTCAGGTCAGCTCCCTATGCTCCAAAAATCACACCCTATGGAAAGAGCACTGAAGGCCCCACATCCCCCATTTTGCCCTGATTTGGGGCAGCTGGCACTGACATGGTCCATGGAAGCAGACATACATCCCCGCTAAAGAACAGCCCCAGCAGAAGACGGGCTCCCCGACCCAAGGGACCAGGCGCACACCCCCTGCACTGGCTCCTCTCTCTCTTTGATGCCGACAAATAACAATTTCAAACTGGGGAAGACACCTGGGAGAACCGAGGCACTTGTGCTACAAGATAATTAGAGATTATTATAATCGAAATTTCATTGCCACATCAAACTGTGTCTTTTAGCATTAATTAATCTCCTCTCCCAGCCTCTGAGCACTCTCGGCTCTCGCGCTGTAGGACAGCAGCTTGTCAAACACACCAAAGACTCGCATCTCATTACCTTATCAGAGGGGGCGAGCGAGGAGCTGGGGAGCAGCAGACAGATTCCCTGGCACAGCCAGAGACGTGAGGACGCCTGCAAACCCGCTCCCTGGTTTGCAAACTTGTCGAACAAGGTGCGTNCCCGATACAAGCAGGCCTGGAAAAGATGCTGCTTCCTTGCCGGGAACTCGTCCCACTCCACTATATGACCTTGAATAAATCATATAAATTAAAACTGCTGACATCCTTGCAGGGAGTGGGGTGCTCGTGGCTTGCTTTCCCAAGTGATTTAGGCTCCAAAGAGTTGATGCAACTACGATGTTATCCCAGTTATGTTGTAAAAATTCACCTTTAGCATCCCATTACCAGCCTGATGCATGATACTTTCCTCCTTTGGGAGGTTTGGGGAAGGTGTGAAACTAAATCCAGTTTCCTACATGGGATTCACAGCATGTGCTGCATGAGACCAAGCAAGGCTGGCCTTGAAGGACCAGCTAAGAGGTGGGGAGATGGACCCAGCTTGAGACACCCTTAGGAGACCTATTTCAAATGTTCTGAGCACCTCTGGGGGGAAAAAAAAAAAAAACCACAACCAAAAAAACCCCCACCTGCAAGGGGAGAAACCTCAGCACAGAAGCCTGGTGCCAGGACCCAGCCACACACTGCATCACTTTTGAACAGTGGCTGAAGAAACTGGGCACCCTCAGCCCCCTCCCAGCATCTGGCTGGGGCTGGCAGTAAGGGCTGTGTATATATTGGTGATACGCATGAGATGCTATATGTTCTAGTCATTGATTCTCTGCTGCTTTCATACCTCATCTGAAAATAAATATCCTCTCCCTTGTTTCCACCTTTCCACTCCCCCTTTCCCTGTTATTGGCTTTGTGACGGAAGGCTTTAATTTATTCCCCCTGCCATATCTTTGTGCCGCTGTTTTCTTGCGATTTACACCATATATTACCCACCGTCTTGTGTCATTTAACTCCAGAAAGCGCTCTGAGATACAGTTTGCTTGAAGGATGCTGGAGCCATTAATCCTGATTCCACAGCCCTGAGGAATACCCATGGCATTGCCACTGTGCACACACACGTAATCCTCCTTGGCTCCTGCTCTTTTACAGCCATCCCAGCACCATTACCCACTGCCTGGCCCCATTTTAACACCAAATGAGTAAAATAAAGCCCCTCCTGACCACATGTCGTTTCCTCCCCTCCCTATCAGCCAGGCAAAAGCTTGTGGGTGCAAATGGTACCAGCTCCAGGAGAGCACGGTGGGCAGCTGGATCATGGCAAGCAGAAACCAGTCTGGGGAGGAGAACTACCAGTCCCCTTCATCCCAGAAAATGGGACAATGAGAAGATGAGAAATGCATCAACTACAGCAGATCCTCTCCTCTGAGCGGCTAAGTGCCACGCTGCCTGGAAATTGCTCACCAGAGGGAGAGCTTTGATGAAAAATAGAAAAGGGGAAAAAAAAAAAAAAAGGAGGAAAAATTTAATGAAATGAAAAAATGTCATTTATTTTATTTATTTATTGGAATATTTCCATGTGGGGAGGAGGACAGGCATGATTATTCATTGTATTCTACATAGCAGGCTCCACAGGGAAACACTGCTGTCGCGCTCGCATCCCTGCACCGCCTGACACGTCGTTAGGGTGTATTTAATTGTGCTCGCGATTGAGAGATGAGAGAGCCCCCGTCTCAAAGAGCTGCAAGTTCGAGACAACACCCTCCTGCTTCAGCAGAGGCCGGGCACTGAGCGACCTCAGTTGCAGGGAACCAGTCACTTAACTGAACAGCTACCCAGGCTGGAAAAGGCGAACAAGACCCCTACCTTGTGCTCGTACCTATTTCACAGCAAGCGAGTGCTATCTTGATTTAAAACCATGTCTGTTTTCAGCATCGCTGACACAACAGCGATCTGCAGCCCTCCTGTGGCATTTGCCTTATGCAGATCTCACCGGGAAGGATATTTATTTGTTCTTATTTTACCAATGGGGAAACTGAGGCACTTGGGCAGCAAACCGGCTTTCCCTAACCCGTGCAACGCCCAAGGGACAGTGCTTCAGCTTCTGTCTTGCCAGCATACCACCTTCTCTCCTGGGCTGCTCTGGAGATGCTGCATTTCAGTAACTCCCCGTTTCTGCTGCATGCATGGTAATTTTAACAGCCTTCCCACCGTAGCAGTGATGAAACAGCAAGGTTTGTGGGGAGAGGTGATATCTTTCATTAGAGCAGCTGAGGCAGTTGGAAAAGGCAGCTTTTATGCCGAAAAGCCGGATCTGATTGAGCCCTGATGAAGGAATGCTGCATTTGTCCACCTTCTCTGGCTGCCTAATAAAAGCTCGCTCCTTCAGCACACTTCCCTGCTAACTAACTTTTTATAACAGGGGAGCAGCAACCAGCAGCCAGCCCCTACCTCCTGCATTAAAGCACATCGCCAACAACGTTTGCAAAAACTCCTGGGATTTGCAAATATTTCTATGATTTCCCAGCGGTCTGCAGAAACCTCACAAGCAAGAAGCTATTACAAGCCCACGAATAACGGGTGACCTGAAATTACCACTTGGATTCAAGCAAAACACTCACAAGTCACTTTTTTTGGAGGGCTGGGGGGGATCAGTTTTCCAATCCCCCCAGGAGAAAAGCAGTCGTCTCTTAAGCAACAGGCGCTTGCTTTCTATTACTGAAGCACACAGCTCAGCATCTCCCAGAATGAGGAGGAAGAAGGGAAGAAGGCTGAAGAGGGTTGGTTTTGGTTTTGTGGTTTGGTTTTTTGTTGTGGGTTTCTTTTTTTTTTTTTTCAGAACTATAATTTAAAGGCCAAAGCACTAACGAGTGCACAAGGGCAAGAGGCGACAAATGCTCGGTGAAAAATGCAAAATTACCATTTTAATGCATGAGTGTTGACTCCCTGGCTCTCCCCGGGGAGGCCTGTTTGATTTCGTTAACTTGTTAGCACAAGGATTTGACACAAGCTATTAGTGCCGAGTTCATTAAGGGGGGGCGAGTGCTTTTTCTTTTCTTCTGGATTCAGCACAGGGAAAGGGGCAGGGGAGGAAGGCGGGGAGCAAAACCACTCCATCAGTGGGAAGGCTGCACCAGAGGATGCAGAGGACAGAAGCAGCTCAGCACACCAGTGTCCAAACCAACCCATTGGCATCAGCCCCTGAAACGCGGCGGCATCAGGATGCTGCCTATTTGAGGTTCAAGCTTCAATCTTTGCCCCAGCATCCTCACACCCCAAGAAAGGAATTGCCCTCCTTCAGCCCCCTCACCATCACACCAGTGACCAGCTTTGATCCTTAAGCCTGAAAATAATCGACTGCCGTGTTTGCCAGCAAGATCCCAGCTCTGCAGCGGGAAGGAACTGAGGCAGAGCCCCAGGAAGCGCTGACCTTGCTCACAGGCACCTGGAACATCACTGGCAGAAGCCACCACTGGACAAGAGTCACCAGCAGCCTCAAGGACACGCGCATCTGCCTCTCGGCAGCGGGGCAAGGCACCGTGCCCACGGCTCTGCCAGCCCAACCCGCCTCTGCAGAAGGATGCTACAGGATGGGCTGCATCCAGCCCTGCTCTTCCTGCAGCTGCTGTCCCCAGCCACGAGCATCTGTCCAAAGGGGAAAAATCATCATCCCTTAGAAGGGAGGCAGAGCGGTGCCATCCAGAGCCAGATCCTGTGACAGACCTGTGCCACGATCCAGCTGGGCTCAGGGAATAGCTCCAGCCTGACGCTGCAAGGTCAGCTCCTGCCTCCTGCCCCAGCTTTGGGAGCTCCCCTCCAGCTGCGGCACCTCTCTCACCATCCATCTCTGGGTTTCCCTCCTAGGGAAAGCTCTCTGTGGCACAGCTGGGAGGTTTCAGAGCCTTTGGAGAGAAAGGAGGAGCAAGCAGAGATGAATCCCCCTTTCCAGGGGGACACTGGCTGCTTGGAGGAGCCAGGGCTGCCTGGCCTGAGCCAGCAGCTCACCACAGCCCAGCTGCCCGCTTTTCTCTAGCCCTTAGTTCAGATAAAGCCCCTGCTCAGCAAGATGAGTTTGGGTGAGGGTTTTTTTTGTTGAGGAAGCACAAGCAGAGGTGGAAGGTTAAGTCCACTTAGCTGCTCTTTGCAGGCTCTCCGGCCAGTTTGGCAGATAATTTCCTGCACAGCAGGCAGCTTTGCAAAATGAATGCAGCTGGCGCTGGCTGCATTGGCGTGCCCCTGTCCTCTCCCCCCCAAGCTAAGAGCAAGGCTGTGGATGTGCAGAAATACAGATTCCCCTTACCCGTGCCCATCCACACTGCAGCCAACTCGCACCCCCCCCCGGCAGCCCTCCCTGTCCGACCCAGCGCCAGCGCCCATCACGGATGCTCCTGCAATTTAACGGAGAGATGCAGACTCATTTGCTATCCAGCACAGCTCTACTGCGGAAGGGACAGCAAGGTGGAGAGGGAAGAGAAGCGACTGCAACTAGAAAGGGTTTGGGTTTTTTTTTTTTTTCTTCCTTTCTTGTAAAAATAAAGCCCTGCCTCTCTTTTCCTTTGGCTCCTTCCCCCTTAATCTTCTCTCCTCTGGCCTTTCTGCTAAGCACAGCTCCCCAAGCAGGGGGCTGCATTTTCATATCCCATCACCTGGGGCTAAGAGCTGTAAAGATGCTTCTCAGTCACAGCTGTACCCTGCCACATCAGCTCAAGTCACCGGGCCATTACTAAACTATTACCAGCTTCTCACGAATTTTTTTTCCCCTTGCTTTCCCCAGACACCGATAGATCTCACCGGGTCCTCGGAGGGGGCCTGAAGACGTCAGCGGCTGCAGCAATTCTCAGCTGCTCCTCAGGCTGCTCTCCCAGACGGAGAGGCTGGTATTTTAGACAGGCAATTAGCTTTCGTGCTGCACTTTGCATTTTACAGCGGGCAACAGGCACGCTCACAGACCCAGGACGTGCCGGGAGCACCAGTAGCCTGCTCACCTCCCAACGCCAGCCCTGCTCTGCCGATTTGCAATACTCTCCCACTGGGAAAGCTCCCCTGTGCAAGGCTCTGTCTTCTATTACCTCCCCTGCGAGGATGGCAGCCTGTGAGGCAGTGGTGAGACAGGCAGGTTTAGTGCTAAAGACATCCCTCACCTTACCCCTGAGCACAAACCAGCATCCCGAGAAAGGCAGGCAGAGGAGCAAGGGTCTGGCAGAGCTTTCCACAACCTCATCACAAATGAGAAAAATCCAACACAGAAAAGGACAAGCAGCACAACCAGAGCCAAACACCCTGGGGATGCAACTCAGGAGCCCCAGTACAAGCAGTGGCTCTGCTGGGAGAACAAGCACTGGTGTCTGAGCCAGGGACATTGACTGCACCAGGAGCTGGGTTGGGCAGAGACACACAAATACTTATTTCAGCCTCAGCTCTGCACAAAGCCCACAAGCAAAGTTTGTGCACAAGCTCTCCTCAATGCAAAGCTCACCAGGAGCTCAGTTTGGGGCAAACTGGTATCGCCAGGCAAGCACCAAGGGGTAGAACTGGGCCAGCACAGTGGGTTGCATGAGGGAAAGCCCCAATGACAAATTGCATCAGCACCATGACGCCAATTAGCTGCTTCGAGAGGTTAAGACAATGCAAACCCCGTCCCTGCCAGACAGAAGATACCAAGGGAACGTGTACTGAAAGGTTTGGCCTCCTTAGCATCTCTCCGAAGTAATTCCACTTGTAACTCATAAAGCTTCCCCAGCCGACTGCGCAGTGCTTGCCAGCTCCTGGATGAGACAGACATTTGTATGAGATATACAAAGCCATTTAGCCGTTCAAAAGCTATCAGCACTTACATGCAAGGTTGAAGCAGGACAGATTCTGCTGTATTCAGGGCATCAAAGGGGATTATCCGGGAAATGATAACAGATTTTAATTTAGATCATCCAAGATGGGTACTGGGGCTGGGGAGGGAGAGCTAGAGAAAGAGGCTNCATGCTGACCACAGAGCCTCACACACACCGCTGCCGTGCTGTCATCCCGCTGCCTGCCCGCACTCCTTCCCCACCTAATCCCCCCCCCATCCTTCACAATTCCAGGGTGAGCACCGACCCGCAGCCCCCCACCGCCAAACACTGCCATTTTTCCTGGGCAGAGCCTCTTTTCCTGCTCAGAGATATTTTTTCTAGGCAGCAGAGGAAGAGGCTGCCCATGTGGCTGTGACTGCTGGGTATCAGGCAGTCTATCAACGGCTTCTGGGTACATTAAGTTCTCCTTTGCAGCGAGATCTCTATATTCCTGTCCTCCCAACCTGATTTCCATGCAGATTTAAAAAGAGCTCTACACAATGAACACCGCTACATTTCAGACTCGCCGCTGCTGCGACACAGGCAGGAGCGCTCGGTTTTACGTACTTTCAGGTATCTAATTGGAGAGGCAGGGTCTGAGGCTTTCCACACAAGGGAAGGATGGATGGATGTACCTCCAGAGATGATCGACACCAGCGCTTTGTGAGCTGCTTTTTGGAGATGCTGGAGGCCCCGCTCAATTTTGGACACTCCCTCAAAATTAAAACATTTCATTAAAAACCACAAAAAAAGGGGCCCTGGCTCTTAAATTGTTTTAATTGAAGATATGTGGCAATTCCTTCCAGATTGATGAATAGTTTAAGTCAATCCCAACCCTTGTTTTCTTTTTAGAAGCAGCTATTTGCCTCATGTCCTCTCCTGCCACATGGCTTCTTTGCAGGTTTTGCCTTTCTATTTCCGACAGTCCCAGATGGGATCTATGAATAAAACTAAAGAGGAGCTGGAGATAGGCTCCGAGTCATTAACGCAGCAAATATAGACTCAGCTCAAGATCTAAGGCATGGAGTGGGGGGAAGAAAAGCTTCCATCTCTCTTCTTGGGGACGGATCCAGGCTGACGTGAAATGACACATCCCTGCGGACATTAACAGAGGAGAGGGTCTGGTTCTTCCCTTTTAATCCCCAGATAAATTCAGTGTACACAGGCAGCATATAAAACATACTCCCTGGGGGTAAGGGGCTTCTGGCTATGCATGACACAATTTTCCTGCCCAAAGTGTCCATCTCATGGGGCTGCTCTTGGAGAAAAAGCCCAAATATCCCAAACAGATCTGTTGGCTGACTCCTGTCTTTTGCCTATGGAAGGGTGTTTTTTCCACGGAGTTCTGTGGGAAGCGGATCGCATGGGTGCACCGCAAATTCACACGCTGGTTTGACCTGGGTGCCTGCCCAGAGACCTCTGCATCACAACCACCCATCCCCAAAACACCCGCTCTCAACAGGCAGCAGGGATGCGGCTGGCTCGGGGTGGGGAGACACGTACCAACTTGTCCAAGAGGACAAGACCAGGAGGATAACTTAGAGCAATTTTCGGTCCTGACCATTTTGGCATTTTGATCAAAATCTGGGCATTTCGTCAAGAAAACTTCTTGGCACAATTTCCCACCCAGCTTTGCACAAGTGGGCTTCCTGGATAGGTTAGGAAAGGGATCGAGACCAAGAAACGCACCCAGCATCCCCCCCAAAAAACCCAAATCCTCCAGCTTCCCATGCCAATGCTCAGGACAGGTCTGCAAGCATGGCCTGTGCATGGACTCACTGTTTATAAAGCTATTGCAAAGCACGCAAAACCAAAAAGGATGAGCCCTGTGTGACCACCTGAATGTCACCAGCCCCACCGGCTCCATCTGTACAACTTGTAGGCAGGAAAATCCCATCTGCTTCCAGGCCTCTGAGGTTGAGCTGATGTCCAGTGAGATAAGAACCTCTAAAAAACACCCAAAAACATGGCAGAAACCCACCCATCACCCATGTGGTCTACGGAGAAAAATCCCCCATCCTCCCCACCCAGAGCAAACCTGCCTTCCGTCCTCAGGTCCCCTTCTTGGCAATTAGGGTAATAAATAAAGGTGAAGAAATCTCATTTCATTTTTAATGCAAAAGGCATGAAAATGGAGAACGAATGGCACCGCTGAGAGGCAAGGGGCCATAATTAAACCCTCCCCCTTTTTATTTTTTTGCTGTTTTTCTGAAGGCCTGACTAAAACGCCTATAAAACCTTCCTCCACAAAAGCAGGAGAAAGACCCCCACCACCACCTTCCCCTCCCACCGCCTGCCACTAAATGGAATGAAATGGATTTTTCAAATGTCATGCTAGTATCCACTTAATAATACATTTTCCTATAGACAGGACAATAATATATATTTTAATCACTTTTCTACAGGCAAATAAACGGCATGGAAGCCTGGCCTTCACTGGCGCTTGGAAATTATGAATTTTTCAATAACCTTTTCTATTATTCATCCTGTGTTATCCCGTAACATTTCTATGTGAGGAATGTGCTTGCCAGACACTTTATGAATCTCTTCTTTTATTTATTAAACAGCAAGGTGTCTCCCTGAAACCCCTCCTCCCTCCTCTGGAAAGATGTCGGCAGAGCCTGAGCAAGGCTTAAGACATATATAATTACACCTTGGGTTATTAATAATTTCCCCTCCGTAAGAGCCATCGCGTCAGCAGCTCCTGGGATGCAGCTGGCTCAGCCTCAGGTGGTTTTCAGGGCAGATGCAGGGAAGAAAGCCCAAAGTTCAGGGAACGGAAAGAGGGTAATGGGGTGGGCTCATGGGAGATGTCCCACAAAAGCATCCTTCCCCGATGAACCGTAAATGTAAGGGAGGGATTCACCGCCGGCATAAGCCAGCACAGTTCCCTCGTCTCTGGCAGGGCTGAGCCAAATTACACCTGAGGGCTAGGTCTGTGGTCTTGCATTTGGGAAAAGGGATGTAAATCCAACTTGCATCGCTGGTTCCCACGGATACCCTCCAAGAGGGTCTGCACTGTGTCCTGCTGGGTAGGACGGCCGGCGGCCAAAAAAAAGCCTTTCGCACACCGAAACACGAGTGCCCCGCTCTCCCCCAGCATTTGCACAGTGACCTGCTGGAGGAAAGACCCCATAAAGATAAATACTGCCCTTTTTCATCCCCTTGGAAGTACTGGTGCCTCCGCCTCCTCCCTCCCTCCCTCCCTTCACAGCAGAGGGGACCAGTGCACGCTGGGGCTTTGCCGGGTGTTTGCGATGCCGTGTACGGCACAGGAGGGGATCAAAAAGGGAAGCACCGCTTCCCGACACCTAATACTGGCTTAATTATCTGATGATATCTGTGACTTACGTCCCTTCACAATGCAGAGACCTCAGCAGCTGAAGGCAAAGAGAACCTTTGATGCGAACCAATTAGGAATACAGATCCGACATTCAAGAGAGCTGAATGGTTTATGTGTATGTTAAAAAAAAAAAAAAAAAGCGAAGGAGGCTACAAGGAAGAAGACCTGGAATTAATCTAAGTGTTGTGCTCATGTATACCCACAAGGTAATGGTTAAAAAGATTTATAATTTAGAGGGAATGACCTCTTGGGGGAAGAGCGGGGGTGCTCTTTTTGCAGCAACGGGGACCTTATTATTTTGCAAATGACATCTCCATCGTAAGGCAGATCCTCTCTCACTAAAATACGTATGAATAAATGATATGTGGAGGAGCCGCTTTATGCAGATTCTTGGTGGAGATAGGAAGAAAAAAAGGGAAAAAAAAAGAGATAGAAAATTAAGGCATAGATTTCCCATGATGTTCCTGCTCCTGTCCCCGAGGTTCAGATAGCAGCACCATTTGGGAATTAAAAAATAAATAAGTAAAACAAAATGATAGAAAAACACCGCCTGAAGCTCTGCACTTAGAAAGAGGGAGAAGGAATTTAAAAATGTGATGACGGATCTAAAAGCAGCTTTGGCAGCACAGCTCAAAGCAGGTCACAGCAGCGAGACCATCCCTATGCATGGTCCTGGTTCAGCATCTGGGGACCTTATCCCACACAGGGAGAAATCGAGTTCATGGAGCGAGCCACCGAGGGCTGGCCAAATTCGAATCCAAACCCCGATTTCCCCCCCCTCCCTACACTCAGTATTTTTAAATAGATGATCTCTCCTGCCCATCGCAAGGACACAAGGAAGGACGTCACCCCAGTCGTGGCCAGGAGCCTATTTCATACCTGTTCAAATACTGATAACTGTTAGCCCTGCTGCCTCAGGGGGCTGCGGGCTGACACTTGGCCAAATATTTCTCCGATAACTACTCGTAATCAGTGTGGGAAAACAGCCCCACTGAACTCAGCAAAAGAAATAAAAAAAATAAAAATAAAAAGCAACTGTGAGAAAAGGACAGTGACAGGGACAGTAATGGATTTTCAGGGGCGGGAAATGCTTTTGCACAATTTTTTGTTGTTGCAACAGGGGGCTGGAATTGGAGGAATCAATTGCAGGGCAAGGAAGCGGTTCGATGTGCCAAGGCCAGCATGCCAGCCGGGAGAGCACGTCCCTGCTCCAAGGTCCTCACTAGGCAGCTCCCCTGCCCCCCCCCAAAAAAAACCCCTCATTCTCCTACTATTGTTACTGATATCGTGATAATGTGGAGAATCCACGAGGCAAAGCCAGGGTCCTACCGCACAAAAAATGCCCAAATAAAATAAGCAAAATTACCGGGAAACTAATTTCTTTCTATACCTTGCAGACAAGGAGGTGGTCCACAAAGAAACACCAGGTAGGTGCCATCACCAGGACTGCAAAAGCTGCTGCTGAGGCAGAAACCTTGCATATTTTGGGTGCAGAGTGGCACCGATTCCCCAATGCCCTCATTAAGCAGAATTCATATTTCATGCCCAGCGCTGGTTATTTTTAAACTTGCAAATCTCACATGAGCAGAAAGCTGAGAAGATGAGCAGCTCCAGCCAGGGTGGGGAGAAAGCAAGACCCACGGCCAACAGCAGTATGGGGGGTGAAACAACAGGAGAGCGGGGCACAAGGAGGGCTGGGGACGGGAGCAATGCGAACAAGGGTTGAGCGCAGGCCCTGGTGCCAATGCTGTCAGTGAGCAGCAGAGGAGCCTCACGGCTTCCAGCATCCATGCTCAGCAAGGCAGGGAGAAGGGAGTGATGCTTAGTGGGGGGGATTTCTAGACAGATGGAGGAAGGGGTGGCTCAGAGCCAGGAGAAGGAAGCCTCCTCAGATGGTGGGATCACCATCCTTGTGCACTCCTCTATAGTAGCATCAGCATGGAAGACTACCCTGGTTTTCCCAATCCCATAGGCATTTCTGGACACTTAGCAACAGATGTTCCCGAGCATACACCTCAAATGCAGTCACCTCTGCAATTCTGGCAAAAGCAGGGCATTGAGGGCCACCCAAAACTGAGGTCTCCCAAAACCCAGCCCATTGCCTTTGCTCTCCATCTTTGTCCTTGCCATACATGTTCTGGCAATCGGGTTCAACCTCAGCTAGTGGAAAGCGAAGGCTTGCTGGCAAACCTCAGGGCAACTGGGAATCCCCAGCAAAATGAAATGAAGGTACCAGGGTCTGTGATGGCCAACATCTTCAGAAGGATCTGGTGGATCCAGCTCCATATAGGTACCAAAAGAAACAGCTAAATTTTCCAATGTGCTCAAGAAGTTGGCTGTTGAGTTCCTCGGAAATGCAGGAATTTGTCCAATCGTCCAAGCCGAGCGCTTTGGAAAATGCAGACTGAACTAAGCACTTGGAAAAGAGCTTCCAAGTATCTCTGAAGCTTTACCCTTAAACGACAGTCACCAGCAGCTCCAACTTTTTAATGGCACCCAAAGCATTTTCAGCCTGGTTTCCTGAGGAAACGAGGCTTACATGGTGGCAGTGGCTGCCCAGCTGTTTCCTTTCCCCATCTCTAGTGATTTCTAAACCTTATAACCCATTTCAATAAAATCTGAAAGAAGGACACGTTTATCTCCAAGATACAAGTTTGGGGAAAACAGGAAGCTAGTCAGATGAAAGATACTATTAATGCTCTTACCGAAAGGCGGGACTGTGGATTCAACTTTTCTTAGACATCGGAAAATCTAGCACGAGTTTGCTCTCGAGACACAGACACACAGGTATCCAGGAATAATTATTTCTGCTGCTCACGGAAGTAGCTGTGTGGTTTTTATATATATATGAAATCAACACCAGAATATTTGCCTGGATAAACTAATCGAAATTGCTTGTTGGATGAGTTCACCGGCTATAAAACCCTGCAGTTACAAGGTATAATTACAGCAGCTTTTATTTTCCTCAACAAAAAAAGTCTTCATTAAAACAGAGTTAAGGTTGTAAACAGATCATTAATTTATAACAACATTATCAGATGGGTTACAGTTATTAAAAGAGCACACACTGAAGAGCCAGGAAACCAAGGACTGAAGGTTAAAACAAGCTGAAATTTGGAAAGCTGAGTTTCATAAAAATCACAGCCACTACCTGATCAGCAGCAGGGCTAATGCAGCAAGGACACCCGGAGAGATCTGCATTACAGATGGGCTGGTAGGAGGCAGAGCGCAGCGGGAAGATGCTTCGATAACAGGCACAGGGCGATGGGCACGGCGCTTCCCCAGGAGATCTACCCCACTGAATAACGCAGGCAGCCCAGGAGGCAGCCAGGAGGCTGATGCTCACCCTGGATGATACCTCCTGAGCCCTTTTTGGGCTGCAACTCATCTCACACAGAGGCACGGATTATACCCTAAGGCATTGAACCCAACAGGGAGCTGCCCAGCTAAGCCAGCCCCACATGAAACCCTCCAGGTGACCACGCATGCCCAAGAGCAGTGACAAGTCACGGGAACTACATGGGGTGATGCACAGCTGAGCTACTCCTCTTTTGGAGGAAATCTCATTTTACTCGCCTATGGAGAGCCAAGACCAACGCCACCACTGAATCACAGCAGATAAGGACCACGATGAGATTTCAGCCCACGAATTAAGGACGTGGCACATCCCTTTGCTGCTCTATTCAAGCAAAGGTTTCTCCTAGAAGGGCAGCAGACAAGACCTAACAGAAAATGAGGGCGAGCAGACACAGAGGGGGGGGAAATATCACAGAAATTCAGAGAAAATAAAGTTTCTTCAGCTGTACGCTTTCCCTCCAAACCTTGGGTTTGCATTCCTTTTATCCCTTACTTTTATCTTAAGTACCAAGCATCAGCTATCTCCCAGTAACTCCTGGAAGAGCCAAGCGAGCTGGTGTGATGGACCCAGCAGGGAAGAGATGAGCATCGCATGCAGTCCCAGCCCCAAGCAAATCCGGGATTTGGTGTCTTGCCATAAACCAGGACACGGGCACGACCAATTCCCTCCTGGCCACAGCTCGGGCTGTCCCGTTTCCCTTGAAACCTGCTTCAGGTCTGATTTCAGTGCATTGAGTGGAAAGAGAGAGAGGGAGAGAGAAATACAACCCTGGAAAACCTTTTAAAACTTGCACAGCTTTCCCTTGATGGCACATTGTTAAAAGGGATGTTATTCCGAAGGGACAGTGTGAATCTATACAGTCAATGCTCCAGCACTTTAGTGGCAAAACAACTCAATAGCTTCAATTGACTGCATGAAATTCTATCATTTTACCACTACAAAGAAAGAAGGCAGGAGAAAAAAAAATAAGTAAGAGACTACATAGCATTTGTCTTTCCTTAGCTCCCTGTGCAAAAGCATCTTAATCCCTGTCCTTAGCACAATATGAGCCAACTCCTAAGTGGCTACAAAAGAAAAAAAAAAAAAGCCAAACACATCCAAAATGTGTTCCTCACACTCCAGAGCTACTCTCATGACTACCCTAAAAAGAACAGCCTCGGTGGCATATAGAAGCAGCATCATCCCCAGTCAGCTACCTTGATTACCACCTTCCCTCTGATGAAGATGATGCAGGATATGATTAAAGATGCTCTGAAAAGACACAGAAGTAACAGACAAGAACTTTTTGCCTCCTTTCCCCAGCTAGGTCACTAGGTGTTCCTCCTCAGTGGCTGATTTCTTATTCCGTATTTGTCCAGACCCTGCTCTTCATCAGCAGAAGAGCTCCGAGCCTGCCAGCGCCTCGATTGTTCCTCTCCTGCTGATTGGGCTTTGTGGCTCTCGGCGAGCTTCTGCTTGATGGCAGGAGTCTGTCTGCACCCTCCATCGCCGGCACTTAAGGGGGCTCGAAAGGATCGTGGAGAGTTCAGAGCATCACAAAGAACCAGAGAGTATTATTTTCTTAAAGCAAAACCCCTGCCTTTTTCCCTGTTGTACGTTCAGGAATTCAGCTGCTTTCGCCACAGTGGCTAGGAAACATGCCAATAACCACAAGCTGTCCTCGATACATCCCCACAAGGGAAGGAAAAGATGCTTTTACTTTGAGTAGCACAATCTAGCAGACAGGTCACCGGGCTGAGAGAGCAGCCAGGCGCCTGTCTCCCTCCCCACGCGCTGCAGCATGACTTTGGGCAAGTCACCGTGCTTCTCTGGTTCCTCTTTCCTTTTTCCTCTCCTTTTGTCCTTCTCTGCCATCTGACACACGGGCTGTTTCCTTGTCCCCTGTCCAAACTCCAGCCGCTGCATCACTCCCAACAAGTGTTAATGAGCGATGCCACTGAAACCTGGATATGCAGGGCTGAACATCTGTGCTTCCACTAAAGCCTCTGGATGTAGGGATCTGCAGGCACGGGAACAGCACGGGCAAGGGTCTTTGCCTCAGTCCCCCAGCGTTCCCTGCCCTCTGCCTACCCCGACAGCCTCTCCCCAGCCCCAGGGTCCATCTCCATCCCATATTACACCGAGTCAGAGCATGGGACCGAGCAGCAGCTTGAGTCCTGCCTGCACCGGCACATCGATGCTGGGAGGAACTGTGCCGACTTGTGCAGCCTCCTCTGTTCAAGGCAGCACCTGCAGGGATTTCTCATCGCAGGCAATTGATATTCTACCGCGCATCTTTAGAAAATAATCTGCAAACAAGACGCTGCAGGCTATAAAATCAGTCCCTCTCCTTTGCTTTAGATCGCAGCTTAATAAAAGCGTAACACAAGCTAGTCAAGGAAACTGTCGCACTTTGCTGAACCACATCATCCCTTTGTGTATTATTAATCAGTTTCAAGTTCTACCACCGTTCCCCGGGGCGGGAAGGAGAAGGGGGTCTCCGCTGCGGAGGAGACTGTCTTTTCCTCTCAGGATCTGGCAAGAAAGTCCCACTTAACAGAGCAGTGGAGAGAAAAGAGTGGCACTTACACCCTCTGGTTCCCCACGTCGCTCATGGTGAGGATCGATATGAAAAGTCATTTGGGGCTTATCTCTGCCAAAGGACACAAATGCAGGCAGGTTCTTCCAACCCCAAGCTGGAGAAGAGGTTTCAGCCAATGCAGGTGGAAATAGCATCATTGCCCAGTGAGAAGATGGGGCAAATGAGGCGCAGAGCCAGAAACCCCAATGCCGAGCAGGCTGCGTCAGCTGTTAACACTGCTCATCTCCCACCCACACCTGCAAATCCCGTGCATGGACCAAAGGGTTTGCACTACGGGTCCCCGGGATGCAGCCCCTGCCTCGAAGGGCAGCAGAGACGAGATCCCTGCAGTCCCTCAGCAGCCACGGCAAACGGCCCTGGTCCTCCAGCTTTCTCGAAGCTGCGCTCAGCACCCCGCCAGAGAGCTGCCCACCTGCAGGCAGCCTGTTGTAAGCCCAATCAGCATTTCAAGTCTCTTTCTGAGCACTGAATGGGGATCTAACTGGTACCCTGGTATTTTACAGCAGAGCACCTGACGTCTCTCACCCAAAGCTTTCTCCACCTCTCCCTTGCTTCATGCTGGGTCCCTGCCCAGTTTGCAAGCAGCCCAGTGCACAGGTCTTCTCCCAGGGCCCTGAGCTTTGCTTGCTCCTGATCGCCACAATACAAAACGCTTACAAGAACAATAATACAGAGGTCTGCAACTTCTTCTTGGGCCTCAGCACGGATTTGGTTTTAGGCACACGCAGACTCCTCTCTAAAAGCTCCCGGGATGGACTTGGCAGCTCCCTGGATGCTGCAGAGCCTGTTAGAGAGCACCTCTGAGATGCTGAATGCTTCCGTCTGTAGGGTTTCTGCATCGCCCAGCCCCTGCACGAGGAAGGGTTATACGCCATGGCCGGGCAGAGAGGCACGTGAAGGCAGAGAGCAGCCGTCACAGCCCCAGGAGCGGCACAGGGAGGAGACCGCCAGGCTGCTGCAGAGGCTTCCAATAATTTTCCACTCCCACTGAAAAAGTACAATGTATTGTCTATTTGGGAGCAGTTTAAGTTGGTTCATTTCACACAGTAAATTAACCTGATTTCTTTAATAGGGGATTTTTATTTGGTGTCAAGCCCCAACTGTTATACCAAATACTGTGCCCTGGGACTCCAGCTATTAAACTTTCTCTCTGTGCTCTCTGCATGCCGAGCAGAAAGCGCTGCCAGACGAACTGCTGGGGCAAGCAGGCTTGGTGACACTTTGAAATAATGGCTCAATCATTTCTAAACGCCCCGGCTATTTACTGCTGCCACCTGACCCAGGAGATTTCTCGAAGCAAAACCACTTTTTAGATTTACTAAACGGAAAACAAGGCATCGGGAGCCTCCCAGACCCTTCCCCAGCTCCTGCAGGGATGCTGAGGGCAGGTCAGTGCTGCTCTCTGACCAGCAGCATGCAAATTCGCTCTAGGATAAGATAAAACACTACAGCCCCTTAAGTATCATGGCCAGAAAGAATACCAAGGTTTTCCTCTTCTGGCAGGGCTCAGTCTCGACTTTCTTTCAAACAGCTATTGCAGTCCTGATGGGAGCTCAGCTCCTTTGCTGGAAATTGGTACTCTCTGTGCCAGGGATGAAATGAGGCCCTTGTGCAGGCTGCGGTCAGGCCATTTCCAGTTGTGCAAATAACGGCACGAATCCGGCAGCCCGCTCGCCCCCTCAGCTCTCCACCATGGCTAATGGGGCTCCACACCGTTTTAATGGGTCCAGAACCAGCGGCCAAGCAGGGAGGCCGCCAGCCCTTGCTCTGCCAGCAGAGAGGCACCATCTCTTGCAATTAAAAAAACCCAAAACAACAAACCCTGAAACTTGGAGTAATTCCCGAGGGGTGAAAAATAACTCTTGTGGAGTAGGGGGTGTGGTAAATTTTTTTCCCCCTCCACAAAAAAAAACAAGCTCAAAGCTGCACCCCATGGTACGTGGCAGAGCGAGGGCACCGAGCAGATACTGCCCCGCAAGGCTGCCCGCTACAGCAGAGCCCAGTCCTGATGCTGAAATCCCCCCGCTTTGGGGAGCAAGCTCCCATTCTGCCTCGCTCTCCCCTCCGTAACACCTCCCATCCTGCACCCCTCCGGCGGCTGTTGCCTCGGCATCCAGCCGCCCTGCTCCTATCCATGCCTGGTTTAACAGCTGACAAATGCCCCCAGTTAATTTTTCTCCTCTACCCCTATCTGGGGTGCTGCTGACATTTTGATATTTCCCAGTGAGATTATCCTTCACATAATGAATTTTCTCCCCAGCCCCTCCTTTTTTTGTGCCTTTTGGCTTTGCTGGCGCACACTCTCTCTCAACTCTGCCAACTCCAGGAGCATGCCCGACACAAGATGAATCGCCCAGAGACTCCTGGTGCATCCTTCTTTACACTTCACATCTTCCCACTGCCGATGAGAAATAGGTTTTTTCCTCATCCATCATAAGTCAGCATGACAAGGCTGTCGTTCTCCAGCACCACATCGCTGTATCATGCGCCTCTCCGTCCCGCTTGGCTGAGCAGCCCGCTTCCCCGTGAGCATCTGGGACCCTTCTGAAGAGCTTTTGGTTGTATCGGGGATTTGGGCTTCGAGCAAAAGTTATTTCCAAACTCTTCCTTCCTCCAAATTGCTCCCTCCCTCTTGGGCTGTGCCCCAGTAACATCCTGCATGGCTCAGGTGGTGTTAATGCTAAGGAGAAGTCATGTAGAAAGGAGAAACTGAGGCACGGAGCACATTTCTGACTCCCATGAGGTCTGACTGTGTCCGTGGCAGAGCCGGGAATAAATATTCACAGATACTGCCTTTTTATCCCACATGCAGTCAGCATTGCTTCAATAACCATCTCCCAGCATAGCCAGAAAGCAGCCGTGACCCCACAGCTCACTGGAAACCTTGTCTTTGCCAGACAGAAGCACTCTCAAGACCCCCTTCACTACCCCCAAACCGTAAGACACAGCCCCAAACTCAACACACGTGCATGCACGGAAAACGCTCATGCCATTAAATAGCAGTGCTTGCCAAAACTCGAGTGATGGCATCAAAAATACAAAAAAATAAAAAGGTAAAATTGTCAATTCTCATCTCTTCGATAAACTCCAAGTGTTTCACTTCAATTTTCCTCCTGCAACATCAGTCAAAACAGCATTTCTGTTTCAGATGCAATTTGATATGGCTACATCCATATTTCTGACACGGGATATTTTTCCGACAACTTCCATTTACTCAGAAATTTCTCTCGGGCCTGGGACAGAGGGAATTTGGGGTGTGGGAAGCACCTACCATGAATTCAGGCAACACAAAAGCCATCAGAAAGCCGGACCCTCCTGCAGCAGTTATGAGCAACCCACAGCTTTTCACCCCGTGCTGAGCATCCTTCCTCAGAAAGCCGGTTTGCGAGAGCCTGACAGCGGTACCGGAGAAGTTTTGGGCTGAGGATATCGGGGCAACTGGGGGCAAACCAGACACAGGTGAGGGGCAGATGGCTCTGTGCTGCGTGCTACAACCCAGCCCTGCATCAGAGTTTGTTTTCATGACAATTGCAGGTAACTTCACTCCGAGCCACCAAAGAAATGGGATGTAACACTGTCTGAAAGAGATGGAGAAACAACAGCTTAGCAGTAAGCCATTGGGCTTGGACCCCCATGAGCAGGTTCTCTTCCGCTCTGCTGTGCCCACCCAGATAAGTCACTGCATTTTGTGCTTTTGCCTTACAAATGGTGACAATAGCACATGTGGCGATAGGGCTGCAAGAGCCCCCTTTCCATCCCTGGTCCCTACAAAACCTGCGTTCCCCCCAGCAAAGCCATGCACAGTTCGGAGACCTGCAGTGAAGGTGACTCCACGGGTCCCGCGGCACAAGCGGGGAAGAGCTCCCAGCCGTGAGCCCTCTTGTCATTCCCAAGACAAGTGGCTCAGCCAGGAAAAGAAGATTTAACTGTGTTTGCTTCAAAACCCCAAAATGAGTTCCCTCCTGTCTGCCAGGAGAGATTGATTTCCTAAGTCAGCTGTAAATTGCCTGAAAACTCCCTTGGCACATTTAGGCAAGAGAGGAAGGAGGCAGGGAATCGCACTCCTCTCAGGGTTCACGTCCTGCAAGGACACTGCCTGTAAGCATGCTAATTATCCAGCATGCTTCTCGGATATAATGATTTCAGCTTGTCAGTTCACTTTCTAATTTCTTTTATCTGCAGGTAAAGATCTTTCCACCCCAAAATGAGAATCCTGGTTCCCTAAAAGCCTGCAGATCTCCTTATTCGTCTTCCTAAATATCGCTGACTCAGCATTACAGGAATCCCTCTCCCATCACTGAGGTCGCAGGTACCCCCCCCCAGGACAAACTTGGCACCTACTTAACGTCATTTCTGAGCACTGGACAGTATCACAAGATGGAGAGCAGCTTCTAGCAATGAAGCTGTAAGCAGCAAGATAGAGAAAACTTGGAGTAAATAGTGGACATCAAATATCGTGCCAAATTGTGTGTGTTTGCAGACCATCCAAAACCCAAAGATATCCAAGTGCCAATACTTCCAAGTTACAAAGGTGATATATATATGTGTCTCTCTATCTGTATCTATTTTTAAACTCTGAGGCTCATTAGTCAAGTTCAAGCTGTGTCACTCTACTAGAAAGGCTCTGATGATGCCATTTTTGTTCCATGCTGGTACCTTATTTTTTCTTTAACTTTTGCAAGTTAAAGTTTTCAAAGAGACATGCTCAATACTCACGTTCTGTAAATTCGTATTAATGGCAACTAATTTCATGCAAAGCTGTGGAAGGTGCTCACAGTATTGTTGATCCCAAACTTTCAGCAGGAGTCTAGTCCTCAAAAATCAGATTTGAAAATACAGGGGTGACTTTTCCCTTTGCTAACACCTTTCAAACCTTGAAATCTGCTTTAGGTCCATACTTTGGAGTTGTTTCCATCTTGGTGGAAGAGGAGATCTCTCCATGGCACTACAAAAAACCTACAGATGATTGCAAAGTACTGCATAAGGGCACTGCACAGGCTGGACACTTAGAAATGCTGGGAGAGGAACCCGAGCAGCTGAATTTTGCTGTAGCAATATCTGCTGAATTTAAACTGCAAAATAACTGGGGGCTTGAGATGCTCATAGCTATGTGAAATACCAGGACAAAAGAATAACTCTTTTCTGTGAACAATGACCAAAACAAGTCACTCTTGAGCATATCCTCAGACAAATTAGGGGGAAAACCAGGGGGATGCACAAACAGGCCAGCCAGACACAATGGAAGAGGTAGAAACTTCCAAAATGAATAGATGCTGCTCAGTCCTGCTGAGCCCAGGAGAGGGGGAGAAGGTAATCAAGAAGGTGGGAGACAGAGGGCATTTGGGGAAGCAGTCAAGAGGCACAACAAGGTCATGGTGCACATCCACCTCCTCTCCTGCTGACCATCTACCCACCGCAAGCAGGTAGCAGCAGAGATGGTGGAGGCACTGGTGCCTCTTCGTATCATTTCTGGCATGCTTGAACATTTTGGTAACGCTACTGGGACATGCATAAAACATAGCAAGCTCTGCCTCAACCCCAGCAGGAGATATTAGCTGCATTAGCACTGCAGTCTGAATTTTATCTCCCGTAGGACAAACAATTGTTAGCTCCACAGGAAGTCCAGGGGACCCAGATTTACATCTTTCCAACCGGGACATTTATACTGAGAGGCAAGATGTCCATGTCACCCTACATAAAACCTTCCCTGCCTTGGTAGGTGATGGACACACTGGAGATGGTGACAGCACGACACCAGGCTCCCACCCTCCTGCATCAAGCACTCCATTCCAAGAATCCTGATCCTTCTGCTTTTAGATAAAACCCTCAGGTTTCAAACAGAAACATGCCTACGGACCTTGCAGCAGTCCCAAATCCTGCATTTGAAGAGGACAGGCACCATTGACCCCATCTGTCCCAGAGCCAGCTTCCGCCCACCACCTCCAACCACGTCCCCATCCTCACCTGTCTGGGTGCAGGAGGCAATGCCCATGTTGCACCAGTAGCCCCTACCTCGTCCCCCCCCGCAAAGCCTTGACAGGGCCGGCAGTGCCCAGCTGTGGGGGATAAACAGCTGGAGATGGACTTGGGGAGGGAAAGTCTTTGGGAAGAAAGCAATGGAAGCTGTCACATGTCACCGAGCCGCAGCCACCAAGGCTAATTGAGCCTTCAGGCCTCGCTCCTCCTGATGATGGGAATGGGGGAGATTAATGAACAGAACCAACCATTTCCCCCCCACACTTTTTATGAATCTTTTTTCCTAGCAATGTTTGAGCACAGCAGCAGAACTAGGATCCATAGGTGGAAAACGTAGATAATAACTGTCCTGTAAGAAGACATCTGGGACCTAAATGTCCTGCTCAGCTGCAGATCCCAATCCTGCCTGATGGGCACAATTTTGGCACATAGTTCCCTCAATTCCTGTGAGGCAGCTCCATCACTAGAGAGAGGCCAACAACTAGTATTGCTTCAAGGAATGAGTTCGTCCCTTGGTCCCTTGAGCAGAAAGGGATCTGGGATCTCGGCTTCGTGGGGTGGCAGGAGGGATGGTTGGCAGCAGACCCCCAGAACATGGAAGACTCCCGATCCATCCATCACTTCTGGGAATATGTTCAAGCTCTGTAACACCATATCCAGTATTAGCACCCACCGGTCAGTGCAATATAAATATAATTAAGATTTGCAGAGCTGCCAATTGCCATTGCTACTGGGAGAGCTTGGGGTTTTGAAGCCACGTTCAGCTGCAGACCAGGTATGGGAGGAAGAGAACAGTCTGATGTGTCAGACCTGTGAGCAGCAGCATCTCCAGCCAGAGCCAACACCTCCCATGCCAGTCAAAGAAACTGCACAGCTACCTCCCTGCACAAGCTCCTCAGCCTTACCCTGAGCGGCTTCAGCTTCTCAGAGCCGTGCCTATCTGGGTGGGAAGGCAACGCAGCCCCCCCCACCCATCCCAAGATAAGCAGCCACCCCACCTGCAGCTTGGGTGCCCGCTTGAAGAGAAGGCAGAGGGAAAGGGGCAACACGGCGGGGATTGCAACGCGCTTGCAAACCCAGACTTCTGCATCACACAGCATCTTAGCTGAATATCCAAGCAGGTTGGCACGGCACTGTTCGGGGATGTGTTCGACCCGAAGCACCGGTTATTATGCGAGTCAGGCAGCTTTTGTGACAATTAGGCATCTCTTGGAGGCGGCGCAGGTGGCTGGCTGCTGCACCTGGGGCTGCGCGCGGTGCTGCGCTCAGGGTTGCCACCATGGGAAAGCAGGGACTGCTTTGAGGGAGCTGCTCCCCTTGCCTCGCTTTTTCCAACTGCCCTCCTGGCTCAGAGGGTGGTATTGGTCCCACAAATCACTTCAAGATCCTGCACGACTTCTTGCAACTCTTTTCCACGAACCTCAATCACGGTGCTAAAAACCAGCCAGCCCCACTAAGGAAGCCACCCAAGACAGGACAAGTGCTGGCGGTGGGGAGAAGATCCAATTTAATTCAGCTCCCGGCCACCAAAGGCATCCCAAGTCCTGGCTATCGACCTCTCCCATCACATCAAGGCACTAATCAGCCTAGAGTGCTGATTTCACATGACTTCTGGAGGCAGGCAGGCTCCCTGGCAGGACCGTGGATGTGGACTCCTCCAGACCTCTTTCTCTCTTCATCAGAGTTACTGTTTTGGGTAATGATGAAGCAGGGGAATTGATTTGAAGCCTAATGAATAATCAGCCACCATCAATAATTGTAATCACTAATCTGGTGCAATTAGAGGCAATTATAGTAAATGCAATTTCCTCCCGAGCTGCTAACGAACTGCAAAAATATGAATTGACTTGAACTGGCTGCCTGTGATTTATGCAGTCACAAGATCAAGGATCCCATTATGCCAACAAAGGCTCTTAAAAGGACAGAGAAGTTGGTTTGTCCCGCCCTCCCAGCAAAGCCACCAAACTTTACGAGGAGTCCTAAAGCAGCATCATAAAAAGGATGAAATCCCTTTTTTCCCTTCTCTTTCCCTCCACGTGAGACCCATCACATCAATGTATGTACAATTTCCACATTAGCTCCCGCAAACCAGGGATGATATGTGTGACAAGAGGTGCCACACGCCGCGTCCGTGTGCGTGGAGAGATTGCCACCTATTGGCACGTACGTCCACACGGGCGATGGAGGAGACAGCATCATCTGCAGATCCAGACCGGCAGTTCAAGCAGCAGGTTCTTGTCATTTTGGAGATGAAGCCGCCGATTTCAAGTTGCCTATTATTATCCTTACGATGCCGTTAAAGGCACTATTTCAAAGTACCTTTTAATTTCAAGTGCCTGGGATGACACACACAGCCTCAATTCAAAAGGTGATAAGCACGAGTGGGATCTTACAAGAGTTTTTGAGATGAAAAGCGAGCTCACAAGCACTTTTTCCTCCCAAACGCAACAGAAAGTGAAACATCTTGAAGAAAAGCACAAACCACTTCCTGAAAGAGAAGAGCTGAATTCAACGGAAGACTTGAACTGAAAATACCAAAAGGGATCATTTCAGGGATCTTTGGCAGGTGCCAACTTCTCCATCAATTTGGGAACTCATCAAAACTGGGTTTTGCCAATAAAAGGTTCAATTCCTACAAAAGCATTTCTAATGTAGATATACATTAGATTTCCAGTCTCAAATCACATTTGATGACACACCAGGAGGAAATAGCTGTCACTGGGCAGGTACACACACCAAAGTGCCGCACTTCTATAGTCTGTCAGTCCCGAGGCTGGAGAGGTATTAAACCAGCCCCATTGGGCATGCAAATAAACGTGCCTCGATGAGCAACCCCCCTACTCAGTACCAGCTATTATCCTCCTCAGAGTCAATAGCTTCCACTTGTAGGTCGGTAAATCTTGATACTCACCTCCACAGAAATCAATAGCTGCCTATTATTGGTCTGTAATTGTTACAAAAAATTAATCAAGGGTCAATAAAGGAAAGGAACAAGTCTATTGCAGCGGCACAACAATTTCAAACACAAAGTCTGTCACTGACCAATTACCCAGCACTCTTGACTTTTGCTAATATTATTTATTATTTGGGCAACTGCAATGCCCAGAAGACTCAATCTCAGCCTCGCATGCAAAGCTCTGTACAAGGAACAAAACTACCACCATTGCCCAAATTGCCTGCAAGGCAGACCACCAACTATATTGTGTAGAAAAGGGTACAAACCACTGTGGAAATTATCACTGCAATAAGCCCAGGTCCAAAACTAACCACTAAGTGAGCTCTGAGAAATTAAAAGACAAATGAGATATGAAATAAAAGTCACCCATAACTGGTAGAAGTTGGTGATGCTTCTTCTGAGTGTATTTTGGAAATGCAAACTGGGTTTCTGTGCAAAATTACTACTTCCATGGAGATTACTTGGATCAAATTATCCTTAAAAGGAAAAAAATTTAGAAGAGAAAAGAGATTAAAAAAATCCTTTGTAATTTCTACCCGAAGCAGTTCCAGGGGTTTTGTTTGCTCTCCTTTCTGCATTTGGGTATGTCTTGCAGTGGCAAAAGAGAAAAGGAAAGATAGAAAGGAAATTAAAGCAAGTCTTAATGTCTTTCAAAATAAAAAATGTCATTTCTGACCTGAGCCAGTCCTCACTGATAATTTCTGAGGAGAGGCTTGAAGGGGCTGTGAAACTTTCCCAGAGCTGCCACGTCCCACTTTGCCACTTGAAAAAAAAAAGAAAATCAGATTTCCAGTTTTCATACATGCTTGGAGAGGCTCTGGCCTGGAGATCTCTCCTGCCTCATTCTCCACTTGCCTTCTGGTCTTTAAAACCAAAATTTTCAAGCTTCCCATAAATCCAGCATGTTTATTTCAGGCAAAGATCCCCATCAACGTAGGAACCGAAGCCGCAGTGAGCGTGCCACAGACCTTCTGCACAGAGCTCACAGACCTAAAAGTGTATAGTTGTATTTATGAGAACTCCTGGGAATTTTGCTAAGTCAGTTGAGGGTCACTTTTGCTTCTCCTCTTCTCCAGAATGCCTCTTCTATTGATACCTGCTTACCTCCCGCCCTTCAAAATACACAGAACCTAAGAATTTCCAAACCGCGCTATTCCCATGTGCACATCCCACCAAAACAAAGCACAGGCTGCTTCAGGGGTTTATGCCCAAGCAAGGATCTAAATAAAGCCATCACATAAAACCACAGAGAACAAGCAACCGCAAAAAAAAAATGACCAAAACCAAAAAACAAACCCACCTTAATAGATTCTATGTAATTACCCAGCAACAACGCCGCCGCCACCCTACAGATGCAGGAGTAGCGCAGGCATCTCCAAACCCTCGCATCCTCCGCTGAAATTTCCAATTGAAAAACATTCTTCCCCCCTGCGGCACAAAACAAGTAATAAATATGGAAATCCATAAAGCCAGCAAAAACAGGGACTCCACTGTCTCTCACCAACAAAGTACAACGCAGCTTCGTAAGGAAATGAGCAGGTTTATTCCTTCGCTGCACTTTGATGAATTCCTTTCGGTTTCGTGTTATTGCAGGTCCATCACCGACAGGGATGCAGAGAGGAGAGAGATGGCAGGTGGCTGCACTGGGGGATACGGCGAAGCATCCTTACCTCCACAAACCCACCCTGTCACCAGTTTGTAAGTTTGACGCCTCATTCAACTCTCGCGCTCAACTGTCACCAGTGATATTTTCTACCAGTGACTTCCACGGGCCAGCTAAACCCTGGTTAAAATGATACTTCCTTTGATCACTCATATATTTCTTGCTTTCTCATTTCCCCAAGAATTCTGTCATTCCTTCCTGCTGGGGTGGAGATGGCCAACCCCTCCCCAAAAGCTATTTCAGGGCTGTTCCTTAGTGCATATATAACAGCAAAACCTCACAGACAGGATAAAAACCTGCATTTGCTGCAAGTTTTTAAAAATTCGGCTGTATTTCAAATCAGATCCAAAGCTATTTGAAGTTTTCTCCCAACATTTCACTGCTGGGCAACCAGAGCATTTCATTTGCACAAAATAATTTCTGTTTGCTTCAGTTTTCCCTGCCTTCAAATTCTACACTGCGAGAAGCAATCAGAGGAGTGAAAATAAAGCAATTAAAGAAATCGCATGGGATTCATAGACGGCCATTGATACAAATAATTTTCAAGAGGGTCTTGGCACCAACCTGCACGATATTTCAATTTCTAAAGTGGGTTTTGGGGTTGGTTTTTTTTGGTAAGTGGAGCTGGACTCAGATCCGTCCACGTTTGCATACAAAGAATGACAAGGATACTCTAGAGAAGACCCGAAGGGGCGAGAACTTGCAACGCTGAGCTCCAGCACTACATGATGCTTTTCTTGTCCATTTGACCCAGATTTATTCCCTGGAGCTCGAGGATCAGGTTTGGTCCTTACTCAGCCTCCTGCCCTTTCCTTGCTCATCGCTACCTTTACCTCCTCCTCCCAGAGCTCCCATTTATACTGGGTAAACACACCCCAAACCATCTTCCCCTCCTCTCCATGTAAGCAGCCGCCCCAGTAATCACAAAGCAGCTTATTTTTAATTGTGCTGAAACTAAATTGTTATTTAAACTTCAGCTCTCGCTTTTCTCCCCCAAGACCCCTTTAATTCCTCCCAGATGTTAATTATACCGAACCACAAAGCTGCAAAAATCTCAGGCTGGCTGAAGAAAAAGCTCCTCTGGCCGGATCCTGATATGAAATCGATGAAGCTGCTGGAGCTGTATCAATTTACACCCGCACCGACCTTTGGGCATGGGAACCACGTGCCTATCTACAGCACCATGTGGACAATGCTTCCCAAAGGACCTAGATGATTTTAGAGGTCTAATTCCCATTTTTCCATACAATTCCAAGTCTAAGCTCCACTAACTTTTAATGAAACCTCGTGGTCTGCCAAATCTCTTTGGAAGTTTGGAGTGAAGCCTCCAACCCATCAGGCTGTTGAACCCTGGGTGTCTACGCCTTTGCCCTTACACTTGTTCCCCCATTCATTTTTCTGTGCAGATGAGGAGGATGCTGGAGCCAGCAAAGATTTATCTGGGCAGATTTGGCAGCATTTTCATATTTATTTGGAACCGCACGATAAAAATTGAATTGTGGGCTCCTTCCATCAGGACGTATTAGCGGCTCACAGAAGGATAATGCTTTTCTATTACATCTGTACATGGGGAAGCCGGACCTGCACCTTACTTCATCGTTTCAGGTGTGTTTCTGCTACTGAATTACTCTGTTGTTGGGGTTGTTTTTTCCTTTAAATACCCGTCATGGTAGGTTGCGGCATTTTGGTGGCCTACTTGATAACCCTTAGGATATGAAAAGGGAATGAGAAAAGTGGAGGGAAAACACTGCTCTTCCTTCTCTTCCCCATCACGGTTCAGCAGCAGATAAAACCTGTAACGAATCGATTTGTCTGAAGGAGAGAGACAGCACACGGTATTAAGAAATTAGGAATTATTAGGGAGCTTTAAAAGTGGAAAAACTGATACCTATAAACCACCGGGAAAACACTTTGCTAGGACTAGATGCCAAGCTCTTTAGGATTTGCATTGCCTCTGTGCAGTGCTACAAAGCAGGGCCTGCAATCCTGCATCCTGGGCTAAAAGCCCCAGCGAGAACGGGGCCAGTCTCTGTTTTTAAGCCCTGCTTCCAGGACAAACCATCAAGAGGGATGGTCCAGCTCTGATTCTCCTCGCACTCATGGCACTTGTTCACAAATCAAAAGCATTCTCCATTTCTTCACCTCCTCATTCCTCTCATCTGCTCAGCCTCGCAGGTAGCGCGTTAAACAATTCATTGAAAGCGCCTGGAATATAATGAGCAGTGGGAGAGTTTGGCAGGCCGGAGCAGGCAGGCAGACAGGGCTATGCATCCCTGGGGTCTGTGCAAAGCTGCATGGCTCAGGATGGCCCAAAAACCCACATCTGGAAGTGGTCATCCCCTGCTCGGAGCGGTACAGAGCAGCTCGCTTCACAGGGCAGGCAAGTTTACTTATTCCTCTACCTCCTGCTGGCAGAGAGCAGGTTGCTTGGAAATAAATAGTAATAAAAAGAAGGCTGAGGAATGCAAGAGAGCAGGATGAAGCCCAAGGGAGCTGGGGTACTGCAGACAGATAACTGCCTGACCTCCTCCATCGAGAGCCTGAGCAAAGTGCAAACAAGTTGCAGGCATCACAGAGCTGCCTGCTCCTGGGATGCTCCCACGGCTGCCTCCTGCATCTCCCTACTCTCTTTCAGCCACAATCCCAAAATCACCTTGTCTCAGCAGCCCTTTAGCCACAGTGGCATGGCGGGGGGGGGGGACATCCCGGGAGAAGGTTGGTCCACCTCCAGCCCACCATCCCACTGTGCACGGACATGGCATTGGCATGCAGCCCCTCCTGGTACCCAGCCAGGTGTCCAGCACTGCCTCTCCCAGCTCTGCCCAGAGGGATGAGATTTTAACCCACTTCATTCACACAACATTAACCCCACCTCTGCAATCCCTGGGAGAAACAGGAGTTTAGCCTAACATGTATTTAAAGATTGAACGTATGTATGTATTTCCAAATATCTGCCACCCAGACACACAGCTAATCCACTTCCAGACATTTTACCAATTATCCCAGGGTCTTCTGCACAGCCCATTACCCCGTAGATGTTACTAAGTGCTGCATAAACAACCCTCTCCACTGCGTGGCTGACACTTAAGCGGACAAGTGTAAGCATATTGCAGCAGGACAGCAAATGGAGCCATAACAGTCACAGCAGCGAGCTCCCCCCACTGTGAAAGCCATTATCATCGGCACATCTGTGCCGCTTGCCCACCCAGAAATTGGCTGGAAGAGCCACATCAGCAGAAAAATCCCACCTTCTGCACTGCTGATGTCCTGCACAGCAGGGTCAAGCAAAATTTGGGGTTTGCAGGAAGTTGTTGACTCTGCGGAGCTCACCCGTGTGATGCCGGGGATCCAGCATGTGAGAGGACACCAAGGCAGGCTTCTATTTCCTTGGCTGCCCATGCAGAAAGTGCCTTCCATATATCCCTACACCATAATTAAGCGTGTGTCCCGCACGTGTGTGCAGGTACTTGTCTGTGCGCAGGCCAGAGGTGAGCAGAGCTACACCAAGATGAGGAGGCAAGAGGAAAGCCTTGCAAAGGAATGGCATCCAAGAGGTCGATTTTGCCTCATCCCTACCAAAACCAGGGTCCTGCTCATCACAGCAGCTCCAGGACATGGTTTTCGTGCACAGGGAGTTTCTTTGCACGGAGGAGGCAGAGGATGGCGGGGACCACAGCCCCTCTCAACCCACCTCTGGGTTTGCCCCGATGTGGTGGGTGAGGGACGAGCCCCAGGACAGCCTGCCACCCTCCATGGTTTCCCGCAGCCCGAGCCGAACCAGCACACCCAATCCCCAGGCGCAGGGAAGCGTGACACAGCCGGGCTGATAACCCTAATCCTCAGTCTGCTTAATGCAACAGCCCTACGGGAATCCCCAGAGCCCCAGTCTCTACCTCCTCTGCTCAGAGACACCGGGAAGCTACCCCCTTCTTAAACTGGGACCAGTCTGACCTAACTCTCTGGAAACCGGGCAGCACCTTGAGCTTCCCTGACAACCCACCAAGCGCCTGTCCATCACCCAGCCCATGCCACCAGCTCCAAATGTCACCACGTGCTTTTCTCCTTCCTTTCCCTCCTCCCTATTGTTTTTAAAAGCAGCCAGACTGTTAATTAAAAAGGCAGAAATCAATTGCCCTCATCTCCCCATCAGAAGCTCCTCTGCATGCAAGGATTAAAGCCTGCTTCTACTTTAAGTCAATTAGAGATAAGGGGAAGCTGACATTTCTACAACCCGCCTTATCAAACCGCTTGAAAACTGCTCAGATTAAAATGTAAAAAGATTATTTCTTCAGCTCTCTCTGCCTCTCTCTTTTTTTTTTTTTAATTATTCATAAGAAACCCGACAATCGGTTGCTGATATTCTGAGATAGCCCTGCTCTGCCATGGGGTTATTAGCAATTCTCAGCTCCACCCGGGACAGGGGCTGGCATGAGCATCCTGCCAGGATGCTGCCATCCCTCAGGACCCCCAAAATGGGGGGCAGGAGGCAAAGGGACCTCACGGCTCCAAAACTCAATCCCCGTGGGCCACGTCCTAACTTCCCATCTGAGCCCCCCAGGGAAAGGGTTAAACCCCTGGCCTGGAGCAGATTCTAATGAGGCTCTGCTGAACCTAATTAGCTGCAGGCAGGAGGAAGCCGAGATGCAAGCCTCAATGCTCTGCCTCAGCTGCAGGCCAGGGACCAAATATGAACCTAGAACAGGGTCTGAATGATAAATACAGCTGGGGATTGGGACAGGGACACTGCTGGCACGGCACAGGCTTCGTCAGCAGTGCCTGCGAGCCTCTGCCTCAGACCTGCATCTGCACAGCGAGAATGCAATCCCTGCTCGAGGATTTACCTCCCTGCATCACCTGGCTAATGCCTCCGAGGTAGTCCTGGGAATGGGAGAAAACGGGGCTAGAACTGCAAAAATAGCTCAGCATCGAGTTAGTTCTTCCAATGGGAAGAAGCTACCTGATGAGATGAAAACTGTGACATGTCCCCTGTCCATCCATCCATCCCCCACCCGCCAATCTGTACCCTCCTCAAAATGCAGGAGTAGGAAAAAAGAGAAAATACTAAAGTTTCATATAAAAAATGTTTGGGGATCTTTTGGAAATACTGAAAATCTTAGAAGCAAACTACAACAGCAACAGAGGGATTTCACTGATGCTTTTCACATAGAAGAAAAAAAAAAAAATCTCATTTCAGCACCAGCTGCAGGAAGCAGAAAGCTCTTTATTCCCCAAAGTAGCAGTACCACCCCCAAAGTCACCAAGACTAAAATCTCTACATCACGTACAACATCCAAGTTTTTCCTCGGGCTGGCCCATGCCCCCACCACCTCTCATCCCCCACCCCGAGCCTTGCAATGCAGCAAGTCTGTGCTCAGGGAGGGGGCTGCCGTTGCAGCAACAGTCCTCCTCCATACGGCTTCAAGGCAATCAGTTACTGCAGCACCGTCAGCGCGGGAAGGCCATGAGAGCATCCGAATCATGAATTTCCCCAGCAAACTGAGAGGACAGATCAATGGCTCCTTTCAGACGTGCACACACAAAAAAATGGGGGCAGGGGGAAGCAGAAAAAAGAAAAAACCAAGAAAATAAAAAGAAAAGGGTAAAAAAGGAAAAAAAAAGGACAAATCAAAACCAAAAAGGAAAAAAATTATGGGAGGAAAGGGGGGGCAGAGGACAGGGACCGGTGGGCTGCCAAGGGGGTAGCACCCAGCAGGAGATGCAGCAGTACATGCTCTGCTTGCACCAATGCCTGCAAAACCACACTAAAGGCAAAAAAAAAAGAAAAAAACCCAAGGAGATGTGAAGCAGAGCATTGTCTCATCATTTGGGGGAAAGCCATTAAGAGGCTGGACTACCATAAACCAAGAGCAGGACTCACAGGCCCCATTTCTGGGTCTGCCCATCTCTGTACCCCTGCCTCAGTTTACCCGTCTGCAGAAGAGGCTTAATGTTTGCCGTTGGCATAAGGATTTCATTAACTTAAACCCTTAAAGATTTATAAAGCACTCGTGAAAGCTCCCACATAGGAAATATTCCAATGTCACTGAAAACGTCAACTATAACATACTAAATCTCTCTTTCTCTCTCTCTTAAAAAAATAATAATATAAGATTATGTCCCAGGAGGAAGTTTTCCCACTAGACTTCTCTATTCTTATAAAAACGATCTAGCATCACTTAATGGCTCATAAATTCCATCTCACATTAAGCAGATATTAAACACGTATTTATAAAGGTTTAAACAGATCAGTTCGCTTAATTTTCAGTTCTCCTTTAGGCAAAAAATAGCGCATTTCAATCATGAGAATGTCCTGCTGTGGCTAATGGAGGAGGATCTGCATCAGACCAGACCCTGAGACCCTGCGCAGGAGGGACCAGGGGGCAGACAGGGACCTTTCCTAAGGACACACAAGGACCAGGCTCAGCAGCACTTTACGGCCCTCCAGGAGAGCATTGACAGACATCACGCAGAAACATGAGATCCTGCACTTCAGTAGGTCAGAGGGACTTAAAAGTTAAGCACAGGACATAATTCTCTCATCTGCTTTAAAAAGGGTATAAGAACAGTTTAATTGCACATTCAGCTGTATGGACCAGATCTTTGACAAATTGCCGTCCATCCACCAAAGTAAGTATATTATTCTTAATTACTTAATTTTTAAAATTTTTTTTTTCCCCTTTAAAAACCCAAGTCTTTGGTCAGTCCATTCCAACAGCCCATTCCAGCACTGAGTGGCAAAAAAAATCAATATTGAATCCTGGAAAAGAGAAACTCTTTCCAAAGAGCATCTGGGCAACCATCCACTGCGTGAAGTACATAAGCACAGCCACTGAAATTCCTCATGGTCAAAATAATCTTGGCCTCTCCCGAGGTCTAGAAACATCATTTGAATGCCTTTACCTAAAGCATCCTAAAAATGGGAAGGTTTCAACCAGACCTGCTCATTGGGTCAGGCACTGCTCTTTGGGTCCATCAGTGCGATTTTTAGAAGACAATTACAAGACACAAACTCGCGTAGGTCTGTTGGAGAAGTTTTCCTTGTTTGTCTTAAGCAACAGAAAGGCTGGATTTGCTGAGAAAAATCGAGGTTTTAATCTCAGTAAATAGCAGAGAAGGACACCGTGACCCAGGAAATACTGCATCTTTGGAAGGGAAAGGGGGTCAGCACAAGCACTGCTCCCACATTCAGGAGGTCTCCCCGTTGGGTGGCGAGCAGACCAAGAGAGACCAAGTCAGACCAGAGAGAGAGCAACCTGAGATTTTACCAACACACCCACAGCCTCCATAAACCAGCTCCTGCGACGAATCCCCGAACATTGACAGCAGGAAGCTTTCCAACAAAGCTGGTCTGCTGGGGAGCAATTAGAGCATAAGGATGTGGAGGAGAAATTAAATAAATTCCTTGGTCATCTTCACCACAGCAGGCACAGGGGAGACGGCTGTCCCACGCTCGCCCCTTCTGAATATTGATAGGGGATTATTGCTGGCAGGATCAGAGTGGGAAGCAAAGAATTAAATGACAAGCCCTGGGACAGGTGGTGACATTGAGAAGGTGACCTCCAGCCGCAGGCTGTGGAGGAGCCTCAGGTCCCCTTATTCCCATAAAAACTTATCATCTCTTCCTTGAAACCAACTGCTGGATCAAATGCTGGGACTGCCAGCCAATGCTGTATCTATCCGAAAAAAGCAAGGATTACAGACAAGCAGGCATCCTTGCAAAACCCAGCAATTTGCCTGAGACATGATGAGTAAACCTCAAGCCGGTTTTCTATACCTAATCCACTGACTGCTTCTAAGACATCCACAAAAGGCTTTAAAAAAAAAAAAGAAAAACACTCCATTATTATCATATAAAGCAATCTATGCACATAATATTTCTCAAATGCTCTGTGCCTTCAGTCGAAAAATTCTAGGTTTGACAAAGATTGAGTATTACTGTCTAGATGAGCATGATACAATAGAAGTAGAAGCAGACATCTTTATTCCCTGAAAAAAAAAAGTCAAAACATGTAAATTCTCTTTTATAAAAAATTCTGAGACCTTGAAATCTGGGGCAAAACTCTGAAACTGTGAATTTCCTTCACATCACAGAATATTCCCAAATTGACCTCACTGAATGCTTTCATTTTGATTCCAATGGTTTGGGGGTTTTTTATCATATAAAATAAGACAAAAAGACAAGGCTGGAACATAATACTCCAGCCTATGAAAATGATGCCCATCGGTGACGCTCCGCAAAAGCTCCAGTGGAAGTGACCTTACCAGATACTTTGATTTCACTGTGACTGGTGATGGAAAAGCCTTCCACTGCAAACCCGCTGCCTAGTACTTCCCAGTCCTCAAAGAGAAGAAATAGAGGAGCCCCTCCACGAAATTCAATAAGCAACACCGTGCAAAGGTACGAGATGAGACCCCTCTTTCCACAAGGCATAATTAACCTCCCTGTCACCGGGTAGCATTAAAAAAAGAAGAGTTTAAAAGGGAACCCAAAGGATGGAGGACTTATATGAGCAATGAGAACTAGCATAGCTCCGTGGCAGAAGAACACAAGCCCTTACACTCCAGCGTCGAAAAAGAAACTTCTCCAAGGGGGACGTGACTCTGCAGCCACACTCCGGGAAGCTTCTTGGACCTTCCCCAGACTCCCATTTTTCAGAAAGAGAACAGGGGACAAGCAGGCCCACTGATCCTACAAGCCCCACGCTATTCCGAAAGCTGGGAGAACTGAAAAATAAAATGACAAAACCTTCGTGTTTCTGTGACAGGGGTCACTGGAAGCATGGCACTGACTTGTCCCTTTTAATGAGTGTTAATGCTCTCCTTTCATTTCTGCGGCCATGGGATGCCAACACATTTATCTGTTTTATGAGTCTCAGTTCAATTTCAAGAGACATTTCTTTGGACATCCAACATTGTAATTTGCACTAGCTCCCCATTGCGAATGGCTAAAGTTTGAAAAATCACCGAGTGAGTGATCAAACACATTATAAAAATAGTCAGGCAAATGCACCACTATCTTCTCCTCAAGAGCCATTTATAGGGGCCAATCCAAAAGCCATTGAAGTCAATGGAAAGACTCCTGCAGAATTCAATGGGGTTTTGATCGAGTCCTTATTGTGCTATCCATAAGAAATAGGTCAGATATTTATATATAGTCTTGAAATGTTGTGTGCCACCATGCTGACAGCTTGCCTTTTTGAGTCCCAGTGCCACTTTTTGCCGTACCTGCTGCAAACCTGAGTATTTTGCAAGTCCACCTTTCTAACGTTTCCCACTTCGGCACTGCTGCCACATTAGCTTTCACCTTGGCTTGTCCATTCTGCTGCACGAAACCCATGCCAGCACATTTCTCCTCTGACCTGGTAATGGTTTCATGTCCAGTTTGCACTCCCTTTGCACAAGGGTAACTCAAACCTGCGGCAGAAAATTGCTCCTGGCATCCACCCGGAGGGAATAATAAAGGGTGTGTAGCTAAGCAAGAGCCTGCGCCTTTTGACAAGACCCAGTTATTAAACCAACACACCTAAGCGGGGGCAAACACTTTTGTGAGCATGAACCTATTTCAGTTTAAAAAGGGCTTGTTCCAGCTTAATCTTAAATATGTTCTCGATCAAGTTGAGCCAAAGCGGAGCCATTCACCCTTGCATGTTTCCCAGCTTCAATATATCAGGTTAAATTCATATTAAACCATACAGGGAGACAAGTGTCATGCTGTCGGCAAGACCTTCGTTACACACACCCTGAGAGCATGACTGCAAATTAACAACCTTATTTTGCATTCAATATGTGCTATTTTGCAATAACTTGGGAGGGGGCTTAGAGCAGGTTCGGTGAACATTATTTCAACTGAACACACAGGCTCTTCCAGTGAAATAATTGTTACTCGCTAACAAAGTTAGTTCCTTCAGTTCCAGTTTTAGTTTAGATGAGGCTTTAGAGTCAATATTTTCTGGGGCAACAAACCTCACCTTTATTCATGTGACACACCTACCATTTTTGGAGCGCTGTGAAATAAATAAAAGCAAGCCTCAACCCATTAAAAACAATTATTCATAAGCTTAAACTTATACAAATGAATCATCCTACTGAAAGTGGTAATATTTCTCATATACTCCAAGTGAAATACAAGTCTGTTTACCAATTAGTAGAACTGCAGTAGGTTTATTCTGTGCAGTTCCACATCAATTATTTATAACACTTTGTGGTACACTAGTAAATGTACAGTAGCATCTCCTCTAAGAGTAACGAGACCTTCGTCCTGTGGAAACTCCCTGCAGCATGTGTTATTAAAACTTCATTGAAGTGGGAGAAGGAATGGATGTTTTTGCATCTGCAGCACGAGTAGCAAACTTCTACCGAGTCGAATTTCGTCTTTGTACATTTTGGTCCTTTCAGTAAAAATCAATGGTGAGAAATAGCAACACATACGTTTTCACTAGACCTTTTATAAGAAAGACACTTTGGGAATGTGTGTCACTTTAATGACTCGTCATTTTAAGCAACTGAGGACTGGGGAGATGGGTGAGCGGCTCTGAGGTACACTAATGGAGCTTAAGGTAGGTGTTCTTGTAGGATCAATTTGACTGCGGATAAGTCTTGCTTCTTGGCATGGATTTGATGAATGCTGGGCATGGCTTAAAGATGAGATAATCTGCTCAATTTATTCTTATTATTTATTTGCTATCCTTGTGACAAAATGAATTATGATTCTGCACTGAGCCAGAAGCTGGGATAAAGTTACCATTGGGGAAGAATATGTCATTGTAATAGTATCTTTTTTTTTTTTTTTTCCCCTGAATGAAATCATTGCACTGAAAAAATGCTTCACACATAACCTGGAGGAATCATTTCCAGACAGCAGAGGGGTAAACTGAGCCTTTTTGCTTCACTGTACAAACACAATTACTACAACAGTGGCTTAATACAATTGTTTATACAGATGCCTAGTGTTTTCAACAGCCGGAAAAATCCCTGTCTTCCTAGAAAGCGATACAGGGCTTGGCAATCCTGCACTAGAGCAGTGCTTGGGAGGCAGAGGCATTGCTCCAGCACGACGCAAAACCCTCCTTCGGCCAAAGTCTGCAGCAAGCTTGGGAAGAGCGTCCCATGATGCCAAGCCTGACGTGCAATCCGCAGCAGGTCTACCTGCCCTCCCGAGAAGCGTTGGCAGCCCAACGCTGCAGCTGTTTCTCCTCAGCAGGTCACTAGCTGCACAGGAGGGTTTTCAGGGGCAGAAACAAATGCTGAGCAAACAGCCAGTGGTTCAGCTCCTAACGTACAACAACGATGAAAAAAAAAAATCAAAGTTTTCTTTACTTCACATGAAATACCCCACCAGCTGCTTCAGCGCCTTACCGAGGAGATCTGCAGCTACCTTCGCACCAAGGTTTCACCCATCATGGAACAACCTGTATGGACACACACCTCTACCATCAGCAGATGATGCCTCAACCCCTTGCACATGAAGCAAGACAGTCACCTAGTCTGTATTTAACCAGTGGCCAGGACAAATAGTTTGAGTACGGGGTAGACTTGCATTTAGCTCCCTCCTTGCGATAATTTGATGCGTGGCTTTGGGTCGTTTGCCTTCATTCCCCAACCTCACCAGAGGGTGAATATTTCCCTGCGATAACAGCTTGCTAGTGTATAAACCCAGAAGTAGCAATAGTCTGATGTTCTACATACCACAGCCCATTAATTTACTATCAAAGGGGTGTTACAAGGATAACTGTATTAATGGATCAAGCCTTTGAACGTCTGATTGTTAGGTAGCTGAGGATGCATCAGGAACGTGATAGACAGGTACTTAAATTTGCTACCTACACACAGTGCCAGGTATTAACCCTTCATCAATACTTTATGTTGATTTTTGCCCACATAAAGAAAGGGCACGAGCCTTTTGAAGAACCGAGCTGCAAGAAGAACGCACAAGGTTAAAGCCCTGAAAAGTTCCGATCAAGGAGCCGACTGGATTACAGCCAAAGCTGCAGCGAATTTCTCTCTCTCTTCCCAGACAGAGATCTAAACACAAAGAAATAGCTTTTGGGGGGAATTCCACCTAATTCTATCAAATCCTTTTTGTCATTTCTTCACCATCCTTTAAACATCTGACAAGGCCAATCGACTGCGCCAGACACAGGGAATCGCAGAGCCGGGGCTATAACTCTAAGTTCATTAAGCGTGAATTATTATTTGAGCCAGCCTCAATTTTCACCAGCAGAATTAGACATTCCTAAAATAATGTCCCTGACACATGCAGAAAATGGGCTTTACGGCTCTCACCTTGAACTCCGCCAGAACTCCCACCTCATCTGTTACCCTTCCACGGGCAGGAGACGGAGCGCAGCGCCGCAGCCTTAGCTTTAATTATGCCAGGTATTTAAGGGCTAATGTTCATAGAAGAGGAGTATACGAGGCAATAAATGGCTTTTGCGGGTGATTAAATGCCCAAGCAGAACAGAGGCACTTGATAAGCGCAAAGGCCATTTGCTCGATTATGCTCCTGATGCCGTGAACTTGATTCCCGCTTCCCAACGAGGAAGGAGAATATTCAACAAGCTGTAGACAGGGAAAGAAAAACATGAACATACTGGATTTAATTTTTTCTTTTTTCTTTACTATTCATTGAAGTTTGCTCTGCTCAAGTGCAACAACTTCAGAAGTTTAAATTACAGGTGAAGTGTCAAATCACCCAGATCAAGGCAGACACTAGCCAAAATGCTTGCTGCAGGGAACATAAATCACGTTCCCCCAAATACGGCTCCTTTCCATGGAGCGAACTCAGGGAGCAAGGATAACTTAACAGTCGGTTTGCAAGGTTTGGTGATGCTGTTGCTTCCCCTAAGGGCCGGCGCGCAGCGTGTGACATGCCAAGGGCTCTTGACAGCCCTGGGGACAGTGGATGAGACCTGAACCATGGCAGCACCAGGTTGGGAGAAGCCTTGGGCAGGGTGAAGTGGGGCTGTGCACCAAGAATTGCCCCAATGGGTCTGGCTGAGCCTCTGTTGGCTTCACAAAATGGTTGTGGGGACAAAAAAAGTCACCTTTAAGTCAAAAACTTTATTCTTGTTAAGTGCTTAAATTGAGTTTGGGGTTCCTTTTTATAATGTTGCATTGCAAAAGTTTTTATTTTTTTCTTTAATTTTTATTTTCTTGGGAATGGTGGGGAGTCTCCAGAAACATCTTTGTATCAGCATTTCCTTGCAGTTATAGCTGCAGCCCAGAGGCTGCAAAAGCAGCGTTTAAATACTAGTCTAGCCATATGCCCAGCAGCACAAGAAATCTATAACTCTATTTTGCATCGGGTCACTTCCACCCAGCGTGACTAAGGACATCAGCACCATTTGTTAGCAGGTATTTGCTCTTTCCTGCCAGTGCCTAACCAAGAGCCTTTCCTTGCCATAAAATCGCACACAGAACCCATCTCTTCAGCCTTTTAATTTCCTCATGTCTCTCCCGAGCCCAGAAATTTGCCTGTTTTTTGCCAGTGCCCCTCTGCAAGCCCCAGGGATGCACAGCTCACCGTGAAATCCCACCGCTCCAGCATGGACACACGGATGAAGCATTGCCCATCACAGTATTTCTCTCCCTAGAATAAATTCTCCTCCATATAAAGCAAATTTGCCCTGTTTTTTCCTTTCCCTTATTTAATAATGATATTTACCTCTCCAGAAGGACACAGCCATTGCCACACACAAGACTGCAATCTAATTTATCCAGTTCCTTTTCATAACTCCCAACGCTCCATTATTAGGGCAACTTTATATTTCTCTTGCAGTCAAAGGCCACAGCCCGGGTCACCCTGTGTTTCAGACCATTAAGAAATAAGTTAAACAACATTAGACCCCAGAGGAAATTTGAGGCCCTCTACTGTTAAGCTTTTGCTGCAATGAAAATTGATCTATTTGTCTTATTCTCCATATCCTGTCAAGCAGTTTTTAGATCCTAACAAGGCTTGGCCATGCATGGCTCTCACACCCACTGCAGCCTCGGTACAGGGTACAAAGCTTCAGACTCTTCCAAGCTCAACTATCCAGCATGCGTTAAAAAATCATTAAATATATTATTAAAAATTAATAATAAAAAAATTAATACAAAATTATTTAATGAAAAATCATGTTAAGGTTTAAAGAGAGCATAGGCAGGTCTATGTTTTGCCTCTCCTCCTCCCATATGAACCCTTCCACAAATAAAACCCAGAGCTCATCACTATAACCTAATTTTCCTTCTGAATGGGAAAGGAGCATCCTCTTTTGGTATGGACAGGAATGAAACACTCCTCTCCAAGCAAAATATTCATGTTTCTTCTGACTTCCTTGCCCCCATCCCGAGCTGTTTGTTGTTATTATTTGTTTCCTAGCTGCAGAAATGGATGTCTCTGTTGAAATCCCATCGGTTTGGGATACATTGCTAGCAGTGTCCAGTGCCAGATGCTTCAGGAGGTAGAAAATCCCCTCCAGGACCCACCCCCAGTGTGCACTACTGCACTGGGACATGTGTTTCTTCCTTGCCAAAGCCCCAGTCCTTGTTCTCACGACTCCTCGGTGAGCGAAACAATTTGGCCACAGCCAGCTCAGGGGGTAAGGCAAGGAAAAAGCCCAGCTCCCTTCTCTGGGCTGCTGCCTCTCACACTTTTTTTCCCTTCCCTGTTTCTTGTGCAGTCAGTTCCCCCAGGGACCGGCGATGAAATAGGCATTGGTCCTCGTGCTGCACGGCATTGCTGCGATGCAGGTGGTCCTGCAAGGGGAAACGGCGCTTCCCAAAAAAATCTCGAGGGAAAAGGGGTTTGAGAGAAATAAAACTAAGCCCCTGGGAGAGCCTGCGGCAGCCGGGGTCCATCACCCTGATCCCTGCCTGCCCCTCACAGGCACAGTCCTCGAGGGAAAACGCGGCTGCAACCGCGTTGCTGTAGCACTGTAAATGCAGAGTGCATGCAAATCACCCTGGCAGATTTGGGCAGGGGGATGGAGATAATCTGGGGGTTGGAGAGAGAATGTGGAAATCTTCCACGCCCGAGCTGAGGCCCCAGGGAGGCACTGTCTTGTCACGACCATGAAAGAGAAAACTCCTCTCTCCAGACCTGACATAAGGAGACCTTGCACTTGGTCATATGCAAGAGAAGAAAAATGAATTTTGTGAACAGAACAGCTTCTGCGATACCGATATTAATATTTAATTTCTACAGCAGCAGAAGCAGCAGCTCTCTCCCCAGGCAGGACCCTGCTACGCCAGGTGCTATTCAAAGCCACGAGCACGCAGCTGCTCAGAAGGGGTGCTGGATGTGGAAAAAGAGGTGAAGACCCTCATATTGGTATTTCTGCTTTACTGAGAGAAACTAAAGCACACGGAGACAGAGCGACTTCTGCCCGTCACATGGCACCAAGTGGGATATACCTCCTGAAAACACACAGAGAGGGTAGGACCTACCAAAACATAGACGCACACCGTTTAAGGTTTGCAACAGCTTCAGACAGAATTACCCCAAAGACCCCGAAACTCAACCAGAGCATCCCAACGCCTCCCACCCACCACATCAGGGTGGTCCAAAAAAGCAGCAAGGTGTTCTTGGGGAGCACTGCTGCCCTGCAAAACCCAGCCAGCCTGAGCCATCCAGGGAGTTTCCATGAACACCCAGTCATCAAAGCTACAGAAGCGACAGCTTGGCAGCATTTGAAGCCCCCAGCATTGCTTCTCCTCCACACTGTTAACACAGCAGGTGCCTGGTTGTTTATATCGAGCTGNTTGTTTTTTTTTTTTTTTTTTGCATTAATTCAGCGCCTTGGGTAAGGGTGGTGTTTAGCTGATGAGAATCAGGAAGCCAAGAGCCATGATACCGGATGATTTCCTAGAAAGTGTCACTCTGAGAACTAAAAAAAAAAGGGAGACAGGATGGGATTAATTTGTCTAAGGAACTTATCTCCACTGCCTTTGCTGGGAAGAAGGGAGCAGGCGGAGATGCAGCCCAGGAAGGGGCTTTGATGACCCCCTTGGTCCAGGAGAGGACAACCCACCCGTCCCCATCAAAGCCTGCGAGACTTTGCATCAATTCAAGCCCAGCTCCAGCACTTCAGGAGCATGGAGAGCTGCAGGCACTGGTCTGAGCAGAGAAAAGCTTGGGATTTTCAGAGTTTGGGAGAATTCTGAGCAGCCTGAGCTAAAACGCCGCCTGGTAAGTGCGAGGGTTGCTGTCCCCAGCAGCCCTCTCGACACCCCCTCCTTGCACAGATGTTTGCAGGCAGGACTGAACAGCATGGGAAGCAAATCCTGAAGTGCAGCAGATGGTACCAATTTTGCCTTAACTCTGCTCTAACTGGTGGCAGCCAGGAGCCCTTCCCCATGTTGTTCCCATGTCCTTGCTGCAAAGGTACCTGTGATGCCCCTACCAGGGACAGCCACTGCCTCCTCCCTCACCACCTCCTCTTGCCGCTGTGACTCTGTGCAAAGGCTAGTTTGCTGCTGTTTTATTTTCCCCAAAACATCAGTTAGTCTGAGAGAAGACATTCTCTCTCATCACAAATTTTGTCTCAATAAAATGTGACATTTTCCTGCCTTCACCTATTTATTGCACAACATGATCTCATTCTCTGGTGCTGATTTATATGCAGAACTTTTCATTTTTTTTATTTTTTTTAATTGGGGAAGAAACTCCACTGCTTTGGTTGCATTCCTAAAGCAGCGATTTAAAAGCCTGGAGCACGCTGTTTACAGATCGGCAAATTTCTGTTTAGTGCTCTTGAGATCTCTTTTCAAACCTCAGACTTCCTTTATAACCTTGGATAAATCACGCGGGATTATTCTGCGAGCTTTTATTAACTTGGACCATGCGTTTCCCCTTGGCTCAGCTGTCTGTAAAATGGGAGTAACGATAGCTGCTTTATTATCTGTGGGGCAGGTCTGTCTCTTGCAATCTGCTTGTACAGTACCTAGCACGAGAATGCCTGACGTCAGGTTGGGACTTTTGGGCAGCTGTAGAAATGTGATGACAAATAGGATTTGCAAGAGAGGTAGATGGGACCTTGTTAGCTTTTAAGGCAGAGGTGATAATAGATAAGATAAAGCCTACATGCCTATACTGCTGTAAAACAAGAAGGGTCGGGCCAGTCTCCTGTACCAATTTGCAGCTAAGTATGGCAAAACCCCAGTGGACATCCCAGGGAAACAGGTGCTACTCAGAGAAAAGTATGGGGAGCTGCTTATTTACTGATGTCAAAAAGTGTGGAAGCAGCTGCAAGGACCCATCAACCTGTGATTGCCCTGGAAAATAATCCCATCTTCCTGGCTTTCCGTGATCAGGGCTGGAGAAAAATCAATCCGGACCCAAGATTGGATACAGTAATACAATATTTATGGCTTTGGCACTCGAGTCGGGCACTGCCTGCTGAGGAGGGATTGAAGAGCAGTTGCTTGCATGTCCCATGGGTGCCCAAGTGATGCTCAAATGGAGTCAGCTTCGTTTGCACCCATGGGTAATGCCCGCTCTGCCATCCCTGTGCTAGCAGAAGGTTTTATCGCAAGGCGATAAATGCATCACCCTCCTATGCGACGAGTCCTATAATTTCATCAACATTTCCATATGCATGAAAGCAAGGGAAGGAATAGGGCCCCAAAGACGAGCCCTGCTATACCCTGACTTTCCCTGCTATACCCAGAGAGTTTCCCTGCCCAGGATGGGTGTTCTGTGCACAGCCACCCTACAGCGACCATGCAGGTGCTGGCACTGCTGAGAAACCCCCATCCCATGATGCCACAGACTTGATGGTCCCACTGCTGTGGGCCCCAGCACCGAAGCTGGGTGGGAACAGTAGCTGGGAGCTGGATGCAACCTCCCTGCTGGAGCCTGTCCAGCTGCCCTAGCCAAGGCTGATGGCAGCGATGCAGAGCCACGGTGACAGAGGAGACCCATCCAGGGGCTAGTAATCGAGAGAAGGAACAAACGGGTCCTGCCAGGTAGCCTCCCCAGGTTTATTGGGGCTCATTAGTTCCTTCAAGGCCGCACGGAGGCCACTGGGCACCCAACTCGCTGCTTGGCTTGCTGAGAGCAGTCACAGAGATGCTTGGTCCTGGCACACGTGTGTTCAAGGAGGGAAAGTCCATGGTGCCAGATACTAGCCCTACAAGCCTACTAGAAACAGCCAAACCACCCCTGTCCTGTCAGCCCAACCATCAGCATGTATTGCCCAGCAATACTGCCCAGCCAAGCTTTGGCAATGCCCCAAGAGAACAGAAAGCAGCAATGGGGGATCCGGCAGATGCAAGCATCATCAGCGAGGGCTGCCGTGGGTGGCATGGGCACCATTCCCCCTCCAAAGCCACCAGCCCCCTCCGTCTCTGTGAGAATTTATAGGGCTGTCCCGGTGACACACCGTCTCAGTAACTGCAGAATGGCAGTTGTAAAAAATCCCATTTGCCAGCGTATTAGAATCCTATTAGCACTCCCAACGGAGAAATAACGCCGGCCCTCCTAGTGGGATTAAAGGGACTAGGACTCAGCCTCTGCAGTTTTATGGCCCTCTCCCCCATTTGCTGATCAAACTGACAGATATAAAGCTGCAGGCAAGAAGTGTCCTTGGCCCGTAAGCCCCACAACAAAAAAAAACCAAACCTTTGAAGCAGCATGAGTGCCGGTAAGCAGGCGCCAGCGCTGCCAAGGGAGCGAAAGGGGCCATTTCTGCTTCTTCGCAGCATCCTCTCCTTCAGCCCAAATCTTGGGGGTGCGGAAGATGCACGGCTGGTGCAGCACCACAGGGACATGGCAGGAAAGACAACAGGACAAGCGCTGGTGCTGTCTCCCATACGCATCCACGTGCAACGCAGGGCGCTGTGGGTATGACCTAAAGAACCCTGTCTCACCTCCTGGCCATTTTAAAAACTAGTTTTTACAAAACCCAGGCAGCTGCATAATTATTGTAATGATTACTTATAAATACCTATTGATTGTCTGGGGATGCTGCAGGGGAAGAAGGTTATTTAATAAAAGTAAGCAGATGGAGCAGCACCAACAGGCAATCCCCACCCAAAAGGCTCAGAGCAGGCGTCGAACATCAAACTTCCAGCCCCTCAGGGACATGCTTTGACTTTCAAGTTAAAGAAGTGACTCCATTCCCTAGAGACATTGCATGTCTTCATCATCTGCACGAGCAAGTAGGAGCTCATGGAGATGGCATGCAACAAGTCTTCATCAACTTCGCTCACCACACACTCTCCCGAGCTGAAAGCCCATGTGCCCATTTTACAGACAGGGAAGTGGAGTCCAAAGAGGGGAAGTACCTTTCATGCAAGCTGAAATAATTTGTCTTCCAGCCCTTACCCATGTCCCTGAGCAGAATTACTTGCGTGTGCTCGTGTACACTCACACCAGCACCCTCCCTTACACCTCAAACCAGCTGTAGATACCTTTCACATGCAACAGGCTCCTCCAACATCTCCTTGCCATGCAAAATGCTCTTCACTTTTGCAGTATGATTTTCCTCCTTTTAATGGCCTTGGGCACAAGGATGCCCAGCCAGAGCAGGGCTGAACATATGCTCAGCACAAGGAAGGGCTGGGTTTTTTTTTTCCCCTTCCCAAGATACAAACAGGAGCTAGCACTATACGCAGATGCTCCCAGGGCATGTGTGCTGCCTTCTGGGGTCTCCGTGGACTTGCCTGCCCACGGGGAGCCCCATGCCTCCCCAGGGCAGAGGAGATGGCATGGGACTGGACGAGGGCAGCCCTGGCAGCGTTCCCCGCTCCCTGGGCTCACAAGCATGGCCCGGCTGGGGAGAATAAATAAATAATTGTGGACTGCTTGCTCAGCACAGCTGTAAATAGTTCATGAGTTCCAGGAGATTTATTCCCCTCTTCTCGCCTTAACGAGCCCACAGCAGCCATGGAGAGATGGGAAGGTTCATAGTTTACAGCCGCCAACCAGCATTTTTCGGGGGAAACGTGGAGCCCTGTGCTGCACGGCAGAGGCAAGCGGGACTCATGGGAACGACAGGAACAGACCCACTGGCATTGGCTCATCCAGCAGCTCGTGCTTGTGCTGTTCCCAAAAATAGGAATTATAGATCCATCAGCTGATGAGCAAATGCTTTTCCTAACCCTTAAGGATTAGCTAAGAGGTTCTTGACGGTGATCCCATTTGCTGCCTACCTTCATCTTGAAATGACTGTATCCACTAGCCATTAGGAAGACCCTTCTCAAGAGATTTACGGTGTGATCCTATACAAACTCAGGAGACCCAGTCCAGCTCCCAGGGAAACGGGCCATCCACAAGAGATTTGCAACACAAAGAGGACATGGGAGGTATTAAGACTTAATTAAGAGGTATAAGCATGACAGCCACCCCAGGGACAAACGCTTACAGCTGAGGACAGCAGAAGGAGTTGACTATTCATCCAAGCTTTCACTCTGAGGTCCCTGGCTTTATTTCCAAAGCAAACTTGGCCAGACAGGGTTGTTCCAGGAGAATTTCTCCCAAGCCACCTCTCTCCTTCGAGCCATCTAACAAAAGGGCCAGCAAAGCGTGTCAGCGCCACCGGGCACCCACCCCTCCTCACAGCAGAGCCAGCACTGTAAAGGCTTTATCAATCCCCGGAGCCATCCAGCCTCCCCTGCTAGGTCTCTTTATTATGTGCCTTGACATTTCAAAGGGTTATATTTCCGCCTGTGAGAACCATCAGTCCAGCAGCACACAGTAATATATGGAGTAATAGAGTCTCAGCACAGCAGGTTTAATCTCATATTGCTGAAGCCCCTGGTGTCCTAGCTGAAGTAAGTTTGTCATTAGGAATTCCTTTCTCCCGACTGCAAGCTTGTTTTGTTTGGGGTTATTATTTTTCCCCTAAAGAGAAGAGAAACACTCAGGATTGATTTATGACTTTCCCATTTCCTCCTATGCAATGCAAACTGGCAAGCTCCAGGCAGGAGGAGAGAAGAGAGATGGAGAGAGCCCAGCGCTTGCTCTCCCTGCCAGCCAGCGCAGCGACGCCATGTCACTGCCACCACCAGCTGGGTGACACCTTGGGGACCCTCTCAAGCTCTGAGCAGGGTCAGAGCCCTTTGCAGAGATGACTCCACAGCTTCACCAGCACTGTTTGAGAGCCACAGAAGATTAATGATCAGCCATGGTACCTCCACTAATTCAATGAGAGGCCTGGCTCAGAAGGGGCAAGGCAGGGGAAGGGAATAAAATCATGGTATTTTCCACAGTGCCAACTTGGATCCGGATGGACAAGGCAGCAAAACAGGGCAGCAGAGACTGAAAAATCAGAATTGCTCTGCGCCTTCTAGGGCTACCCAAGGAAAAGTGGTTGAGCCTCTAAAAAGCTGAAAGCATTAGGAGCAGATCAAAGGTGTGCTGGAGGCAGCAGCCTGCCCAGACAGGAGAGGGCCCTGGTGCTCCCAGGCCCATGGGTCGTGTTCCTCCAGACTAAGGAGCCTCAAATTCACTTCCCAGTCTAACTGCAGCACTTGGGAGAAGACGCAAGCATGAAACCATTTCATTTTCTCTGGGTATCCCAACCCTCTGGGAAAGATGAGCTTCAGAGGTCAATCTGACTGAGCACAACATAAGCAGTGACCCATTGCACTGCTGGAGATGGGCTTTTACCCTTGCACCTCCATCCCAGCTATCCCAATGCTCCTGCTTTGGCATATGGCCGAGCTGCTTGTGCAGCAGCTTCCTAACCATCACAAATTGAAGCCCAGCATCCAACCTGATGCTCACTGGTTTTTCCTTTCATGTGTCACTTTGCGACTTCTGGCTTTTCAGCAGCTCCTTCAAGAGCATCCCAGCAGCTCTGCACTAGGGCTCAGCATACATACAGCTGACAGCACCAGCTCTCCCAGACACCCTAACCTACATCATCTTGCTCCTCAGCCAAAGTCCTGGAGCCCATCAGCTTCTGCAGCTGATGGCACAGGAGCGAGCGATGTAGCAAGTCCTCTCCCGCTGCCTGAGCATCCCGGCACACCTCCGTGGTTGTGACAGCCATGGGAGTATTTCAGCAGAAGCCCAGAGCAAGGCTTGAACACGCATCTCTAGATCCCTAATGTGATGTGCCCTAATGGCCGTGAGGATTTTCAGACTGTAACGCAAAAGGCAGGATTAAATCAAGAACAGTAATGGGGCTGGCAGCCTTCTGGAGCCACCTTAGGGCAAGAGGGCCCATGGGACAAACTAGCTTTGTGCTCAGCTATTGCATGGCTCCAAAAAGGAGGAATGAGATAGAAAGAGCTGGGACACAGATGCACGCAGCAGTGCCAAATACCAGCTGGAAAGCCCCATGTGGAGAGCCTGCAGCGCCACATCCACCTCTAGCTGGAAAGCAGAAACACCACCACAGCCTCCAACTCCTCAGAGCCCTTCCCAGACTCCTGGGACCCATGAGTAATACTGAAAGGCTTTATCACAGACCCCCAAAGCACAGGAAAATCAGAGAAAGAGCCAAGCACACCATCCCCAAACAGAAGCACCAGCTAAATGAAAGGACTTGGGAAGCCTGTCCACACTTGGGGCCTTGGCAATAGGTTTTGTTCTGTTGTAGGAGCTTTACTCCTTGCCTCATTCGATTGCTTCTTTCCCCTCGAGCATGGTCATTTCTGGGATCATAGCTTCATGGAGGAATGACATAAAAAGGGGCCAGGAACAACACCAAAACTCCTGGGCTTAATCCAGCCAAGGCTAGTTGACATTTTCTGGTTGAAATCTCTGGTTCTATCAGAGCAGGCAATGCTCTGACAGGTGCCACATAGCAAATCGGAGGACGTTGACACAGCAAGATGCTTCACTCGGGTGTCTTGGCCATGACAAACAAGGAGCTCAGCTGGCCTCTGTGATCTTTGGATTCCCATTTGGGAAACTAATTGCAGAAGCTTCAGGCTGCTTTTTGCAGTCACCCAGGTGCATCTGAGCAAGCAGGAACCAAGTGGGCTTGCAGACATCCTTTGGGGCAACAGATACTCCTGGAAAAACCCAATGAGAGTTTCGGAGCAAACCCACTGCATCTCTGCACTGGCTCTCAAAGCACCCGGTAACCAGCAGATAAGAGCTCGAGGGGAATCGGGCTGAACTAAGCATGGCACACTCCCATTCGTGGCACCATGCACCTGCTGCGTGCCCTGATGGCAGCTCCTCCCAGCTGCCCCCGGCAGCAGGAGGACACCACAGGCTCATGAATATGCAGAGGCAGGGCAGGAGGACAGCCAGCCAGAATTAGCATCTTTAATGAAATAGTAACACAGGCAAGAGACTTGTTTGCCTGACCACGGCATGATGGCTGGCAAAGCATGGGAAAAATTTGTGCTGGGGCAAAGCGAGTCCTCGAGGCTGCCTGGCAAAAACATCCTTCCCTCCCCCTGGCACTTGCACTCCTCTTCCAGCCCTCTCCCCATCATCGATCCCATCAGGAGCCATGGGAAAGACACCTACGCCAAACCCATGGGTATGGGAGCAAAGCGGTCACTGGGCACACAAGGACCAAAGATTTAAAGCGCATTGTATCTCCTAAATCAGGAGGATCAAAACCAGCCATGCTGGGGAGGCTTGAGAATCCCAAACTAGCACAGCCAAGATCCCCAGGTGAGGCCATAGACTTGTGTGTTTCCCCAGATATCGGGGCAGCTTGTCCCTCCGCTGGCAGAAAGGGATCCTCTCTCACCAGCAAATCAATCACCACCATATTGATTACATTTCAATTAGCAAGAATCCCAGCTGGGCAGTGGGCCGGGCAGGACCCGAGAGGCAGCAACAGGGCTGGCAGCGCTATCAAGCCTGCCTAACAGTGAAAAATGCATTTCAGTCCAGAGGCACCTCTCCTGCCTCATGCCATAGCCAGCATCCCTGGAGAAACCTGCTTAAAGACTCGCTGTTACATGTAGAAGAGCCCCTCTGCTACGAATCCCAGCCATACTGCCAGGTCCTTGTGCATGTTTCTGTTTTCCTTGCTCCCTTCCCAATCAATTCTCTTGCTCTTGTGCTAGGCAGGACAGCAATCAGTCCTTCCCAAAGGCGCTGGGACCCAGGGCTCAACCTCACAACCTCAACTAAAGCAAGGGGGTTTCTTCCTGCAGAATTGATCCCTGTCTTTCCTTACCATGTCTCCAGTGGCAAAGGCAGCTGTATACCCCACCTGGCTATTTAATGTACACCAGCAGCCCTTTGAGAGGCTCCGGCTCCATCAATGTGGCTTTCTACAGGAATGTGATTTCAGGATTGGTGACTTTTCTCATGCATGTCTCTTGGCAGTGCACCCCGACACAGCCCTAGGATGCTGTAGCATCACAGCAAAGCATTTCCCTGAGCTCACTACGGAGGGCAGCAGGTACAGAGCTGGTGAGCCCAAGCCCCAGCCTGTTGCAGGGCTAAGAGGCCCTTACGGTGCAGGAGGAGGCTGAAGTTTCTCCCTCTCTTTTGTCAGGTCAAATTTACTGCAACAGGAGAACATTTCAGGAGAGATTTGTCATTGTTTGTGGCGGTTTGGAAAGCTCCTAAATATGCTCTGTGCAATCGTGGATGTAAATTGAATAGAAGGAAAAGCAATTTGCGAGGCATTAAAATCCCTCTGCAGGTTCCTTTGAAATGATCGATGTCTTAAACCACGATCTTATCTATACATAACCGAGTTGGGCAATGCAATCCAATCCCCAAAGTCATTGCCTTCACAGGTAACTTATCAGCCCATGGACCACATTCGCTCCCGACCTCAGCCCAGGCATCGCTGTGCCTGCAAAGCGCTCAACTCCCTATCTCTTACGGCACCTTTATCACAGAGCAAAAGAGAGGGGAAATGGGCATAGCCGAATTTCAGGATGCACGTGCCTGGCCTCACTGAACTCCTGCTGAGCGGCATCACAGCCCCAGATGTGTGCAAGAGGGGACCAGGACCATCTTTGCTCATATTTTTGCATGATGTACAAAAACCAGGTGACATCACTTGGCATGAAGCTGTTAACCCTTAAGAAGTGCAGTTATCAGCCCTGTGCAGCGTGTCCTCGCAGCTACCCAGCTCCACCACCTGAAGCACAAGCAATCTGCAGCAAAACAGGAGCAATCACCTCATCCCCGTTCCCCAGGGGAGTGGGTTTTTTGGAGGAGATTCATTGCACTGGCTGCCTGCCAGATCTCAGCATGATGTGATGAGCCCCAAGGCAACATGTAGGACCTAGATCCAAGATCACACAGCTGATGGGCATCAACCCCAGCAAGCAGCAATCCTACTCATCAAACTCCCAGGCCATGCCCACGGCCTGTGCATCTCCACCGTGAAAAAGTGTGTGTCCGCTGCATTAAGGATTATGGAGGTTTAAGAGCCTTTACAAGTTTTCACAGGACAGGACTTTGCAAAAAGCCAGGAACGGCTCCAGCAGCGCTTGTGCAAAGCCACCACCAAAACGACTGCTCTCCATGGTGCTCTTTATATATGTAACCCTGGTTTCTGGATCCAGCCCCAGTCCCCCAGGAGCACAGAGCCACGCCGGTGCATGCACGCACAGACACAAAGCCCGTGCATTAGTCGCAAGGCGGCTTCCCACGGCGCCCATCAATCTGCCCACAAGGAGTGGGTAAGAGCAAGGGGGCCGTATGGGCCGGGTGTTGTTTACTGCACCATAGGAAGGAGCCACGACACTGAGCTGATGAGGAGGATACAAGAACCGGGACAGAATAGACAATGATCTGCTGAGCAGAGGCATCTGCCTCCCGCGGTGACCGCTGCTCCCTGCCTCCCGGGGCACCGGTCTGCAGCAGGCAGATAGCCGATGATTTCTCTGCAAGAAAAGTTTCTTCGTAATCACATTAGCTAGAGTTGGGCCCGTGCCCTGAAGCAGGCAGGTTTGTATCTATTTCAAAGCCTTCGCTTATTAAAATAAATTCACTATTAGAGCTACGGACTGTCTTGCGCATATATAAGCAGAAGGTCTTTTGGGAGTGAGGTTTTGAGTCACAGAGCAAGGGTGGAAAGTAAGGAAGGAGTGAGACAGAAAGAAGCGACGAGGGAAGATGAGAGAAAGGGTTAAGGCTCCCTCCTTCCCTCCCCAGCCCAGGCAGAGTGAGCCTCTCTCAATCAGTGTGTGATTGCAATCAGCAGGAAGGTGCCGTTTGCATTAAACAGAACAGACAGAAAAGAAAAAAAAAAAACCAAAAAAACAAAAACCCAGGCTATGCAATCTGCAAAATTTATGTAAAAATCACAAACAACAATAAAAAACAGCCATTTTTTTTTCCCCTCTGCTTCCCCGTGTTATTATTTTCCCCAAGGGCAGAGGACTGGGATCGAGCAGGGAGCCAGCACTTCCCAGTGCCTCTGCCTGCGCCGGCCAGGCTGCCGTACCTACGTCAAGCCTTGCAATCAGTCTCCCTTACTACTAATTTTCCCTCATGTTTTTTAATTAAATTCTCCGCTTCCTTCAAATACCGGTCAATGAACCATCCACATTTCCTCCAAATACCCTTGAAAATGTTGAATCAGGCAATTCATTGCGGTGCAGTGCAAAGATACCCAAAGAAACTTTGCCAAAGAGGCATTGCCCAGAGCATGCATGGCCACGGCATGGGCTGGGAAGGAGGGCTGGGGTAAAACATAGATAACTTGGCCACACTGGATTTTCAGCGTGCTCAAATCAGCAGCCAACTGCAGTAGCAATACCCAACCTGCTCGTTATAACTTCGGAAAAAAAGGTAACGACAGTCCTGAAGATGGCACTCATGGGCTACCCTTCCAAAGCCAACCTCCCTTCCTGACCCTCCCTAACGAGAGGTTGCCCAGCACCCTGAAGGGGCATGGATGATTCAGAGCTCCTCCAAATTCTCCAAGGTTGTCCAGGTTGGCCGTGTAATGTGTCCTTCCTGCCCGCCCTCCCACAGCTACGCTTTTGGTTTCAAAGGTAGCTCCTGACAAGGGATTTGAGGTCAAAGACCAAGAAAAAAGGCTGAGAAACTTCAGGAGTAACAGTGCATTTTGTAAGAAGGCCAAAAAAAGGGAGAAGAAAGATTTTCTTTCATCAGCTTGATGTTTCCTGCTTTTTGGTTTCTCTCAGCAGCATCTCCTGTCCATACAGCATGAGACAGGGGGACCAGCAGCTCCGTTTATTTGCCTGGATCCCCTGGGCCAACCTGGGACCGATTTATGGCCGTGCTTTGAGACTCAATGGGAATTGGATGAAATGCAACAGTTTTGCTCGGCTTTTTGCTTTGAGGGCTGAGGCTTGTTTGAACAAGCAGCTCAAAGGGAAGGAAAAGGGCCTTTGAAGCCCCCCGCAGCCTGGGACTGCATGAAAAAGCCCCTGTGAGCCCTCGCCAGCTCGGTAACACCTTCATTCCCTTTGTGCCGGGGTGCACTCATGCCTCTGCGGAGCATCGCTGAGAGCTCAGGACTGAGCCCACACAAGTCCTCGTTGCTCCACAGGGTTGCCGGAGCCAGTTACAACCCCGAGCAGACAAGTCCTTTGTGCAGAGCAGCCAAGACTGAACTATGCTTCAGCTGGGCTGCTGAGCCACCGGGAAGCCTTGGGTTTTCACCCTCTCCACCAACGAGCCTTTCCAAGACATCTTCAACACCAGAGTGACTCAGGCCACCAGCAGCTGGACCTCAAAATGAATGGTTGGAAGCAAGCTGATCAATGATGTGGAGCGAGAGCGAATCCCTAAGATGCATTTCTGTGCATCACAACCCTTGTGGGTGAAGACCCAAGTTCAGCTACATCTGAATCTCCTCCACAGCCTCAGATTTGGCATTCCCGCTCGGCACAGCCACACACGCACAGGGGGATATTTTGTCTTTAAATGGACAAGCAGCTTATCCCAAAGACAAAGGGAGATGGTGGGAAAGCAGCGTTTCAAACCTTGGGGGGACAGGCAGAGAGACAGGCAGAAGGATAACCAGGCACATTTTCCCCCGTCCTCACATCACCTTGAGCACGGTGACTTTCAGAAGCGGTAAACCCAGGATGCTACACCAAGCAGGGTGTAACGAGGGCTGCAACGATAGGATCAGGCAGGACTAGTGTTAACTAGTGGCTTTATTAGGCTCATTTATTTATTTATTTCGATGAGCAGTAGGTGTTAAGTCTCAGGTGAGCAAAGAAGTGCCAGTATTGGGGACGGTCGACAGGATAATACGTTATTGAGAAATCTTCTATTTGTAAGCAGAGGGCTGCTCTGGCTGCTCCTGTGCTCTATGCATTATTTATAGCCCTGCCTAGTGCTGCCATCCCCTTTATCTGCCTTCCAAGGGGCTCGCTAAGAAAATGAATCTTTGACTCAGCAATTTTTGTCCCAGCCAAATGAAAGAAAAATACACACACACATATATATATAAACTGAATCCACTCTGGGGAGGTGACAGGGAGCTAATCCAGCCCCCAAGAGGCTGCAGGTATTGGCTCTCGGCAGCTCAGAGGGAAGAGATTTAGCTCGTACATAAATTGTCTACGGCTCTTCCCCTTCTGCTGACCTCTACCGCCGTGTCTGTCTGTCCTTAGGCTGCGCACCGCTGAAGCAAACCCAAACCCCAGCTTTTGGGAGAGCTTAGGAAGTGCCTAAATGCACTCCAGGTGCTGCCATCAATTAAATAAATCTGCACAATACATCAAACAAATAAATAAATAAGCAGAGATGACTGAAGAGCTCCACTTTTTTTCCTATATGCACATATACACACATGTACTTAAAGCCAATTTTTCAAACAATAAAACACTGTTGAATTTTTTCTGCATGAAAAATTCATTCTGTCTCACAGCCATCTAAAAAGCAAATAAGCAAACAAACAAATAAACCCTTCTTGGTGGAAAACATCACCCAAACCATTGCTGATGAATCCTCTTCGCCACAGACAGACATAATTTCCAACCAGCCCTCGATGCCCTTATTGCTCCCACTGCCGGGAACGAAGAGCGGATACTACAACTGCGAAAATAAAACAGCGATAATAAAATACCATTAATCAGCAGGGCCTCTTGGAGAGAGGCAAAGGGGAAGGGAGTTATTCCTTTCCCCTTCCCGGCCATGTTTGTCCCGGGAATACGGACGTGCCTGTTTGTGCAGGTACCCATCCTGAGCCCTGGCTTGTAGCGCAGCCGCCACCACCAGCTAATTATCACTTCTTCCTCTCCTGCATCCAGGCTCTTTATAAATAGTTCTTTTAATCAGGGCCACTTCCCCCACCGGGAGCCGATGTGCAATCCTAGCACCAGTTGCAAATGGGTGCCCCAGATCTATTTTGGGCTGTGCCAGGGAGCCGAGCTCCCTGGGGAGCTGCGCCTCCGGCAGACCCCCATCATCGGTGCACATCGGTTGTGCAAGCTGGCTAGCCTGGTCAGAGTGGGGAGAGGCTGCTCGAGCTGCCTGATCCGCAGGGAGCATCAACAAGGAACAATTTTCCTTCCCCCTGGGATGGAAACCACAATGCCGCTGGTTTCTGCAGGTGAGGAGCCGAAGGCACTTTTATCCTCAGCAGATAAATCCAGGCTAGAGAGCCACTGAGAAGTGATGCTGAAGACATTTGCAATATGTACCATGGAGATAAGTTGCATCAGACCCTGCTTGGTGGGGAAATGACTCCTTTTCTCTCCTTCACAGCTCCTGTTGGTAAACTCCTGCCTGGCAAATCCTCTCCACAATAACAGGTGGGAGAAGGGGCTCTCTCATCCCAACTCTCCTCATACCTGCTCCCTTCTCAATGGAAACAAAAGCCAAAACACCGAAATGGGTTTTCCAGTCCCCAGCGTGAACACAGCCACAGTACAGCCAGGGACTAATCCATCATAGCCTTGCAAGTGCTGCTATGCTTAAGCAAACCTTTGTGCATCAGCGCAGCAAAACTTTGTGCATCAGCACGGGTAAACCGGTGACACCGGCTGCCATGATGCCGTGCTGATCAGCGGCAATGCATCACTCCGGCAGGTCAGCAACATGGCATTACAGCGTATTTGGTGTCCCCTCAATTCCTCATTCCTGGACACCCTCCTCAGCTTATACCTGTGCTCTAGGAGACAGGAGCACCTGGGCATGGGAAAGCTGCAGAAATAACTGCTCTCCAAAAAGGTGGCATCAGGCTGCAGCAGCAGGATGCGTGCCCCTTGGGTGACTCCCGCAGGGCATCCTGCACTCAGGATCACCCTGTGTGTGCAACTGCAGGAACCCACACCACTCGTGTTTCTCCTTGGAAAGATAGACCATGAAATATCATCCTCAAAAACAACCAAACCAACCCAAAACTCTTCCCCGAGATTTTTTTTGGAGGGCAGATGGTGGCTCAGATGCTTACGGGTAGTCTCCCTCACCCTGCAGCCACCATTCTGGGACAACATGGCTCCCGTACAGCCATGCCTTTGGCTCCGGGACAGCTCTGCTCTACCAGCTGGTGGGGAGAAAGGTCGCCCAAGTGACAGCCAGCACGGGCACTCACAGGCTGAAAGCCATCACGAGGTGGAGCAGACTGGGTATTTTTGAGACATTCACTACCCATAAAAGTCTTTCCTAGTGCAGAAAACATCCTCTGCCACCGGCCTGGCGCCGAGGTGGGCTCGGCAGTCCCAGCCCAGGAGACGTATTCGTTATCAAAGTTCAGAATAGCATTAAAATAATTGAAAAGGTAAATAAAAGAGAGGCGGCGAAGGAGAATGTGGTTGGCAGTGCCTTCTGCTCGTTAGGAAAAGGGGACGCTTAACACTACACAGACAGCAAATTAGCCTTTAATCATCGCCTGCGTTCGCTGGGTTTTATCTGCGAGCGTGTTTCAGCCCTGGCACCTCCCTCATGCCGGCAGCCCTGGGGACTCCAGCTTGCCTCCTGTTTATTCCCCAGCTGCTTTGTTGTCTCAGATCAGCAGAATTAGGGAGCCGTGTCGGCAGAAGATACTTCTGTGCAGCCAGCGAGAAGTTCACACAGAAAATTGATATTCGCCGCAAATTATTTTGGATGATTTACTGGAATGAATTAACTTGCAGCAACACAGAGAAAATTCCAACACCACTGCCGCCTGCCTCCCACCATCAATAGCACAGCTTGGATTTTAGCCTTAACTTTGTTTTGTGAGGATGAGGATGGCAGCAGCTCCGAGAGGGCCCTTACTAGGGCTCAGTCTTGCTGCCTGTAAAAGGGGCTGCCCGCTGTGGCTCTGGGAACTCCGACGTGGATGGATTTGCTGCATGGATGCTTGTAGAGCCTCCAGGTTTGGGCTGCAGCACAAGCCCTGCAAAACCAAGTTGACCCAGCACATTCATGTCAAGCTACTCATCAGATTTAAGGCAGGGATGCTCAAGTGGCATCCCATGGGGGAGGAGTGCCAGCACGGGTGTTGAGGAGGAATTGGTGCAATGCCCCACTGACTTGCTCACGAGTTGAATTACAACTTGGTTTGCTAAATGGCACAGGGAGGGAGAGCCACCCTGCAGATGACACCCCTTGCAAACCCTGGATTGCATGTGCTGGCACCCTGGGAAGTTTGAGAGGGGTGGGAGCACCCAGGGAAGGCAGGGGCTGTTTCACCTCGGCTCGGCTTTGTTCCCTCAGTTTCCCTGTTTGCAAAAAGCAGAGATAATGCCACTGACTGATCTTTTTCAGCTCTTTTGAAATCTCAGGATAAAAGACACAGGGCTTAACACGGGCAAAAAGGAGCGTGTCCCGCTGGAACAGCTCTTCCCTTCACCTGCAGGTCCTCGTGACGGTGACTTCTGCGGTACTCCCTCGCCTCCAAACCAGGGCACTGAAGTGGCCCAGGGGTCCCCTGCGGTCTGCACTGCATTTGTTGAGAGAACCTTGTGACTCAGACTGCCAGGCAGGGGCTCAGTGTGACTGCCAGCCAGCTCAGCAGAGGGTTATGCTAAGTCAATAGCATTTAGGGATTGCTCTCGGGCCGTGAATGCACCAGGCCAGCCCCCCTCTTGCCACAACTCCGCTGACTTTGACGGGCTTACAAGAGGGATGAACTCAATCCCTCAATCCTGGATTTCCCTCCCACCACCTCCCTGGCCCTAAATATGATCTGCGTGGTTTGTTGGGAAGAGGGAGTCATCCTGCACCTGGGGCTTCCTCAACCATCCATCCACCCACCCACAAATGCAAAACCAAGATGAAAAGGCCCCTCCACTCCTCTACTTGGCCGGAGGAAAGGAGGAGGAGGTTGGCTGCAAACTGCTTCGACATTTCCTACGTCCTGGGATTGCTCCTAACCCTGCCTAATCCCTTTAGTAGCTTAAAGCATCCTCAGGGATCCACTGCTTTACACACTGAGCCTTGTAAAGCCAAGAACAGCAAAGGACACTCGCTACAACCACCTCCACACCTGGAGCAGGCACCCAGCACCCCATGAGTGAGGATGCCCAGAGGCATCGCTGCCCACCACAAACCTCATTTTCAGGGGGAATCTGGGCTCCCATCCCTCCCTCTGCACAGCACCCTGTGCTAAAAGCAATACTGATTTTCATCCCCCAGTCAGTCTGAGGTACAGATGTCCATCAGGCAGGAGTTATCTTGTACTTACCCCCACGCCTGCCCGCCGGGGGTCCGCCGACCCCTCCCCATGGAGCGCCCAACCCTGCCAGGCTCTGTTTTCCCATGGTCAGTTCACATAATAGCCTGTACATAACCACCTAAACGCTGCAAACTCTTTGAAATAAGCACGGAAATTGGTTTCCAGGCTCCAGCAGTTTCTAAATAATGGACGTTTAAGATAATAATAATAAAAAAAAAAAAAAGCAAGTGACATACAAAGTGGATTCTAGAGAGGAAAAAAAGGAAAAGTGGAGCATGTTCTCGATGCAAACCTCCAAGAAAACCTGAAACAGCACAGAAGGAGCAAGCCGGGACCAAGAACCATTGGCTGCAACTGCCGATTTAATCCCATGATCTTGTGGCAGAGTAAACCTCATTTCCCTGCGCTCCCCCCGCAGCTCCTCCTCACTTTATATTCCACCTTGATGCAGATGTAATATATTCTGTCAGTGCACAATTTGGGCTGAAAAATGTGCCGGCCTTCAGGAGACATCTGGATTGGATCAGAGGGGAAAGAGGAGGAGGAGGGTGCGTGCCGAGCGTGAGCATTGCAGTCGGGCTCAAGGGGTGGAAGGGAACTGAAAATCTGGAAGGCATCAACTTTTGGCGCTCTCTGTTAGCCAAAAGACATCCTTGGCTACTACTCAAAGCGAAGGACAACCAAACTGCTCATTCCTGTACAGCAACATCATCTGCACTACTCGATTTGAGCTGCAAAAGGAATCTAGCATTCACCTAAATCCATAAAACTTTCTTAATGCCAGGCTTGCAGCCGAGGTGCATGTGATGGACACCTCCCAGGAGCTCGCGAGCAGGCAGGAGGTCTCTGTGATCCAAAAAATGAGGATTTTTGGAGACTAGGGAACAGCTGGGCAACATGGGAAGGAGGTTGCAGTACCACTACAAGGAAAAGCCGTAAGAGGATGAAAGACCAGCGAGTCCCTGCTCGCCGGCTTGCTCTGTGCAATGTCCCCACACCATCAAAGCAAGGGCTCAGCCTCTTGCCATCAGGCAAGCACGGCAGGGCCGGGGGCTCGTGCCCATCACAGGGGGGTACTCGTGCACCCCAGTCAAGCTCCCTCCCCACAGCTAGGCACAGGGATGAGCACCACAAGGGACAATCCTTATCACTGAGCCCAGTAAGAGCCTGTGGGGCGGGTTGGTGTACATCAGCTGTAGACATTTGGACCCAAAGGGACCTGATGCACCCGAGACATCTGTACTGGCGAGATGTGCCTGCAGGCCACCACTCCTGACCCCTTTGCAAGGAGCAATCCCGCTGCTTTGTAGCTTTTGCTGCTCCCACCACTGGCCCAGATGGGCTGCCATCTCACCTCCCCTCGCCAGGGAGGCAAAGCCACTGGGAACAGGAGGGAAAAGAGCTGAGGTTTGAGTCCCATGCTGCAAGAAGAGGAGGGAATTTGCTTTTCCTCTTCAACAGGTATCAAAAGCTCAGTCACCAGTGACCACCCTTCAGGGGAAGGGAAAGTTTTGGAAAGCTGAGCAATGCTCCCCCCACCTTGCAGTGGGACCTCCCCATGGTGAGACCATCAGAGCAGCTCCTGGGTGCCCCGAGGGCAGTGACACCGACTGGGAGGGATGCTTGCTTTAATTACACCAAGCATGTTACCTTTACGTGTCTCCCAAATTATATACACAGGCACTGTAATTCACTCAAAGGGGCTTTTTTTGCCCGAGTCAGCAAAATGAAGAGATTCAATTACAGCCTTTGACTGGACCTGCTTATTGTTATTTATAATACAATGCATCCCGGCTGCTAGGGAAAGAGATGTACAGGTGCTGAAATGCTGGCTGTCTTGCCAGTTAATTGAAACGCCGGTGCCTTAGTAAGATTGCTTCTCCCGGCCTCCCGATGCCGGGTGGTGGCATCTACCTGCTGCACCGTAATAGAGAGGCACTGTCTCCAAAGGACACCTGTGGCAGGAGCAGACCTCTTAATAGCCGCCAACTCCTGCGCTCCAAACCCAATAGCCGCCGAGGTACAATGGGGGGTTTCAAATGAATCCTGGAAGAGTGCTTGGAGGAGAATGGCTCTATTTTTGAAGAATGGCACGGGGGGGATCCACAGCCATTTCCTCTGAATGGCTTCAGACCCAGCTGCACTTTATAAGCAAAGAGAAGAATATTTTTTTTTTTCCCCTCTAGCTGCCCAGTCTCACTCCATCTGCAATGAAGTCATGCTACCTGAGTCCTTTCTGTCCCTGCCTGGCTATTAGGGAAAGGATGCTGAGGTCAAAAATGAACTCATTAGCTGCCGCCAGGGGCACAAAGCGGGAGGAGAAGTGACTTTGCCCTCCTGGAGCAGGGCAGGCTTCGCCGGGCTCGTGGGAAGAGCTCGGCTCAGCGCCAAGGACTTCACAGCTCTCCCGGATCAAGGCACAGCGGGAATAATTTCTCAGGCGTGCAGCATCCAACACCACCGACGTGGGCAGCAAACACCCTCTCACCACGACAGCAGCTTCACAAGAAAGCACAAACCCAAACGTGCATTCTCCCAGTCCTTGTCTACTCCTTACCCCTCGTTGGGGCAACACATCACCTAGTCCTGGCTCCAAATACCCCAGCTCCGGTATAAATAACAATACAGGGAGCCCATATGATGCTCGTTGGCTGCTTCTTTCTCCATCTGCTTCTGGCCCTGAAGATGACCTTTGAAAACCAGTATAGACTCACTTCTAGTGAATCTAGCTTCCCCTTTCCCTAAAGTGGAAGTAAATGCACGTGATAATCAGGAGCACATAAGTTATCTGAAGCAGACTGACAGTCCCCAGCGCTCCTCCTGGCTAGCGGAGGAGACACCCTCCCATGTAGGCAGCAAGACATGGGGAGATGCAAGCTCCATGCAAATCTCTCTCCCCTTCCTTGGCAACTTCATCTCTTGATCATTTCTGACAGCCCAAGTTTTGTCAGCCAGGCGCATTTAAGGGAGAAAAAAAAAAAAAAAAAGAAAGAAAGAAAAACAGAGCAAGTCAAAGCAAGTTGGAGATGTGATTGGGGGAGGGGAAAGAGAATACGAAGTAGGAGGAAAGGAAAGGTCCCTGGAGATAGCAGTGAATATGTAAACTTTCTCGATTTCCTCTGCCTACTCATACCTCTGTGTGTTAACAACTAGACAGACATCTTGTATATATTTGATAAATAAGCCTCTCCATTTATTCAGGGGAGTGAATTTGTAGCTATTATGATTCAAATGGCATGACAGGTTCTGGATTGTTATATTTTTTGCTATTGAGTTTACAAAAAAAAACCAACATGAAAATTGCAAAATTCAAAGCAATTTTCTTTGGCTATGGATCCTCACAATGCACAGATAGATAGATACAGTTATATATATACACAAAAATATACAAAAGCCAGTCCGAGTGCCTCTTCCCTTGAGACAGGAAGATGAGGGGTGCAATAAATAATTTAGAAATTGCTACCATCACTTGATTCAGAGTGATGGATCTGGCATGTGTTACAACAAGGCACATGCTGTATTCATTACCCATTGAGCTACATTTTAATTTCTCCCTCATTAACCTTATCTGTGACTGGGGTTGTGCATCAAGTCAAATCCTTCGGATGTCAATCAATTCATTAGATGGTTGTTTAGTTTGTCATATGTGCTGTTATCGCTTATTAGACTGCCACGCCGATCAATCAATCAAAAGGCAGTGAGGAGCTGGCTGGAAGGGGACACGCCGCGGCGGGCAGGGAGGCAGGCAGGCAGCAGGCAGGCAGGCAGGCAGCACTCAGCGGAGGGGGCTGCCTGGAGCAGAGCCCGCGCCTCCGTAAGGAGCATTAACGTTTTGCAAAGCAGAAGGGAAAAATTCAAAGAAATTCAAATAGTTCCCATTAAGCATAGTTGAAAACCACAGCTTTGTTTCAGATCATTGAAGCAAACTAAAGGTGTATAAAAATAAGAATAAGGTTAGCTAAGTTTTTACCGTCAGGGACTGAAAACTTAGTACAAAGGACATCATACCACCTGCCCGCCGGCACGGAAAGTCTCCCCTCCTAAGCAATCCCGCCTCTGTTTCCACGCGATATTTGCCTCCCATCGAGTTCCTCAAGCATCCCCTGATGTTTCCAATCGATGGAGCACCAAAAGAAGGCTCTGGGCTGGCAGGATCTACAATCCCACCCAACCCCACCTTCTTGGCATTGCCTATTTGAGCATCATTACTGTGCACAAATTAAGGCAGAGGCCTCCCCTGCCCTACTGAGAGAGGAGCTGGATTCGGGCCAGCACACCCAGGCACGGGAGGGGGGGTCCCGTGAGCACCATGCCCCTCTGCCGGAGCCAACCTCACTCCCTTGCATCCATTTATTTCCACCGGTGACACCACGGGGCAGGGGAAAGCACGAGAGCGCTTGCATGAATGCACAGCAAGTTTTGATTCATTTCCTTGCCTACCAGCAAGTCCTCATGCAGAAACTCCATGTCAGCCCAAAACCCCTCCATGGAGCACCCAGAACCACGTAACAGCCCAGCAAGGGGCTGCGCGTGATGCTACACCCCTTGCTATGCCACTGCAGCCCAGCTCCCCATCAGTAACACCGACTTCTCATTTCTCCTTCCTCTCTCCAGAGTGTGGCTGCACGTGCTGGAGAGCTGAGCCCCTCCACCAAAATAAAATGCAATACTCTGGCCAAGGGTTGCAGCCAACGCTACACAAAGCCTTCATGCTCTGATTCACACATGCTTGGCCAAGCGGGTTTAGTTTGCAAGGCTGTTTGTATGGAGGAAGTGCTAGAGGAAATCCCAGCGTGAGCACTGCAGTTCTGCTCAGCATTTCCCACAACCCTCCACCACATAAAATAAAACAAGCAACAGCATACTCGCTTTTTTTTTTTTTTTTTTTTGGGGGGGGGTGCAGGGTATTCAACAGAAAGGTTGGGATACAATTCACTTGCAGCAGAGACGCTTTGCAGGCTCCCAGTTTGGAAAACCAACCACACTGCTCATGTGAAACAGGGGAAAATAGTGAAAAACAGTGGAAAATATTTCCAGTTCTGCTGAAAATAGTGGAAACACTGAGCCTGCATCCAGCATCAACTACCACCAGCCAGAAAACGTCAACTACAGCCTTTCCCTGCAAAGTATCAGGGCACCTGTGGCTCCAGGTCCTGCAGTATCAGCCAAGACTCCTCAAGTGCTGTGCTGAGCATCACCAGATGAAACCACCCCTTCAGCCAGCTCTCGAGTGAAGCTAAAAGCCAGGGAGAGACTAATTACTTTCCCTCCTTCATCAGCAACCTAAGACAGTGAAGCCAACCAGGTCTGGGCTGTGTTTTCCACCAAACCCTTTAAAAATAGCACCCAGCTGCTGGGGGAGTCACTTTGTTGCAGCAGAGCAGTGGCAAAGCCTGCTGTAGATCCAGGACTTCTGACTCTCTCCCGTATCCTTGCCTAGCAGAAAGCCCTGCACAGACACAGAGTGACAGGTAGAATAGCATCCCGCGGCTCTCAAAGGCACGCTGAGGTCAAACGTCTACAGGGACACTCAGAAAACATCTCAAGGGCTCCCTGACCTTCCATACTACGCATGGGATGAAGAGGGTCACTCCAGATGCCGCCACAGAAGGTGTGTTTGTGCTAGGACTTGCCACGGAAAGCTTTCGTTTCCCACCATCAGAAATGTTTGCAGATGAGCAAAAGCTTCCAGAAGGCTCAGCGAAACATCCACATTTTTTAGGGGCTCATCTGAACCCATTAGCACATCTTAATTGCTATCGGCACAGAGGAACGACAGACTTTCACACGTCTGCCGAGTCTGTCTGCCTGCTCAGGGATAAGGAAAAACCACCGGCACGCAGCCCTGAATCCTGCAGGCTGGAAGTTCGGTCTCCTCCGTGCACAATCTGTCCCCGGGGCTCCTCAGCTGTTTGCAGGAGGAGGCAGGGAGAGGGAAAGGAGCCAGCATTCATCTCCTACCTCTCCTCTTGACAAATGCTGGGGATCGCACCGGAGCTTGCCAAAACATGCAAGCACCCAAGCTGAGCCTGGAGAGACACCCACATTCCCCACAAGCCAGCACCGGAGCAGTCATGCACACCGATGCCTTACGTGCCTACGACACCATGGGGACACGGTGAGGTTGCCCGAGGACAGAAAGGCTTCCCCGAATCGGGGAGGGAGGTGGCAGCCAAGGGACAGCATCTCTCTGCCGGTACCCAGGCAGACCCTGCCGCAGCTGTTGGGAAAAACTTGGAGCTGCTACAGAGCATCAGTTAATTTGTAATCATGGAAATGGCCAGCCCGGGTCAGCGGCTGCTGACGGAGGAGCTGGGGAGTGCTGCTGGTTGTGATCTTTTTTTTTTCATTTCTTTTAAGGGGATTTCATTTTAAAAAGCTGCCTTGATAAGGAATTTACCAGGGCAAAATGAGATTACACCGGAGCTCAAAGTAGCTAAAAGCAGCAGCATTGCTGGGGACTCGGAGGCTGCTGCTTGTACTATCTCTCTATCATCACATATATCCTTCCATCTAATCTATCTAGCATCGTATATACCCTTTAGCTCACCAGCTCTCACAATCCATGCCCTCTATCCATCATCCACCTATTCATCAACACACATCCAGCTCTATCTACCTAGCCATCACTATAAATATCCCATCCATCCATCTCTCCCAATTTATCTCTCATCAGAGAGACCCTTTCCCTACCTACCTTCATACATATACACATATATATCTATACACACACACCCTTGTCTGTCCATCTGTCATCAGCAGAGTGCTCACCTCCTCTCCCCTTCCACCCCCCTATCCCTCACCGCACGTATCCTTCTATCTGCCGGACCATCCATCACAGCCACTGTGTAGGGGCTGGGGTGCCTCTCTGCTCAATTTCCTAACCGAGGGCACCAGATATTTTCCTGTGGATCATCGGATCTACACCCTACCAAGAGGCAGTTTCCCTTCTCCCACATCCTGACAGCCCCAGAGAAGGGATTGAGTGGGTTAGTGCCAGGAAAGGTGCTCTGAGCCAGCCGCAGAGACTCAACACCGGAGCAGATAAGGAGCATTCACGCTGCCGAGCCTGTTGGGCTGTACTAGACCCGCACGTGCCATACTACATGCATGCACAGGCAGGGGAAAGGAGCAAGCTCCTGGTCTGGGCAGGAGCAAACCCTGGCAGTGCATAAAACACGGGCAACCACTCATAGCAAAGGTGCTGAGCACCTTCTGCCGGTGTGCAGCAGTGATTTAGAGTAAAATCCTGATCCCTGTGCTGGGGAAGAGCATCGGTGCCCTGTATCCCCCTGGACCCTGCCTAGCCCCTTTGCAGTGCTCTGCTATGCGCAAGGGCAGGAGGGGAATTGCCCCGGTGCACAGCCCAGATTCATATGCCACCACGGCAGAGTCCACGTCTCCAAAATCCCGTATTTCCTCCCCAAATCAGCTGCTGACCAAATCAAGCCGTAACCTGCCTCTTGCCAACTGCCAGGCTGGGTGCAGCACGTCCACGCTGGAGCCGAAAGGCAGCTTCGGCGTGGGATGGTGGTGGGGCGGATGCTGCCAAGCAGCACCGAGACACAAAATTTGCCAGAGAGAAGAAAACACACAAGCAGTGCTTAAAAACTGAAAGCTGTTACTTTAATTACGGGCTTTCTGCTTTATCACCAATAGTGTTTCTCACACATTCATCAGCAAACCTGGTAATAAATCAATCGCGGGTAGCCAGGAGCTGCAGTCTGGCTCCTTCCCTTTCTCTTCCCTGCTCCCTGCGAGCTCTCGCACCATTAGTATGCAGTCCGGCACTGCCAGTCTGTGCATTTCTCATCGGCTTTGGACTGGAGCTGGTATCAAGCGGATGCCCCCAGCGCAGATTTCACACAACCAGCTTTGGCGGTGGGGAAGGCAGGAGCTGGCGGAGGAGACGGTCAACGTGCCTGCGTCTCTCGGGGCATATGCCTGGACCTGCCTGCATGCCATACGGGTATTTCTGCACCCGTGGAGCTTTGCGGGGGTGGAGGGGGGAATATGGGGATGGGGCAGCCAGGCAGGCAGGGAGCCCGTGCCCTATGGCTGGGTGCAGGCACCAGCTACTGTGCAGGTTCCCACTCCGTCTACTCCTTGTTTTGAGCCCGGAAATCCTGATGGCAGGGCCAGGGCGAGGGGGCTGTCAGCACACTGGATGTGCTGGGGGGAGACTCCCACCTCGGGTACAAAATATTTTTCATGCGCTGACATCGGTACTGCAGGGCAGTCCACCCTGCCTGTCAAACCCGGACAGAAAACTCAAGTCTGGGGAAGAACCACATAAAGGTGTTTTCCTGTGCCTTTGCTGTGTCCTTGCACTTGGGGCAGCCACAGAAAGAAGGGTCTGCTCCCTGTCCCATACCCAGGCAAGCCAAATTTGCAAACCAGTTGGGATGGCACAAAAGACCTAATACCCAGCCGTGCTGCACTGGAGCTGCCACGCTTATTCCCACACACCTGAATTGCTAGAGAGGATATTGAATCCCCTGACTGCTGTCACAACCCCTGGACAAGGCAAAGTGCTTCCGTCCAGAGAGCTGGCAGGGCTGGAGCAGGATTCGGCACAGGGAACCGAAGTCAAGGACAATGACCCCGGCCGAGGACTGCGTGCACAGGCTGTTTGGCATCTGCCCTCTCTTCAACCTACTGCTGTCCTCCGCAGCAAAACCACCACCAGCTCTGGTGCTTAAATGTAAATTAAACAATTCCAAACCCTTTGTTTCTCCACTCCTCTTTCATTTCAGTATCGCCTCTGTGAGCTTCCCAAGTCTTTTTTTTTTTTTAAACTCTTATTTGAGCACTTTTGAGCTTCGCTCTCCATTAGCAAACCCTCGACGGTCCTCCCCTTGTCCCTCATAGCACACCGTTACCTGCCGCTTCCCATCAACCGTGAGTGCTGCACAGATGTGCACAGCAGCAGCCCAGATGTGCACGGTGCATCGCCAGGCTGCTGGGGTGGTGATGGAGAGGGAGCAGCCGTCTCACCTCCCGCTCCCCTGCTCCAATTCAGCCTGGCTCGGCTGTGACCCCCAGTCACCACAGCGTCTGCTATGCAAAATGAGAAGACGGGCTCCCTCCAATTCCTGCTGGAGTGAGTGTGCAAATCAAATTGACCTTGAACACTAATTGGCCCTCTAATTAGCACTCTCAGCAGAGACGCAAAGGACCAGGAGAAGACTGTCTTTTCAGAGGAGGTGGCAGAGCCTTGGCTGGCAGAAGAGGAGCAGCCATCCCTCCACGCTGTGTGTTTCTGCGTGGGTGAAAGGGCACACCTGCATGTTTAACTATGAAAATCCCCTCCCTGAGGCTAACTCTTGGGGGTGGGAGCTAGCCTGAAGCTGGGACCACGGTCCCAGGGAGAGCATCCTAAGGCAGAGGTACTGCACAACCTGGACACCCCGCAGCACATGCCTTCCCATCCCCGCAGAGTCCCACACCGGATTGCAAACAGCTTCCTGGGATGTCCCCCAGCCTGTTCCCTGTGGAGCAGGTCGGCCCTAGCCCTCCTTACCCAAGGTCTGCATGTCCATCACGCACCAACTTTCTCCCTCCATCACTCTCTCCATCTCTTGCCCTCCCACACCAATGCACACGTTTCCCTCTGCTTATCCCTTCCTTTAGCTTCGCATTAGGAGCTCTGAGCTTGACATTTTCATCTAAGATTATTTACAGGAGGGCAGATCTGAGGAACCAGTCACAGGTGATTTCCCCCTGCTGCCTGCTCCGCTCTGCATAGAGCTGCAGGAGCCAGATACCTCACTGCAGATATCATTAATTCTGGAAATCCCCAAATCCCACCCTCCTGCCACCCCTTGTCCTGGGAAAAATGGAGACAAATGTGCTAAAACTGACAGCAGCCGCAGCCCCATGGGACCCCCCACTGCCCCTGCCCCCTCTGGCTGCCGGCTGGAGCAGGAGCTGCTCTGCCTCCTAGCATAGCTAGCCTTGAATCCTGATAGCTTTGATAAATCCCCATCTAGCAGAGATGATGTCCCAGAATTGTCATCATCGTTAACCAGTGCGCTGGCAGCAGCACCCAGCTGGGCCAGGCAGGATGGGACGAGTCAGGCATCACCTCCACCCCCAGCGTTGCTCAGAGTCCAGACCAGCACACAACCAACAAAGCCGCAGTAAAACGCCGTGCTCCTGGCTCACACCTCGCTGCAGGAGTGGGATCGGAGCGTGCCATCCTGGTGAGCTCCCAGCTCCCCTCTTCGCAGTGAGCCGTGCTGGCAGCGCACCCAGGGAGGTGCGCTGTGTGCTCACCAGCTGCTGCTTTCTTCACCTGGTTGCCTCCCTGACCACAACTGCTCTTTAATTATTTAATGTGTGTAAAATACCTTGAGACTTTGCATTGGAAGGGAGATGAACTGCACAACCTAAAATTGGTCTTTTCCATCTCAAACTCCTTGCATTTTATCCTGGGATGAAAGGAGCTCTATTAGGCAAAGCTCTATTAGATTTCCTTGGAGCCCTAACAAACGGATATTAGATTATTACTGCAGATGCATTTCTAAGGCACTCATCACCAGAGTATCTGGGCATCAATTACACAGATTTAGAGATAAAAAATGCTTCTCCCAGGAGAACAGGGTACAAAACCCCTTCTCTTTTTGCCTCCCTTCCCCATTTCTTCCAAATACGTTCGCCTCCTCCCACTGCCTTCCGCAGAGCCAGAGCTGCTTACAAGGAAAGCTCTCCAGTTGATGGGCAACCCTTCAATCTTTGAAACATCTGAAGCAGCAAAAGCTTTTTGTAAAGACTGGCAGGAGTCAGCTGAAGAGATTTCAATGTGCAAATGGACATAAAAAGGTGCAAGAGAAGGAATGAAACGCCAGATTTATTGTTCTAAGGACAAAGGATTTGCTATTAGATGAGCTGACCCGATGGCCTGGCTCCAGCACCTACAGGTCACACCACACAGAAAGCCGGTCCTGCTTTAGGGGTGAATGGAAAAAGCTGCAAAGTTGGGGTTTGACTGCTGATAGCGTCTCTGATAATTCCCTGCATTACTATTGCCATTATGCTAACCCCTAGCAACACCGCAGGAATTGTACTGGATATTGAACATACAAATCCACGCTGGAAGTGCTTAAAGGCTGAAAAGAAAAGATCAAAGTTTGAAAGGGAAAACAAGGAGAAGGGGTTTGGCTAGGATCACACAGCTGGGCTGCAGCAGGGACCAAGATGCTCCTCATCCCTCAGGTCCTAGTGCACAGGCAAGCTGGCGTGGGATCACGCCACATCACCCCTGCCTAACTCAGCCTTTCTTGCCCTTCCAACTTATCTTGCTTCCAAAAAGACCAAATATCATGATGTATATGTGTTCTTCAATTTCAACAGCTAGTTCCAGAGATTGCGATTTGGCCCAATTTCAGAGCAAAGCATCAAACTGATCACTTTCTCTGGCAACATCAAGCCATGCCCATTCCAACCACAGGTAACTGCTTCATGAATACCCCCAGGAGATGCTTCCAGCCCCTCTTGCAGCCCCAGCTCGCTCTTCCTTGCTCACACTGCAAGCTGCCAGAAGGGGCAAAACCTGAACCAGAATCTCCTAATTCTTTTTCCAGTCATTGCAGACCAGACTCCCTTCCCCAGCATGGCTTCACCCTGCCTCTGCAAGCCAAGCCCAGCTGCTCGGCTCATCGCAAAACGCCTTCTGCATCACTGGTGGAGACAAAGCCAGCTGCTCCGGCAAGCCTGGCTTTGTGCATCGTCCAGAGCAGCCTCCACGCGGTAGGGAAAGCAGCTCTATTTCAGTGAAAAGCTTTCAAAAGTGCCCTCCACTTCTATCCGTGGGCAGGACTCCAACTTGGAGCCAGGACAAGTGTCTCCCCCTGCAATCCCAGCTCTGCCCCCACCAAGACCGGGACCCCAAGTGTGAGCCACTGCTCACAGCATGACATCTCAACCTATAGATGTACACATGTAACCCTTCCAGTGGCCAGGTGCAACCTCCAAGCAACACAGCTCTTGGCATCAAACTGCCTTGATGTCGCTGTGATGGAGCGGACATCCCTCTGTGTGAAACCTGCAAGCCTCAGGAGTGGTGCCTCAGGGGTTAAATACTTTGCAGGATGACTGGGAAGGCCCTGCTCATCAGCATGAGAAATCCTGACCGACTTGGAGGTATGCCATGATCCTGTCATCCTGCCCTATAGGGAAAACCTGCATGGCTGTCAGCCAGCCTCGTAGGACAGGTGAAGGGGAGCCAGGGCTCAGCTGTGGGACATGCTGAAGGGAGAGGACTTGGGATGGGCAGGACCCTATGCAGAGGGATTTGGATGCATTAGAGGAGGACACAGCTAGCAGAAGAACCACAAATCCAAGAAAAAGTGCATTTCTCCTGCCCCATCACTGCAGTGGTGAGATGCTGACACCAACATCTAGCCGAGGGGCTAGCACAGGGCAACAGCTTGTTTGTGCGATGGGACCCAGCACTGAGTGTGGATGCCAGGCGCAGCCAAAGCTTGGACATTAAAGAACAAAAACCACCCCCACGCCTCTTCTGGATGATTTTACAAGTTACAAGGTCAATGTGCTTGCTCCTTTCACGGGCAGAGATGCAGCTTGACCCTGTGCTGCTCCTCTAAGCGTGGCTATAAAGGCACTTTCCAACTCCAGCAAGGGTCTGGCAACAGCAGCTTTTCTGCTCATCTCCCAGATCCCTGCCACGCTCCAGCCAGGGAATCTCACTGCAGAAGCCCCACAAGGCTACAGGCCCCCTCCTCTCCTGCCAACCGCATGCACCAGCCACCAGAGCAACTCCATCACCATCTTCGGTACCTGTGCAGAGGAGAAAAAGATATTCCAGCAAATCACCTGCCCTGCACAGATTTATAATGAAGAGGAGGAAGGTTCCCCAAAGGTTCAAAGACCTGTCCGTTCCTCCTCTCCTCTAGCTTCTCCTCCATCGCAAGCATCTCTCTGTGTTGAATGAGCAACCTCAGAAATCAGTGCTCACTGAATCACAGTTAGTTCCTTTGGTTTATTTGTTATTTTCCCAGCTTGAACTCAAACCTCCTTCTGCCCGGGGAGGTGCGGAGGAAAAACCACCCAGCACTTCACAAGCGCCAACACTGCGGGAGGGGCGAGACAGCGACGAGACTCGGGAAGGGCAGGAGACTTTCCCTTCCAGAGCATTTCTTCAGGTGCCACCAGGCACAACCCAGCGCAAGTCAGCAATCAGGTGACGGGTGTGGGAGAAGAATGGGGCCCTCTGCACACTGGCCGTTGAACAAGGGATTTCCTGAGTATTTTTCTAGATTTTGCATCACCTGGGCTATGCTCGATGCACTGTCCCTGCTGCAGTTCTCCCGTGATGATTGGTTAAAGGAAAAAAGCAGGCAGTCATCAAAAATACCCGGCAGCAAGAACGGAGGGGCACTGGGGCACATGTCCTGCTCCAATTTCTTCACCAGCAATGTCACTCCATCAACCTTGCTGCGCATTAGCAGCCACCTTTGCCCCAGCCAAGCATCCAGTGCTTTGGGTCAAGGACCACATTGTTCGAAACGAGGAGGCAGAAGTGGCAGGTTCTCATGTTGCCTCTGCCCACAGCGATGCTGGGCAAGTCACAGGAGCTCCCGCTTCTGCAACGGGCACCAACTCCTTACGCCCCAGCATTGAAGGGACTCGGACCAACCAGGGCTTCTCCAAAATCCTTGCCTGCAGAGAAAAGCCCTCCCGCAGCACCGCGGCTCGCTTCTTCACCGGTTGGGACTCACCTCTGCAAAGTTAATTGCAAAGACGGCAGCGCCTGAGCAGAAGGCAACCGGCAGGGCTCTCTGGAAAAGCCAATTCCCACAAAAAAAAGAGCTGATGGGATTTCTATGCAGAAGGAGGAAGAGAGGGGCAGGGGTGAAAGAGCCGAGCGCGTCCCAGACAATCGCTCTGCCGGCGCTAACGTGCAGATAAATAGCCGGTGCCGACATCTGCTGAGAAATACCTTCCCCACTCCACACTGAAAACTGCAATCTAATAATATCCCATCTGCCCCCCTCGCCTTCTCCATCCCTCCCCCACCCAATTACCGAGCCTGACATTATCCGTCATCTTCTCTTTGTGTCGGCGAGAATCCAAATGCAGACGCCGGGAAATTAATAATAATTGTTGTGTCAAAATGCGGGATGTAATCAGGATGCGGCATGGAAGCTAATACAAACACAAACAAATGGTATTTATCCTCCCGAAAGATCCCTCCCCTCCCTTCCCTAAGGGCCACTGATGATAATACTCATGGAAGAGATGAATCAGTGCTAATATAGGGATTAGGAATAGATCCCAAACCCCAGCCTGGGCTGCAGTCAAAAGAAACGCTCTTAATTGAAATTAGAGCTGGGATTTCTGCGCCTCTGCAGAGATGGGTTAAGCCCATCGGGCCTAAACAGAAGGGAAAATAAAAATAGCATCTTTATTCGAGAACAAGAAGGTGGGCAATGAGAAAAAAGATCCTTCCTGGCTTTGGCACACCTGGTTTCCACAGCCCTTGCTTTTGAGGCTGGGTTTTGTCCCAGCGCCGATTCCCGCAGGCAGGGCAGAGATGATCCGCTCCCGCTTCTCACACAGGCATTTCTCTCCCTTTTCAGCTCAAGCGCATGTTCAGAAAGGATATTTCAAGATCAAACCATGCCTCCCGTGCTCCGATGAGACCTGGGGCGAGCTGAGCTCAGGGTCCTGTTCCCTACCCTTTCCTGAAACTTTTTACCATTCTGCAAGTGAAACGTGCTCTTTACCCTGATGCTCACGCTAGCAAAGATAAGTGCCCTTGCTTTTATTCCTTTCATTCAGCAGCCAAGGCGTGCGGGCACGAAAGGTGAGGGACAGACCACCAGAAAAAAGGCACAACTCTTGCTTTTATTGCTACTTCAACTCCCGCGTCCCTCTGTGCCCTGGGACTGCTATCCTAAGCAGTGGAAAGACCCCTTCATCTCCTGCTGGCTCACCCCAACAAGCAGCCCCCAAGCTAAGCATGTTTTAACATCTGCCATTTATTCAGAGGGGCTGAATTCTTCCTAACTTGCAGTCCCAGGCAAAAGGGATACTTAGGAGCCAGGTACTTAAGAGCAGCATGTCCCTCCCTTTTCCAAAGGTGCTGGTGATGACTGACTCCTCTTACCTTCTCTTTCCCAGCCCTAAGCATCACCCTGAGTGATCCACCTCCATGGATGTTACTCAAAGGAGCCTCGCATGCATGAGAAGCGGAAAACACGATCCAGCCATGGTTTATTCCCACGAGCATATTAGCAGCTCCTGCGCTTTAATTCCAAATTAGACTTTACTTCTAAAAACAGGTTTCTAAATTCTTGGGTTGGGAACGGTGCCACAGCCTGTGCCTTCCATTAACAGATATGAACCTAAAAACAAGCCTAAAAATAAATCAGCCAGCTCCTGGTCCCAGCAAAGCTTGGGATTTGGCTCTGACCTTCAGCAATCTCGCTCTGGATTCCCCCACCTCCAGCCTCCCCTGCCCATAGCCCAGTGGGGCAAAAAGTTCAGCCAGGAACATCACACTTCCAGCACCGAGAGGCAGAGAGAAAACCCTCTGTGAAGCTGCCTGCGAGCCTGTGCAGACTTAATTCATCTGCTCGGCAGCAGCAGGCCCTCCAGGGCAACCCAAGGGGTTGCAGGTCAGGAGAGACTCAGTCGAGTATGGCCAGTTGGAGATGACTTAGATGCATTCCTATTTCCCATCTAAACTTTCGATATATCTACAGTGTCCTCTCCAGGAAAAGCTGGCACAACAGCAAACATGAGTGCATTCAAAAAAACAGCAGCAAATGCTGATATTGCTGTTCACCCCAGCTGTGTCGCTCTACGATGATGCTGTGGATTTTACAAGCTTCCTTGCATCCCAGCCAGACTTTGATTTATCCCTTCAAGCTGCAGAAAGCTTTGCAGACACTGAGCTGACTAGACGGTTGTAACGACCAAGATTTCAGACAGTGATCTGGTCATACAGAGACCAGAGTTTTGAAGATAGCCCATAAACTTCCTCCGTAGCTTTCGTTTGTACAGTCAATTACAAGCGTGCCAGCAATCTGGCGAGGACAGCTTTGGATTAGCCTTAAGACTAGACTTGGAGAGCAGCTCCCAGCTCTGAAGAGCCTGGCTCATCGCATATTGAGCCACTGAATCCAGCACAGGTCTTGAGGCCGGTCCAGATCTAAATTGATTTTAAACACAAGCACCATCTAGAAATTAGGCACTTTTGTGGCCAGATGCATTTGGAGTTGGGTTGCAGCTGGGCAGAGAAGCCCATTTGGAGTTCAGGCATGTACAGCTAAATGAGCTCCCTGAGGTTGCTCAGCGGGGTGGGGATTCATCCCATCCAGCTTCTGCTCCCAAAAACTTGGTTATCTGGTCCAAGGCAGAAATCTGGTTCCTCCTTCAGGAGCGGAGGTTGATGCCTCTAAAAAAACCCCTAGCTAAGGATGATATGAACTGTGCTTTGGCACTGCCTCTCTCCCTGCTAACCACCCGACACATGGGCTGGCCCACAGCCTTCATGCCCTGGAGCTGCTGTAGCAAATTACGATACTCCACCTGAAAAGACTTAGCAGAAAAGCAAAGCCCTGAGAAGTTCTTGTTCCTCCTGCCACCTCTAATCACGCACTTTATTCCCAGGCTGATTCTCCTGTCTGTAAAGCACATGTCCACACTGTCGGCATCCCGAGGCTGGACAGCCTCCAAGCCCTCCTCCCAGCTGTACCGTCCCCTTGCCGAGCCGGTGCTGTGCCTACTCGATCCCCCTCAAGCCACAAATTACAACGGCAAAAGAGGAGCTGGGGGAGGATGAGCCTGCAAGACACGGCCGCCCTGCAGCAAACCCCGCACCCATGGCAGGGCTTGCGGCTGGATCATGGATTGTTGCGAGCATGAAAATTCATTCATATGAATTTGGAATATAATACCTGACACAAGATGTATCACTGCTGCCACGCTGCAATCCCAGATAAGGACACAGCAGTAACAGATGGAGGAACAAGGCACTTATCTTGTTAGCTGATGGATTTATCTCTCCTTCCCCCACCCTTCCCTACATATTCCATAGTGTGCAGAGAGCCACGTTCCTTGGCAGAGCAGCATATGGAGCATGAATTGATTTCTTCCTAACACCCCCTCCACACTTTAATTCAATAAGAGCTGGAGTGGCGGATAAACAGCTTGTTGTGCTAGGAAAATTTCAAAACAGTCAAGAAAATGTCAAACTGTCTTTTTTATGAGTGCCTTTTTTTTCCCCTTTTTTCTTTTTTTTTTTTCTTTTCCCCTCCTCCTCGGGCGCCCAGCACAGCAGCTGACAGCGAGGAGTTCCGTGTCTGGAGAGAGCGGTCCTTCGCTGGCTGCAGGGAGGCAGGTAACAGAGCATCTTCTGTCAGGCCAGTCCATGGCAGAAGGTGGCTTCAGTCCCATCCTTGGATGGAAGCTGGGAACAGAGCGGCTCTGGGTAAAAGATTAGGCAGATGGTTTCATCTGGCAGCTCCCTTAATCTCATTACTGGAGCTGGTGGAAGTTTTTAATGTGATCTCTCTCTTTCCTTCTCTACCCTCACCCCATTCAAAATGTCTTTTTCCCAAAAAGAGACAGACATATTTCCACAGTGGTTTCTTTGTTAAGCATGAATAAAAACGTAAAAAAAAAAAATATTTTGTTGGTATTCTCTCCCTCTCTTTCAGTGCTTTATTTTTGCTCTGAAAAGGAGGAAAAAGCACGATTACACATTTTCTGGATCTTGCTTAAAAATATGGAGCATTTTGGAAATACCAGGGACATGCTTCTGAAGACCCCAAGCCGCCTCATGTGCTCTTGCCCTGCAGACCCCTGCGCAATGCCACCTTTGCTGGTACCCTAAGCGGAGCCAATGGCTACGGCTTGGGAGTTTATGTGGGGACACGGAGATCCAACCCTGAGTGGACACCACCATGTCCCACTGCCTAAGGATCCCTGCAGGCCTCCAGACATACAGACCTCTCCAAGCACCTTTCCCCCAGCTATTCCTCATGCAGCTGCCCATTTCCTTCCACCCTGTAAATCAGCCTTAATCTCCTCCCAAACACACCACTGCATCACTCCCCTTCTTCCCAGCTCTCCCCAAGCCTGCCACAGCTTGCTCTCCTGAAGGCTTCTTGCAAGACAAAAGCCTTCGTGCTTCTCTCTCCTCCCCCGGCCATGCATCTTCTCCACAGCTCACCTCCCTCACCGTTCAGCTACCACAAACCTCCCTGCAGAGCAGAGACCACCACAGCCCCCAAAGCTCAGCCTAGGACCATGCATGGCCCCAGCCATCCCTGGCTCACAGCAAGCAGCTCCCAGTACTGGGTGAAAACCACCTCCAAGTCGATTTGGAGGAGGTGTTGGAAGAATGAGACCCAGTCCAAAGGCCCGCTTTTGTATTTTGAAAAAAAAAAAAAAAAAACGGCACGAGCATGAGGACAGAAAAGGGGAATGTGCTCCCAGATATGACACCAAACCCAAGGGATTACCAACAAGCTCAACAGAAGACCTCGCTTAACTGAATGAATTAAAAAGTGCCCCCTAAGAAATGCTTTGTTTCCTTCAAAACTTCTCCTGCAAAGTCTCTGCACTGATACAGAAGTGACTGTAACTCGGACATGCAGAGAAGACCCCGCGTACCCATGGTTAGATGCCATCGGTGGCCTCGGCACCCTGGTCAGGATGCAACACCAGCACCACTTTATCCCGCAGCACTGGCAACTGCTGCTGTAGGTCAAGCAAGGAACTGGCATCTGCAAACCCCATTCCAGGACAGTATCACCCACAGACCCACTGGGGAACAGAAATAAAGGCAGTCAAACCCATGGGGCAGGAGGCAACATGATGCTCGGCATTACACATCCCTGCAGGGTGAGCGTGCAAGAGAGAAAGCAGCTGCTGTTAACATGCTGCAGAAGCACACGGGCACACGGCAACTCAGGTCCGGTGCTCACTGCGCAGGACCTGGGAGCAGTTTTGGGGGGAGAATGGACCCGCAGGAACATGCCCAAGGGAGCAGGGCTCTGTCCTGCTACTTTCCACCTCCCCACCGTCTGCCTGTTACTGTGCTAGAAGACGAAAGCCATCTCTCCACCCCCTCTGCAGCAGAGCAGTGCAGAAGGCTGCAGGATCCTGCAGGGAGACGGCATGTTTAGCATGCAGGAGGGAGTGCTGAGCAAAAGCCGTCTCGTGCCACGGTGCACGAGGCCTGCCAAGCAGCCAGCCGGGAGCATCAAAACACTGCTGGAAGGAGTGGGGTGGCAGGTGAATACGTAGACCCTCCGCTGCTCCCCCTCTTCTTCCCATTTAGCTCATGGCTGTAAAGTCGGGCTTGGGTTTGGCGCCTAACCTCTCTGCCTCAGTTTCCCTCTGCAAAGCAGCAGCGACAGCTCAGAGAAGCAGAGTGATGATCCCACCACCCCTCTTGCTGCAGCCCCAAACTGTTGGGCAGGAGCATCCAGGAGCTCATCTCTTTGCTCCTGGAGCATCACTTCTTTGCTCCATCCATTCCTCCCCAACTGCAGCTTCTGCCAGCTCGCACTAGGGATCCACAACCCCTAATGACAGTGGCAGCACCCATGGGTGATGCATCCTGGCCAGCAACCACCCCATGCCACTGCCCACAGCCCAGGGTTGGGCTCTCCTCCTCCGCTGCAGGCTGGGGCTCGTCCCCTCCGAGCCTTACCTGCCATCAGTGTCCCCACCTCGTCCCTTCCCCGCCTGCCTTCACGGCCACACCGGGGAGGGGACCAAAGCAGATGGCAGCACACTGCCACCGAGGACGGCCAGTCCCCGTTTGATGCTGGTGCCTCTGATCGGCTCCAATCCCCCTGCATCCACCTCCCCTCCCAAAGGGGATGGCGAGCCCCTGGTCCCCACCCCCCGACATGGGACCCTTTCAAACCTGCCCCTTTCAAGCGAGGCTCTCACCAAGCACCCAATTATGGCTCCATGGCTAAGGATGAAAAGCTGCTCTTGAGAGCATCCTGGTTTCTCTCTCTTTTATTTCCTCCCGCCCCCCCCTTCTCATGAGGTTAAAGAGCTAAAGACCAACTCAGAGACAGATAATAGAGTGACAGCGCCTCATAAAAAAGCAGCCGAAGCTTTGGAGAAAGCTGGCATACGGTGCATTAGGGATTTCTGTCGCAGCAGCTGGGAGTAACAGTGACCCTCTGAACTCAATTTGCTCCATGGCTTTAAAATGAAGGAAAGCCTTTGGACTGTCAAACTTCTCCTCTGGCTTCCAAGGGCGGCTGCAGACTCTGGCACAAGCTTTCGGGGGCCCGGGGCACTCCTCACCCTAAAGCTATTGCTCTTGGTTCACACCTGGGGCTGGAGGCGGCATCCCAAACCCTGCAGGGATGAGGTTAGGCAGGATGTGGTGCAAGAGGGAGTGCAACCTACCAGACGGGAGGAACACTGAGCCCTGGTGTGCGGATATATCTATTTCTTCAATACAAAGTGGTAGCAACCCTTCAGAGGATTACTTTCCTGCACTGGCCCTCGTTACTGTTCCCCTTGTCCCAACCCAGCCAGAGCAGAGGAACGAGAGGGGGACGCGTGCAAGGTTCGTGCCGCAGCAGCATGGCTGGAGCTGGGAGGTGCGGGGGTACCCTCGCAGCCGCCAGTCGCATGCAAATAGCTCAGCGCCGCTGCACAAACCCATCACATTCCCCTCTGCCGCTGCCTTTTTTTTTTTTAAATGAGTAGAAATTCTTCCCACTACGCATTAGCGCCCAACGTAATGGTGCAAAGCATTTTTCATTTATCATCATAATGCCAGTCAAACGAACCCCCTAATAACATAAATGCAAGAGGAAAGCTATTAGAGTTTATTTGTGCAGTGGCTTTGAACTCGTCCCCACTGCTCCAACCGTGTAACTGGAAGGGATGGATGGAGCTTGTATCTTTAGGCCCTTTCATTGAAAGCTATTCCTCAGCTAGCCAGAGTCTTTCCTTACAGACCATTGCAACCCTGCGCATGTTGCCCTATTTGCTGAATTATCAAAGTAAATACCTAAATACCCGAAATCATCCAGTCCCGTTTAGAATCACAAACAGCCACTGAGACCTTTTGTGCCTTTCCACAGGTATGATGTGCTCCAAATCAAGGTACTGGGGAACAACACACCCAGCTATTAGCACTCACCTTCAGCTAAAGATCTCCAAATTCTTTGCCTGCTATTCCTCCCATGCATACCTGAAAATAGGCATTTATCTTCTGTACCACACAGCCCTGCGTGGACTCCCTATCCCAGGTCTGCACCTCCAACAAGCACTATCAGAGCTTCTCCAATGCAGCTCATTCCAGACCTCTTCCTCTGTGACCCACAGACCATACACACTAAGGAGACCAGTGCTCATCCAATAGCTCTACTGATGCTGGTGAGGCTCATTTACACAAGGAAGCTTGCCTATATGTAAGAATACTTGGAAGATTCAAGTCATTCCTCTACACAGTTCTTTGCTCGCCTTTGCTGCAGTCATTCCCATCCCAGGGTTTCACCATCTTTCCCTCTTGCCTTGCAGGTCCATCCTCATCACTCCAGGTCTAGTCCTCAGCATCCTCCACCCCCAAGATCTTCCAGCTTAATTTGTCCCAACATCTCTCATCCCACAGCAGCCGTGTCCTGGAGAGCCATCTCAAGGCGTTTCATTTTACATACAATAATTTCCTCATTAAGCCTAAACTAAATGCGTATTTCAGAACCTACGAGTGAGAGCAAACTGTTCAGTCTTATGCTTTATTAAACAAAAACCTTTGTGTGCAAAAAGCCTTGGTGCCAAATCACAGCCCTGCTGATGGTGCCGAGCTATTCCCAACTGTATAGTAACCAGCGTGTCAAGATGTGTAATGCTGGCAGAGAGGACCTGCACTGCAGAGGGAAACAGAACAGCGCCCACCTGACAAATTAGTTTACTCATTAATTTAAGAAGCCTATTTTGCTCGACTTCTACAAATCAGCATGCTTAGCAGTCAGGAAACTTCCAGGGAAGAGATATGCCCAGTGCGGTTGCAAGCCAGCAGGAGCCCCAGCTATAGCCACCACTGTGCAAGAGTAAGCCTTCTCCCGTTCACCACGCTGTCCGTTGGAGCAGAGAAAATTCACTGTATATGTGACGGGATAGTAAGGAATCTAGGGCTTGGATAGATGGGAAGACAGGAGATGCAGCAGAGCATGCACACTGGGTTGGAGCTATGGTGGAGGGCTGCCAGTTTAGCAACTGAGCCCCAGCGCCAAGGAGGGACCTGTCCCTGTGGTATAGGTTGGGGACAAGGTGCTGTCAACAAAGCACAGCCTGTGGCGTGGAAGAGCATCTCCATGCCAAAAACAGCAGGCAATGCTGGGGATCAGGCTGAGGTGCAGAGAGGTGCTCACAAGCCCCGTGCCTGTCACCCGCCCATAGCCAGAACCAACAAGCTATCAACCATCTCCCCCTTCTGCTCTTGCAGCCTTACAAAGCAACAAAAATAACCACCAATAAAATCTAGATATATTTTTAAAGCTCTACCCCTGCTTCTCATTTTGCAGTTGATGGGTTCTGGGACACAGACTTTGCAAAGAGCTTCCCTGGGTGCAGAGGTGTGGCTGGAGCCGAGCGGGAGGGGAGAAGGGGTGGGAGACAAAACTTGGGTGGAAAGATGATGAAATGAATCGAGAGCAAGAGTCATGGCAGAGGAGGACTCGCAAGAAGGGAAGACAATAAAACCCAGGAAAGCAGACAGAGATTAATGAGTGTTTCCCAAATATGATAATTTCTGGACATCAACACATTAAATTTAATACCCTCATGGGCTACTGAGAAGGACTGCATTTCTCTGACCCTGTGCACGGAGGGGAGAGGGTCCCAGCTGGCTTTGCAGGACCCGGGCACTGCCAGCCCAGCCCACAGCACATCCACCCGAGCTTTTGCATGCACAGGGGTTGTATTTTCTGCAGCATAGCTGCATTTGTGCCTCCTCTGCAGCAGCACATCCAGCTGTCAGCAGCCGGGCGCCAGTGACAGGTCCCTGAGCACAGGGCTGAGGACACAACAGCCTGTTTTGGGAAGGTGTCTGTCAACGAGCCCACATGCATCCCCACCACCGTGTCGGCACGCTGGGACACCACTGCGGCACGCACAGCCCCGCTGCCACCGGCTGCCGGCTCCACGACCTTCGCGGAGATGCCAAATTGCATCCATTGTGCGTGGCTAAGCGGGCGTTAGCCTCCCATACTCCATCCGGACAGGGAGCAGCTGGAGGGAGGCTCAGCCCTGAAATCCCCATGTTTAACCCCAACCTAACCCACAAGACAGCCGGGGTTTTCTGCAGGGTTTAACTCCGCCATGGCTGGTGCCAGCATTTTGCACAAGCAGAGCCCACACAGTTGTGGTTTCTCAGGCACTGCTGGAGGGGAAAATCCTGCCCTTATTCTCATGCTATGCTCGAAGGAAATAGGATTGTTTTCCTGAGATTATTCAGACAGGGTCTGTTGTTGCAATCTCGGACTTTGCTGGGTATCTCTCGACACCATTCAGCCACTCTGCAACCATCTCCACGCGCGCATCCAAGCCCTGCATGAACCATGCTTGAGCTGCCACAGACCGGCGTTGCCTGCTTTAAAACAGCTACCACAAAGCCCATGGGAAAGGGGACTCCCTCCCCCTATCTCCACAGAAACCACTGGAGCAGACAGATCTGCTCTAGCAACCATCAGTGCACCCTGCTGCGACCCCTCGGCTTGCGACCGCAGCTACTTCGCAGGTCTCGTCCCTGCCAGAGGCTGCTCCAAGACAGACCCGTTGCTCCTGAGTCAGACTGTTTGACCAGCGCTGCGGTCCCTGTCAGCTCCCCACCAAGATTTGTGGGCTGCGCAGAATTGCTTTATTGACATTTAAAGGTCTTTGCCAACCCAGCCCCACATATCTTCATTATGGAGGATGGGATTCACTTCACCCAAGTCTGCTGCCTTAAAGTTCAGAGTCAAGTGTAAGCTATTTTTGCCTTCTCAGCTGCTATGACAGTCACTGGCTTGGTGACAAGAAGCATGCCCGGGGCCCCATCACAGCCCTGTGGGGTCTGCCATGGCCACCAAAGCCTTACAGCCACCATGCATGGGGCATTGATGCCGGAGGCTCTGCTAGTACAAGCAGCAGCAGAGAAGTAAGCCAGTCCTTCCTACAGGGAGCTGGACACATGCAGACACATGTGCCACTTAGTCTGGACAAGCAGCTGAGGTGACCAGGATGACAGCAAACTGCCTAATGTCCTCAGCTGGAGCAGGACACAACCATGAGAGCCCTCAAGCCAAAACGTGCAAGCATGAGACAGGGAGGGCAGGGAGAGGATGAGAGCCAAGGGCATGGGTGCTCCATCCCTGGCAAGACCCTACCAAACCAAGAATCAAGGGACAGACAGAAGGACACACAGTACTTAAAAGCACAAACACAACATGGCAGGACACAGTCCATCAAGCCCTATTATGCATTCAAGGGAGCTCAGCATTTGGGAAGGCACAGGGAAGCCTGAGACTGGGGTCTGCCTAGTAAAGACAGACTGCAGGCTTTAAGGGGGAAGGTAATTTGGGTGCGAGTGGTGATGAAATGATAGAGGTCACAACCCCAAGGAAAGAAAGCTGCAGAATAAGGATAACAGACTTCAAAAGCCAGATTTCAACAAATTCAGGAAGCTGGTAGACGGAGTCTCCTGGGAAAATAATCTTAAGGTACAAAGAAGGGGAGAGCTGCCAGTTGCTGAAAGAGACTATATTACATGCACAATAGCAGGCTATCCCCATGCAAAGGAAAGATAGGAAGCATAGTAAGAGGCTGCTATGGCTGAATCAGGAGCCATTCAATGACCTAGAAATAAAGAAGGAACCATAGAAAAAAAACAAAATACGGAAACAAGGGCTCATAATTAGGGATGGGTATAAGAGAATCGCAATAGCATACAGGCATAAAGTCAGCAGCACTAACATGCAAAACAAGTTTCAATTAGCGAGGGACACACGAGGAGAACAAAAAGGCTCTTGGATGTGTTCAAAGGAAGAGGAAAAGGAAGGTTGGGTCCATTGCCAAGCAGGAGAGGAAAGCATGCAGCAGAGATCTTCACTGTCGTGTTTGGTTGTATCTGTGTGAAGGAAGGTATATGGTGAGCAGACAGCTCCAAAATACATGTTAACGGGGAGCTGAGCACTCACGCCAGAGCAGGGAGGGAAAGAAGAGGGTTAAAAAAAATAAGCTGGCAGAGTCTGAGGAAGCTCTCCTGAGAGTGCTGAAAAATCAAGCAGAATCATTCCTGAGCCACCAGCACTGCTCTTTGGGAGCTCGTGGAGGCTAGCAGGAAGGGCAAGAAATCTTCATATCTTTAAGAAAAAAAGCCGGGAGCTGTAGGCAATCAGCTCAACTTCAATCACTGGGAAGATACTAAAACAAACGATGAAACTATCACAGCTTGTAAGTCCCAGGAATTTAATAAAGTGAGGGGAAGAAAAAAAAAAATCACAACCACCACCAACATGAGTTTGTCAAGAACAGATCATGTCAAACCAACCTAATTTCCACCTTGACAGGATAACTAGACTTGGTGGATAAGAGGAAAGCTGTAGACATGATATACCTTGACTTTAATAAGGTTTCTGATGCCAGTCCCACATGGCACCCTCCGAGGAAAGTTGAGGAAACAGAATCTGGATGTAATCACTGAGGCTGGGGGCAGAGGGGAGGAGGGATAACAGCCTGTTGACAAAGCGCTCTCAAAGAGCACTTATCTATTATTTACGACCAAGCTAGGAGAGCAACCTACAGTGGGATTCCTCTGGGACCTGTCCCCAGCACCACTCACTCCAACATTTGCATTTAACAGTTTGCATTACGGATCCAGGAGCACGCTTATTACAATTTGAAGATGATGCCAAGCTAGGAGGAGAGGGGTTGGAAGGGCTCCAAGGGTAGGACCAGAATCTCAAAGTACCTCTGGAACCGACCAATAGGCAATCCAATATGAACAAGTATGATGTGATACACTTAGGGAGGAGAAATCAAATGCACATATAAAAACAAGACTCACTAGGGAACCACGTGCAGAAGAGGACCATAGTGTTACAGCAGACCACAAACTACAACGGAATCAACCAGGCTACAAAAGATTGCAAATCTTAGGTTAACATGAGCATTGTAAGAAGGACAAAGGAGAACTGTTTTGCTCCACTTGGTTTAATGCAAGGCCTCAGCTGCAGCACTTCATCCCTATGCGGTCATCACGCTTTTACAAAGCTAAAGGTTAAGTCACTGTGGCTTAACATGTTAGCACCTACCCACTGACCTGCACTAACCATGTCATCTTCCTCCATGGCACCTCTGGCTCCGACGAACCTGCAGCTAGAGGTTCCCTTTCTTTTCAGATCAACCTAAACTGCATTTGCCACAGTGCAAGTCACACATCTCTAACTGATGCAATGCGATCGATTGCACGTCCAAGCCATGGACATGTCAGGGTAAGGCCACGGAATAGCAATGAAATTGGTAAGAGATGCAGGCAACTCTAGAGAAAGATGAAAGACGCTGGGGTTTGCTTTGTCACTAAAAGAAAAGATTGAGCAAGACATGACAGCACTCTTCCCATACGTAAATATCATACAAAGGAAAGTGATGAATAATTATATGCCGCATCCCTTTGAAGAGGCAGAAGAAGCAAACAGCCTGACTTGCTGCAGAAATTTTGGTTGGGTACATGGAGTAACTTTCACTCAGGCTCCTGAAACCTTTGCAGAAGGTCTCCAGGAAGCTACACCACCTCCATCACCAAAGAGCAGCTCAGTTACCCACGAAGGATGTCCCACGTGTGCCCAACTCCACTCCAGGGCGACATCAGCTGGGATCCCATCTAGCCCCGCCATTTTGTAATCCTACAGAGGTTATTCAGCAGCACGCTAAGACACAGCAAGCTTTCAAGTTTCACAAACGTGTTGCAACAGCATAACAATGGACTGGACCGTGAACTGTTCCTTCCTGCTGGCAAGCAACGGATGTACAAGTAATCTCTGCGACATCAATGAGATCCATCTGGGAGCACCTGCTCACCAGTGGGAACAAGGGCTCCACCGTCCAAGACAGAGTGACCCCACAAATCACAGCAAGCTGCACTCAGCACTTTTATTCTTTATGTTACAGTTCAGACAGCTCCATTATTTATCCAGATTACTTATTCATGTTCTATTTCCAGGGACAACCTGCTTTGCTGGATAGAGTTATCATAGTCTCTCCTCTCTACTCAGCCCCAGCTCTTGCCCCTCTTTACATGGTATTTGGCCATGGTGCTACCACTGTTCATGTATTAACGTTGGCTTTGACTAGAGAGGCATCCCATCCGTCTCAGCCCATCATGGGTGACCATCCCCCATCTGCCCCCACTCTCACACCACTCAAGGGTTCTGACAAGGGGAGGATTGAAAGAGCTCAGCCAAAAATGACAGCTAAGTCTCAGACACTGACTGACAGAAGCACTGAAAATTTCCCGAGGCAACTCAATCAGACCAGGTTTTCTGGCCATCTTTAGAAAGTGGAGAAGCTAAACCAATTCAGTCAAATATTACTGCAAGGGAATTACTGCAAGAGAAAGAAAAGGCTGTTCATTAAGAGCAGGGTGGCTGCCGGCTTGAATGCAATAGAGATATCCAACATATTTCTGATGTCCCCCAGCACCACAGTATTCTAATCACCCTCATTTCAAGGCTGCACCTCGGAGTGCAGATGGACTTTTATCGGTTTTGCAAAGATTTAAAGGCTGAAAGGTTATTGTGGTGAGTCAGTACCTGTCTCCGAGCTGACTTAGAGCACATTGTTTTCCCCCAGGTGAGCGAGACCCCAGGTCAGACCTCTGGGCACTGCTCTACCTCCCAGACAAGCCCCCATCATCACCCAAGCTGAACGGGACCAGTGGCTCCTGAAGCCAGCCAGCTCCACAAAATACGTCCTCCTTCCCCTGGGGGGCTCAGTTACCCTATCTGAAGTGCTGACACACTAAAGCTTCACCCCCTGTGACAAAGCATTTAGAGAAGGAAAAGTATTTCTAAGAGCAAAACATGTCATTGCCAGAACTTGTGATTGCTCCTCTGCCAAGCCCCGTGCGGATCCTGTGCCTCCAGGTACCATCAGCTCAAACCCACATCTGCAACATCAGTCCTCTCCATCACGTCTCCTCCCTACGGCACATACAATTTCCCCAAGACCACACTGAGGTGGAAGGAATAAAAAAAAAAAAAAAAAACAACCAAAAAAACTCAAAACAGCCAAATGAATTCCCTTAACAAGATGCTTAACTCAATGCTTAACTCTTCTTAAACAAAGGGAGGTTTCTCCAAGGAGCGATTACAATCGGAGCAGCAGCCTAACTAGGCTTCAGACAGCACTCCAGGCACACATTCCTGACTGTCAGACAGCACTCTGCAAGGTTTGCACCCTATTGCAACGGGTGCTAAGCACCTCCAAGCACGCATAGCAGATTTGAGGTCGCTGCTGGCTTCAGCAAGAACTGAAAATACTAAATACCTGAGCCAGAAGCACTCTCAAGCTAGAATAGGTGCAAAAACTTTTAATGACTTGCTCAGTATTTCACCATTCTTGCTAAAAAAATAAAATAAAAACAACAAAAAAAAAAAACCACCAAAAACAGGCAAAAGCAAGAACTCCAACTGACACTGTGTGTTCATGTCTCTTCTCTAGCTTCATCACACGTATCCTCACGGGCACGATCCATGCACATCACAGATCTCCTACCAAACACATCACCACCACCACGGCCTTTTATGACCTACAAGAAGTCATGTATTTCCAGGTCACTTGAAGAGAGCTATAACAAGTATGAAGTCCAAAGAAACCACATGCTGAGTGCATAAATACTCCCAGCTCCAACTTCCAGCTTCTCCTCTGAGCCATCCTTTGAGGTGCAGAACAGCAGCAGCGGCTGAGAGATGTTCTAATCAGTGCATCTAATTTCAAACAGTGTAAGGACCATGTTATGCCTTGGGATAAACGTGAAAGGCTGCCATTGAAGTGAAAGAGAGGTACACACTTCAGAAGCTGGAATTTGGCCTCCAAAAAAGTCACTAAAACTAAAAAATTAAAGTGCATTTAAAAACATAATAAGGCAGATCAGCAATCAAACAGAGCAGCTTGCTGGGGGACTGATAAGTGAGGAAGATTCCAGGGGCAGCTAACACTACTGAAAGAAGGCCAAAAAGGCCTTGTTTAGAGTAGAAACGACTTCTGATCCAAAATACAGCATGGAAATTCTTTTCTTCTCATGCATTTTCCATGAGAAAATAAGCCCAATCAGCCTTGTTTTAAGCAGCGATGCTGAAGCTCCCACCTAGAGTGTTTTGCACTGGGAGGGAAAGGAAATTGCCTGGTGACTCAGTAGCATGATGCAAGCTACGGCCCCATGCCTCGGAGATATTCAAAGCACTTTTGACTCATTCAGAAAATTTTTTGACCCAGCCTGGTCCCAACTTGCTGAACCATGCAGTGGGGAAGCTGCAAAAGTCTTGCTCCTTCACCAGTCCTGCTGGAATCGGGTCTTGATTTTATTTGCTTATTAAAACATCCATGCAGGAAACACCTTTCATCTCTTAGCAGTATCCTAAAAAACAGAGAAGTCACAGGGAGGAGTTAGGTTTGGGGATGAGCTGGGAGGGATAGCGCATGGAAGGGCTGGGAGGATGGTGGGAGCTCAGTGATTTTCTTCAAAGATGTCGTGGTTTCAGGTCAGCTCAGTCGGTAACAAAGCACCACGAAGCCGCTCACTCACCCCCCACCCCCTCGCCTGGCTACATTGGGATGAGGAGAAAATACAAAGGCAGGCTTGTGGGTCGAGACAAGGACTGGGAGGGATCACTCCCCACTTACGGTCACGGGCAAAAGACAGGCTCAACTTGGGGAACAAACAAAATCAATTTAATTTACTACAAATCAAAACAAAAACAAAACACAAGGGTGTTAGGAAGGGAAACCAAACATCAGAACAACCTCCCCCCACCCCTCCCGCCTTCCTGGCTCAGCTCCATTCCCAGTTCTCTCTCCCTCCTCCCCCCGGCGGCACAGGGGAACAGGCGATGGGGATTGAGGGGTCAGCTCGCCACACCTTGTCTCTGTCGCTCCTTTCCTCAGGGGGAAGATTCCTCACTCGTCCCCTGCTC
>VYZV01033767.1:217419-300449 GCA_013401275.1 Pandion haliaetus | reverse complement strand
GGGGGAAAGTGACATGCTGCTTTGAAACGAAACCTCTAACTGGCTCTAAAAGGAGCGTTGTGACCTTGCTGAACAGCACTGCATAATTTTTAATAGACATTTTTTGCTGGAACTGACATACTCCCAGGCGTGGTTTTATTCTGCTAACATTTTTCCAGAGGGAAATGCCACGTTTCATTGGATTTTTTTCATCATCCCTGCATATACATACCTATAATTACTATATGCATTACAATAGCATTCACAAGCCTTTGATAAGATCCTGGTTCCATTATGTTAGACTCTGTATGTACACCCGGTAAAAAACAGTCTCTCCCTTGAGCTCTTAAAGTCAAAACAGAGAAAGCAGAGAAAGGTGTTGAGACAAGAGCAAATTACTTCTCATTTTATGGCTAGAAAAATACGACTTGGAAAGGCTAAGTCGCCGCATGAGGTCAGGAAGGGAATTTCCAGCCATGTCAAGAACTGAACAAAAAAATCTCCCAAATCTTAAGTAAGGATTGCAGGACTTGGCTTCTTCCTCTTGCAGCCTTCCCCCATCCTAGGTTACTTCTGCTCCTAGTTTCACCAGTGCAAGGGGAGAGAGAGAGTTAAGGGAACAATTCTACCAGCTATACCAAAATATCAAAGATGAATTACGTGCAAAATACACTTTTTCTTAATGAGGGATAGCAACTGAGGGGAGTTAAGCTTTACAAATTCCCCCAACACATACCGTAGCCCACGCCTGCATACAAAGGCATTTTGGCACTCCTGTGCCCTTGCGTGCACAGGATGCATGGAGCCAGACAGACGAGTGCCCACAGGCAGCCGCTGTGCACGTGGATGCCCGGCTTTGCTCCTTTAATTACACCTCCTACGGGTGAGAAAGATAAGCCCAAATGGAGTGACTGCATGAAGGGAGGAAGCCTATAAGTTATTCATAAGTTCAGGCTCAAGCTCCTCTCTTGCTTTCACTCCGTGACACCTTCAAAACATATTATTCATCTATTTTTTCCTCCTCTGGGAAGAGAGATGGTAATTGTAGTAAATATATCACTGCCAAGTCATCCTCGCAGCCTCCGAGCCTGCACGATGCTAGGGGTAGGGATCCAAGGCAGCGGCCGCTACCGAGACATTTTGGGATGCCCAGGCTCCGTGAAGGATGTCCTCGCGCTGCTGTGAGGCCATGAGGACCACACTGGTGGCGAGCAAACCCACTGGGGGGAAACCTCCATCCAGCCCATCACCAAGACATTTACCATCCCCGCTTTCAGGTAGCAAAAAAAAAAAAATCATAAAAAAGAAGAAATCGAGCCCTACCACTCCCATCACGTCCAGCCCATTTCAGATGAAAGCCTCACAGTCCCCATTGAACAATTGCAAACAGCTCCATGGCAAGTTGAGCAGAAGACTTTCCTACATCCCCACCGAGCCCGGCAGAGCTTGGACTGGGACCGCTGATTCCTTTGGGTTGCTGCACACCATTTTCATCCCAGCCTGATGGCCTTTGGACTAATTTTGGGCTCCGCTTCTGGCTTGCAGAAAAAAAAAAAAAAAAAAACGAACGAGACAACCGACACCCGGCCCGCGNCATAGCACAGAGGATTTGTTGTACTCTGGTGCAAAAATAACCCTGAAAGCAACATCTATGGTCGCACCAGGGAGGGGAGGGCTAAAGGCATCGGCATAAGGCGCCTGGGTGAAGAGAGACAGGGCATGGATTTTATTTGTCCTCGATTCCCAGGGAGGTCATTCACTGCAGTGCCCCTGGCACTTCCCCAGCCCTTTCTAGCACATTTGATTCTTGTGAGTTTTCTTAATCTCATCTCCTTCATTGGTTATTGCTCCTTCAGTGCTGAACTCAGCAAGATCGCTTCTGTTTAGAGAAAGATTAGCTCTGAGTACATTAAACACAGTAATGCCATGTACTAAAGGGCACTGGGTCACCACCCCAGCTCCGAATGCCCTGTAACACCTTCCCAAAACAGGTGCCTTTTGCTGGGCCTGCTCTTAGCTCACATCTGCAAAGCCTAATGCACGCCAGCCTCGGCGGCAGGCTCTCCGAAGCAGCAGCCTCAGCGGAGCACGTTGCAAGGAACCCTTTAGAGATAAATAGCCCAGCAACCAGCAGCTCCAGTGCTGACCACACCTTGTTTCCCATTAAAATTGAACTTGAATTTGGACTCGATGATCCTTATGAGTCCCTTCCAACTTAAGATATTCTATGATGACAAATTACGTGCTGAGGGGCAACATGATCTTCACAGCAGAATGAAAGAGCGGAGGGAGAAGGGGCTGGCTCAGCCAGGCAACGTACCTACCCGGGCACGAGATGGCACCCTGCAAGAGCCACCCAGCTCTAATGTGCATCTTCCCGTGCTGGTTTCATCCCCAAACATCTCAAAGCCACAAGCTCAGAGGGAGCAGTGACCTCCATCCCTGCAGGGAGGGGATGCACACAGCGCTGTGTTTGCAAACCATGCCCTCGCCTAATGCCCGAGGACCGGCCATCTGCATTAACTAGAGAATAAAATTTCCCCAATTTCAAGCATGTTGCAACACAAGCAAAACAACAGGGTTTGACCTGGCAAGGAGGTAAGAGCCTCTGGAGAGGTGCTCATTGGCCACAGTATGCTTGGTCCCACTATTCCCTTAATTTAATCCTTTCCTCAAATGAACCAGATTCCTCCTTATTCCAAAGATTTTGCAGCAACATTTTCCAGGACCCACCCGCCTGAGCACGTGCTGCCGTTAGTCCCCGTCCCAAACGGACTCTTATCGCAGCTCACCGCCTCCGCTCCCTGCTTTCCAGTTGATTAGATGTCTATTTACCTACGGATTACAAGGAGGCAACAAGTCCACCCGGGGAAGAGGCACTGTTGCATGGGCAAAGACTCTGCAAACAGATGGCTCGAGGAGATAGAGGATGTTTACTACCTTGTGCATGCTTCTGAGCTTGAGGGTGACACAGCCCTGGCACATCCCTATGTTTCTTTTCATTTTTTTTCCTCATCAAGCTCTGCCACCCTCTCCGGGACTTTGAGAGTGAAGACAAAGACTCAGCCAGCTGCCTGGGTCCATCCTGGAAGACATTGCAAGATATACGGGTTGCAAAATACCTGCCCTCAGAGCTCTTGTGTTTTTACATTTCCAAACATTTTTTCAAAACTGACAACAGGATATTCATTTCAGGGGGTGAAAACCCTTGCACAGCTCTTCTCCAGCCCTTCTGAAGGTAGCAGTCACAGCGAGATGGCCAGGGCTCAGCACTGACCCAGCGCACCAGTTTGACTTGCGGGCAATAAAGGAGCCTGCAGCTGCCTTGATATCTCAGGTAATCCCACCTTGAGCAAACTCACCAGGACCTGGGAAACACATGGAAAGCCACCAGACACTATTTATTGACCAATATTCTCAATTCTGGAAGGACCATCATCAGCATAGTAGAGGTGATGCCTTTGCTGCAGTGCTCAAACACACCCAGCACCTATTTTGCTATCGAGAGCCGGTGCGACACCTCTGAATCCAGCCCAGCCTCTAATTACCGGTCTATCCTTGGCAGGCCTCAAACACGAGAGCCTTTGTACTCCAGATGAAGGCAGAGGGAAAAAGAAACACGCACGTTACAAAACATTTTCTGTGATGACAGTGCCATTTGAGACCCTGCAGCCTGTCTAGGGATTTTGTCCCATCTAAATTCATGTCTCCCACTCTCCAGCTGCCAAAAAAGAAACCCAGGTAAGCCACCTCTGGGAGGAACAAGATTCACATTCCCCAAATAACCTGCATTTGCAATTTTAGCTTCTCCCGCTCGTCCTGCCGCCCCAAACTAATTTCATTCCCTGCATGCTCCTTTTCCTTCTCCCCCCACCCCAATCTTTACAGGCTTGTGGTGTTATACAGTAGGCTCAAAGCACGTTCAAGATTAGTTCTGTAACCTGCCCAGCAGAGTCAGAAAATTGAACATAGTAGAAAAAGAAGGGAAGGGAAAAAAAAAAAGAAAAAAAGAAAAAAAAGAAAAAGCCAGCTCTTGTCAAGAGCGTGGTAGTACAAGGAAGTAATTTTTCTCTCCCCATTTCAGTTGGACGTTGCTGTTTATGTCTGTGCTAGACGCTGCGTCCTTTCTTCTCCATCGTGCAGCTGTAGCATCGGCAAATTGGAGAGGGGAGGCACAGGGGGAAGGCAATAGCAATTGAAATTGGATCCTATTGAATTTTCAATAGGACACCAAAATATATACATATTTCAGCATGCGTGTGTACAGATATATAAGTCAATGGAGGAATCTGTGAATAGTCAGTTCCGAATAATTACAGTGGGGGGAAATCATTGGAATAATGAGCAGTTGCTACCAGGACATTCAGGGAAATGAAATGCTGACTGCTGTTTATTAAACAGCACTTTATTTTCAGTTTAGGGTGTTTGGGATGAAATTAGGTGGCAAACACACAGCATCACCAAACGATTGGAAAAGCCTGCGATCATTAAGGTTGTTCAAGCCGCCTTTCTTGCTCCCTCCATTTCTTTCCCTCTTTCTGCCTTTCCTTGCTGTTCCATTTGTCCATCCCTTCTTTTCAACTGCATCAGCCTCTGGAAGGGGCTTTCACGCCACTCTGATGCCACAGGAGGAAGAAGAAGGGTGGTCTCTGCCCTCAGATCTCACCACTGCACCACGGGCGTCGCAGCAGCGCTGAGGGATGCCAGCACTAGATTGGGATTATAGACACCGAGGTGGGATGGGACTTGGAGAGCCAGCAACTAGAGGGTCAGCCTTTATCAGCTGCAACTTCCAATAAAAATCTTGGAAGTTTGGGTTTTTTTCATCAAAATGCTTGGAAAGATGACGCACAGCCCACCCGCACCCCCACACCTACAACACCGCCTGGCATACACTTAACTTTCTTCTTTCTTCAACAAGACTGAAGGCCATGTGAAACGGCTGTGCAGGACAGAAGAGATCCAAAGCATGACCAATAGGTTTGAGTCTTGCAACAGCAAAGTGTCTGCTAGGAAAAGTAACAGGAAGAGCACACAAGCCACCTATGAAAACCAGGTAGATTCTGGAAACTTGTACATTGGAAGAAACACTCATTTCTCAGTCTAACAGACATACTTTCTGACATGGTTTTCAGCTTTGCAAAATAGGACAGAAAAAAAAAAAAGAACAAAAACCCATGTAAGCCTCAGAAATGCACAGCCCCCAGCCTGCTGGACGTTGTTCCCACCATCCCCACATCCGAGTCAGGATCTGAATGAGGAGGTTGCATTTGGATCCTGACAGAGTGCAGAGAGGAAAGCAGAGAGGCAGGATGCCACTGGGGAAGGGAGATGGGGAGCATAACTCCACATCCTTCACCTGTTCCTACCAACTCTGCCCCCAGCTGCTGTAGCATAATGTAACCAGACGTGGATCGACTGAGGAAGGAGAGATGAAGTTTTAAGGAGATGGAAGTGCCTATGTGTATACTCACATGATTTAGATATCTCAAAAGATTTCACACCGTATTTCATGTAATTCACATTTCTAAGCTTCTCCCTTAGCAATGCGAGAGGCGAGCATAAATAAGGCAGGTCAAAAGCCTCATAAGCTTGAAACATCTCCAGGTTTTCAAAATCACTTTCAAAAGCTTCCAGTTCTGGATTAAGCAGGGTTACCTAATGCCAGTCAGATGAAAAGATGCTCCCAAAAACTCACCGTATGGGCAGCTTTGCACCTCACAGACACAGAATAAACCACCTTCAATGCTTTGAAAACAGATTTACACCCTTCAGACACACATCATCTTGTAATCAGGAGAAAAAAAAAAAAAAACCAGTCTACAGTACCTCAGAGATGTCTTCTCCTCGAGGTGATGCAGCAGTCCAGCACGGTCAGGAGAGTCAACATGTCTGAAAGTCAGCCTGGCCCTGCCTGCGATGAGAAGAGAACATTTGTTCATGCCAGGTGTGGAGAATTCAACTGTTTCTTGCTAGTTTAGTTAGTGGGGCAGCAAATAAAACAATTTCTAACAATTTTTAATGAGCATAACAAAATGCCCCTAAGGAGACGCACAGAAACCTTCCCCATTCCAGTCCTGAGCTGGAAACTGTAAGAAACTCCACAGCAATTTTTGGGGTTGCTTTTTTTTTGGGGGGGGGGAAACACTGTCCCCAAGCACTGAGCATCCTCAGCCGGCATCACAAGGATGCAGGAGAAGCACCTGGTTGTGCAGACAAACAGAGCAGGGAATTCAGGCTGTGCTCTGGTGAAAACAGGGGCCCAAAACAATTATAACTATGGGGAAAAATACAGACTTGCTATTAAACATGGAGCTAAAGTAACCCCACAGCTTATTGACAGCTCTACCACATCCCTCTGTGCTAACATGACTTATCATACCTATTAACACTGCTATTCAGTGGCCTCTTTCTTTGCACCACCTCTGCTCTGCAGTAAAGCCAACTTCCAGCATTAAAAAAAAAAACACAAAACAACCCAAACCTAAAAAAACACAACGAAGCAAGCATCCAACACAATAAAAATAAATTAAAACCCCTAGAGGACACTGAGAAGAGTTGTGGCTTCTTTTACTGCATTTTCCAAGGTGCTGTTTAAACACAGACAGGGGAAGGTGCATAAATACATCAGTTTAGCCCTCTGGCCTGCAGAAGCATTGGCAGAGCACAAAGAGCAACGGGAGCCAGGATAATTATACCTCTGTCTCCGTTCAGCCAGCACAGCCGCAGCCCACCACCTGAGTTATGCTCCGAAACAGCTTGCCCATCCCCACGCAACGGGCTTTTGGCCCCAACCGGGTTGACACTGGAGTGGGAGGGATGTGAAATTACCAGGCAAGATGCTATCTAATTCCCTTCTCAAATCATCCACTGGTTTGCAAGAGGTGTCAAAATTGAGCCATCTCAGTACCCACGCCTCCGAGGTGTGGCTTTTTGAAGCCCAACGGGCGCCCGGCTGCTGCAAAAACACATCTTTCGCCTGCCCCGCTCCCCCCATCCCCCCCAACACCCCCAGAAATTTTACATCTAAGCAAGGAATAGGCAATATTTCCAGCTGAAACTGGTCTTTGCATTCTTTTGCTGCCCAAGGTGGGGGGGGATCACAGAGGAGAGGGTGGCACGGCACATCATAGCCCCTTCCTGGCTTTCTTAAGGGATGCAATGTTAATTTGCTCTGGAGAAGGATCGCCTACATGGCACGTAGACAGAAAACACAGGTAGCACATACACATCGGGAGGGCAGTTTCCTCCCCCGAGCACCAATTTTACTGGCATTTCTCCCACAAAACACACTGCCAAGCCTCCGTGCTCTGCAGGGGTGCCCCAGGAGAAAGCACAGCCTTGGACGTGCTTCAAAGCTAGCAGGGGATGGGGAGCAAACAGCATTTGCCTCCTACTGCATCTTGGACATCCACCTTCCCTGGCCTTTTTTGCTTCACCCTAGACCCCCAGCCACACACCCGATAGCTCGAGCCAGAGATCCTGCTACCTCCCAGGCTAGCAGCCCATGCACGGGCGTGAGCAGGGTCAAAAGCATCTCTTGAGTTATGGCTTCACCTAAAGAGGTGGAGAAGATGGATAGTAACCACTGCAAAGTGCTGCAGTGCATGCTACCCACACCACCAGGTCTGGCTGAAGCTTCAAAAGCCACCAGCCACAAGGAGGGGGATTAATGCCTAAAAGCCCTCTCCCATTTTGCAAGAACCAGGTCTCCAGACAGCAAATGGGAGAGGCCAACTCACCTCCTGGCAAAACTCCTGAGTGCAGCCCGTGACACCAAAAATAAAATTATTTCTCCCCCCAGACAGCACCCTTTCCACTCAAAGACCTGTACGGCTGCCCAAACCACCCTCCTGCCCGCCTTTTATCCGAAGGATGAGGTGGCCCACTGTTTTGGGTTTGTGTAGCAGGGTTTTTGGTAGCAGGAGAGGGGCTTCAGGGGTGGCTCCTGTGGGAAGCTGCTAGAAGCTTCCCCGGCTCAGAGTCGGACCCACTACTGGCCAAAGCTGAGCCCATCAACAATGGTGGTAGCACCTCTGGGAGAACAGATTCAAGAAGGGGAACCTGCAGTGGAGGAGGAGATTGGAATGTGAGAGGAACCCCTGTGCAGACAGCAAGGTCGGTGGGGAAGGAGGGGATGCCCCTGCAGCCCGTGGTGAGACGGCAGGCTGTCCCCCCCGAGCCCATGGAGGTGAGCAGGGGAGCAGATGTCCACCTGCAACCCATGGAGGAGCCCACGCCGGAGCAGGGGGATGCCCCTCAAGATGGATGCCCCCCAAGATGGCCGTGACTCCATGGGAAAGCCCGCGCTGGAGCAGCCTGTGACTGAAGATCGGCCCACAGAAGGGAGCCATGCTGGAGCAGTGCGTGAAGGACTGTCTCCCGTGGGAGGGACCCCACGGTGGAGCAGGGGACAAGTGAGGAGTCCTTCCCCTGAGGAGGAAGGAAGGAGCAGCAGAGACAACTGTGATGAACTGACCATAACCCCCATTCCAGAGGGAGAGAGAACCGGGAGTGGAGTGGAGCCGGGCAGGAGGGAGGGGTGGGGGGAAGGGGTTCTGAGGTTTTGGTTTTACTTCCTCATATCCTTGTTTTGATATGATTGGTAGTCAATTAAATTGATTTTGTTTCTTCCCCAAGTTAAGCCTGTCTTTTGCCTGTGACCATAAGCAGGGTGTGATCCCTCCCAGTCCTTGTCTCGACCCACGAGCTTTTCTTTATAATTTTCTCCTCATCCCACCAGGGCCGGTGGGGAAGGAGTGAGCGAGCGGCTGCGTGGTGCTTTGTTACCGACTGGGCAGAAACGAGGACACTCGCCAACCTGGGAGGCAATTAATCACTCCCAGGCAGGGCAAAACGCAATTCCTCTGAGCATCATCGCAGCTCACAGCACAACGGGCCGCGTCAGGCTCAGGTTTGTGGTTACCAATAAACTCCACGGGCTCCTTCAGCAATGAGGGAGCAGCAGCTCCAAGGGCTGAGCAGACAAGCCCCTGCTTTCTCCAAGTTTCTGCTGCAGATACGGGTTTCTTTAGCTCCTTCCCCCAGTGCCTGCACAACTCTGCAGGCATTAAACCAGACGTAGCTGCCTGGCAATTGCTCCTTGAGTTACCCGTGACTTGTTAAGCCAAAAAGAAAAAGAGGCCTTGGTGTCTCCAGGTAGCAGGTCAAGGCAAATTCTCCCCATCTGGATGGTCCCGGGCTACCGGACCACCTACAACATGCAGAGTTTTGGGCAAAGCACGCTCCTGTCCTCCTCTGAGGGTGAGGGGTTGGCAGAATGGAAAGGGACATAGTGCTTTGGGGACATCACTGGGAGATGCACTCTTGGAAATTCTTGCCACGCATGCTGGTGGCACCGCTGCAGTCTTGGAGCGTCTGGGGGGAGGATAACCCAGCGTGCCCTGATGCTGTCCATGACCGCAGCCTCCCTCCTTTGCTAGTTCCATCTAATGCAATAACACTCATCATAATAAATATTGTTAAAAGCTAAAGTCTCTCTGGAGACTTCAAATCTTGGGCACAGGTGTTCAGGCTGTGGTAATTGGGTGACTCATTCATTAAAGGAAATGCAATTTAAAATCTATTATGTTTTTTAAAACACAAAGCTTTATTTTTTCCCCTAATTTCTGGCCCAAGCCCAGCAGCCAGGCTCCCCCTGTGCTTAGCAGGACTGCTTCTGTGGTGGAGGAGCATGACACAGAGCTTACCCTCTCCCATCCCCTGAATCCTGCTGGCTTTTAAAATCTCCCCTCAGTTTTGCAGAGCCCTTTTAATTTTTTTCTAATATTCATATTAAAAAAATAACTCCAAGAGGGAAGTTGGAGAAGCCTGGAAGGGAGAAGAGCTACAAGGATAGATTGGGTGATAAAAAACAGCTGAGCTGAAGGACATTGAGAAACTCTTTAGTCTGGATGGGGGCAGTGGGTAGAGGGGAGAGAAGAGTGAGGTCCAGTTTGATCAAAGGAGAAAATGCCAGGTGATTTCTCCTGGCAGGGATAAGACACCACAATAACTAACAACCAAAAGTTACAGTCAGACAAATTAAATACAGCACAAATGTTTAGCAGCAAGGGTGATTAACCTTTAAAATCCACTACCAATGGCAGTCCTGGGTTCAGCATCTCCCGAGATCCTTAAATCAACTCTGGACACGTTTTTGGAAGATTTATGTTAGACAAACACAAAATCCTAGGCTCAGGAAAGAGGTATCTAATGACTTTCCGAGGCCTGTTTATGTGATCTAAAAGTCCCTTCTGGCCCTAAATTCATTGCGCCGCTGCAGCTGATCTTCAATTGATCTTGGGAAGCGCAATCCTGCACGGCCAGCCTTGAAATCAAAACCCAAAGGTTGTCATTGAAGCTGCCTACTATGTTTCTGCTATCACAATCTCCTGCCCGCACCTTGCCTGAAGTTCCAGCTAAACCAGACACAATGAAATGGGGGAAAGTTTCAACCAAATCCTCTCCCTCTTTGCCTTCTCCTCCTGCCCATTTGCAGTTGACTTTTGGTGAGAATAAAGCACAAAAGGGTGGCTGGAGAGATTATTCTTGAGAAGTTGCTTCTGGCTTCAATTTTGCAAATCCAGACAAGAAACAAATAGACCCAAGCAGCTGCCCTGGCTTTGCCAGGCACCCAAATACTATTTGCGTATGAGTGGCTCTGTGCTCTACAGTGTGGACGGGTTACCGGGACAGGTTGTTCTGCTCCTTGGGCAGAACAAGCAATGACAGAAAAACACTTTAGAGCTGTGTAATTGCAACCACGGTGGAAGTTTTGTGTACGTAGACCTACTGGCGGAGGAAAAAAATCATGCTTCCCAGCCAGCAATATTATAGCAGCAAACATTTTGAGTGCCAAGGTCTGCTGTGGCTCCTTCTCTCTGCCTTTCCTCTCCAAGATGATGTCCTTCATTCGCTCTTGCCCTGAGCTCTCACGCTCAGTGATTATCAGAAGTCACTGGAGCTTTATGTATCTCACCTCGTGGTTACTGCGTTGTGCATAACCTGAAAGATACCCAGGGCTCCTGCACAACCTAAAGACATGACTATGGGGTGAAGGACGGTGCCCGGGACATGTTGCACAGTCACAACATAGGGTGAAGTGAGTTTCCAGCACTCAAATTCAGCATGAACGTGCAGGCAAATGGTTCTCACCTGCATGTCAAGCTAACGCATACAGAGAGCAGAGCCAAGCATCACCATCCTCTTAAGATTTCCTTTAACTGCTGATTTATACCAGCAACCACTTCTAGCACAGACCTGGTTGCAACCCCCCACCTCCCTTTGCTCTTCAAGATGTTGCCCTTCATTTGTTCTGGGTTCATTTACTCTTCCAGCAAAGGATTCCCCTGCACCACCAGTATTTAGCAGCAAAGTGCACGGTTCAACCAATGTCTTCTCCCAACCGGGGCTTCCCCCAGGAATTTTCCACGTATCTCAGCCTCTAAAACTGTTGACCCAGGTGTGGATTTGTATGCACTCAAGATGTACAGCGAGCAGAAACACAGAGATTTAGCCTTTGCCTGGCTGGCCTGCACAGTGCAAGTGGTGAACAAGCAATAGCCTGAGATTCAATGGCTCCTGCACCGTGCGCTGGGGCTGAAACCTCAACAGTGACAGTCTTCCCTCTCCATCAGTCCCGTTAACCCCGGCTGATGAACACTTCTGCTCACCATGCCCCTGCCAGAAGCTCTGCTCACACCCTCGGCACTCCTGCAGTGCATTTAATAGGATCCCACTGCTCTGATTTCCAAGAGGCAAACACTCTCTTGACTTGTTCCTGGCACCTGGAAGCACCAGAGGAAGACAGGAGCGATGTTTTCTCCATCACAAGCTAGGAGGGGGCTGCATTTACCCATGGAAGAGCTGGATGCAGGCCTGAAGTCAGCAGCATCCCTCTGATCCAAGCAAGATCAGAAACGATGCTTTTGGAAGGCTACCAACAGATCTCGTCCCGAGCCGAAAATTGTTTATCCACAGCTTGACTTCCAACGAAGTCACGGACTGCCCACGGCAGCACCGAAATACTTTTGTCTCTCTGATACAGCTCTGTTACAGACCCGCGGTACCCAGCGAGCCTCCAAAAACCAGCCAGCCTGCATCCCCCTTCGGCTGCCGATTCATCCTTTGCCCGGGGATGCAGCCTTGCTCCCCCGCGGGCAACGGCTCCGATGGAAGAAAACGCAGGCCAAGGCAATCTGGAAGCGACACCTGACTCCTGCCTGTTTTGAGCAGTTTTCAGGCAGTTTTCTGGCTCTGAAAAAAAACAGGAGAGGACTTGGCTGCTGCAGCACACTGTCAGAGGGAGGAGGGAAGAAACCAGCACATCTCCTTGTCCTCTTTTTCCCTGCCCAGCACTAGGGCGGGTGGACAAGATAACCCTGCAGAGACAAAATCCCACCACAGAAAATCCCCCAGGAAACCGGGCAATCGCCTTGCCGGGAGAAGGCAGGGGAGCTGAGAGCCAGAGCCACTCACCGGCCGCCTGCTGAACATACCGAAGGGGTAAATTAAATGCATTCATCTCACCGCAACTCATAATGGCAACGTTTTTACCCGACACGCAAGTTTCTGACAATCAACCTAATTTACTTCAATAATAAATGAAAAAGGGAAGTTTTCTTTTATAATAACAATCAGGGACGAGTGCCGTGGCACTTCTTTGTGTGGATTTTTTTTTTTTTTAAGCAAACTCCATTCAAGTCATTCTCTTTAAATAAAATGATTCCTTTATCTATTATTCATTTGAAATACAGAAGGAGGACACAAGAGACTGTGGAAGCACGTAGTTTGTTTCTGACATCTCTGGAATAGTTTTTAGGAAGACAAAACGCACAGAGCTTAGGGGTTTGGTAGTTAGGAGCCTGGTATTTTCATTTCCTCCGTTTTATGATTTTATAATGTTGCCCATCATTCTAGTGTCTACATGCAAATCTTTGCTAGTTGAACCTGTGTTATTTGCTTGCTGGTAATCACAAAGACCAGCAGTTTAAGGGTCCTGCCTATATGTGCGAGACGCAGCTATGCAGCAAATGCTTGCAGGGCATCCGTCTGGTTTTCATGCCAAACCATGAAGTATACGTGGCTATAATGCCAAGAGAAACTCCAGCTTTGGTCAGGAGAATCAGTAGGGAGACAATCCTCAGGATCTAAAAGGTGTGGGAGGGGACAACTCCTAAAAGGCTGGTTATCCCCTTGCTTTAGGTATAGCCTTGCACCAGCTGCTGAGAGCACCCCTGCAGCTATGCATCCAAAGTCCCCGTACAACTGCAGACCTGTCTCCTTTCAATCCCAACAGGCAGGATTCACCTTCATCCCCCCCTATATATTTTTAATATAAATATATAAGACATACTAGGAGCTCCCTTTGTCAGTGGAGAGAGACCAGCACCTCCAGAGGGCAATTCACCCAACCAGCCTGTCTGGGAGGAGATAAACGGCCTCTGAAGATGCTTATTTCTCTCCACTGACTAGGAGGGAGCCCGAGGCGATCAACCCCGACATTGACATCTAACTTTTAGACACGAAAGTCAGAGCAGATTAATCCAGCCCATTACTGGGGCCTTTAATTTTTGCTGGCTTGATCTACAAGTGCTCGCTCAGCAGGATGAGTCCCAGTGCCACAACAGAGAGTGGACCCAAAGGGTCCTTTCTGCTCTTCCCGCCTTGGATGCGACCATCTTTACTCTGCCACGCACCTCACAGTATTAAATACAGATAAAATAAGAATTATCCTCTCTGAAAACTTTCTCTTGGAACTTGAAAAAGTGAAAATGTTCAGTTAAAGTGCATTGTTGCCAGAGTGTTTAACACACTTGGAGACGACAAGCTCTTTCTAAAGGAAGAATGTATCATTATCCTCATTTTGTAGACAGGGAAATGGCTGAGTCATGAATAAAACACAGGTCCAAAGCCGTAATCTACTGCTCTGTCCCTATGAAATATATACAACCCGCAGCATTCCTCGGCACAACCCCAGGCTCTGCCTGACATCAGCACCATTTCCCAGGAGGATAGAGACCTGCCTGGATACAGCTGTGCCACATCTGGATTCACAGGCTTGGCTAGTGTTAACCAAGAGAGATGAAAGCGCCCATGGTCTGGAGGCATCTCCTCCATTTTGGGGGAGGGAGGATCAGAGCGGTCACATCCTGGGGTGCGGATGTGAGCCTCTCTGATCGCAGCCTGCCAGCAAAACTGCAGATAATCATGCTTGATGGAGCCTGGCAATCTAGTCTGGACAGCCCAAGCCCATCTTCAGGGCTGGAGACGGCTTCTTGCAGCATTTCAGCAGCAGGTAGCAGGATGATGGCTTTGCCCAGCACAGAAGAGGCTCTGATAGTGCCCACATGCCCTTTTTGCTGTAGCTGCAGGTTGACAGTATCTTGAGGACGGTGTTCAGCCCTTCCTCGCAGCAACTCCTGTGGGGGACAGACCTGCATGGAGCCCACAGCTCATCAGCCTTGCATCCTATCTGGGTGCCTCCTGGGGGCTAATTAGGCTCGAGACCCCAGTCAGTGCTTGTGGGTACATTTCAAGCTCTCTCCCAAGGCCTCCGTGAGATGAATCCAGCCCTCGGCTGTTCAGTTTTTGTTAATTGCAGCTATTCCGGAGGCACAATGGAGCATATTTTATTTCTCCAGCATTGTGTGCTAGCAGGTGGATCCCATTACTGCCCGTGCCTGGCAATGCTAACAGCACCACGTCCCTGCCCTCCCAACACCACAGCTCCCACAGGTGGGAGCCACCAGCTACAAGGGAGGAGATAGGAGCCTGAAGGAGTTGTCTTCTGCAATAAGCAAAAACTAGGACATCTCCTGCTTAACACAGATGCTGTCTTGCTGACAACTTGCCCAACCTGTTCGCTCAGCTGAAAATTACAGACTAACCTCTCTTCAAATGGGAGGACACTTCCCTGCTCTCAGTGTAATGAAGTCCAGGTCCGTAAAGCAAGTTTCCAGCATCGCGTTGCAGCCATGCATGCAAAGATGGCCCTAAGTGTACACTTGGACAGCAACCCTGGGAAAGTGATCTATCTACCAACAGGCTCGTCAATTAAAACTGGCTGTGCTGCACTAATTTTTCACTCAGCAGTACTTGCTAAGCCAGTACATAGAGGAGACTGATGCAACACCTCATCAGAGCCACAGAGCAGCCTGGGTCAGGGCTTGCTTTTGGCCATGGTTCCCCTGGGTTGGATGGGCAGCATGGAGCTTTAAGTGGCTCCTGGATGTGGCTAAGAGGTTTTTCTCAGTATAGAGCCACCTTGATTCTTCTGGGAGAAATTTTTACGAATTCCCAAGGATTTTGTGCTCCTCCCTTCTTCCTTGAGGGCGCTGCAACTGAAGGAAGGTAGCAAGAAAACTCTGCAGACAATTTAGAGCCTGGAGATGCAATGACTTACCCCAGAGGGAATGGAAAAGCCAGTGACATTGCACTGGAGAGCTGTACAAAGCAGGCACATATTCTGGGAGCGACAAAACCCACCGACACCCCCCCTCCCCTCCTTGCGTATCCCATCTCACACCCAAGACATCACTCCTTCTCTGTCCTTTCCCTGCTCGGGTGGTCCCGACTCCATCCTCTGTCTCTCCCCACTGGTCTCCTGCAGCATGGCCCCCGCTAATCTATGCACGGGAGCTCCAGCTTGGCTATTGATCACTGTTTGTGGGCTCTCTGTAAACTTTGGTTGTAAAGGTTTCATTAGGCTGCCTCATAGTCATTACATCAAGTAATGGAAAACATCCATCTTCTTCTGCTCCTCTGCAGCAGCCAATGGAAATCTGTCTGAAAAGCGTTAATCAAGCTATGAAAATCATTGGCAGCTCATGCCTTGATGAAGAGAAACCCTGTGTATTGGGTCTGCATGGCAAGGTTTTTTGTTTTTTTTTTTTTGGGGGGGGGGGGGGNGGGGGCTTTGGGGGTATCTTCTATGAGAAGCTGCTAGAAACATCACCTGGGTCAGACAGAGCCAACACCAGCCGGCTCCAAGACGGACCTGCCACCGGCCAAGGCCGAGTTCATCAGCAATGGTGGTAGCACCTCTGCAATAACATATTTAAGAAGGGGGGGTCGGGAAAAACCCCATCAACTTCAGGCAGAGAGAAGAGTAAGAACATGTAAGAGAAACAACCCTGCAGACCACCAGGTCAGTGCAGAAGGAGGGGGAGGAGGTGCTCCAGGTGCCGGAGCAGAGATTCCCCTGCAGTCCATGGGGAAGACCACGGTGAGGCAGGCTGTCCTCCTGCAGCCCATGGAGGTCCACAGTGGAGCAGATATCCACCTGCAGCCCGGGGAGGACCCCACGCTGGAGCAAGTGGATGCCCAAAGGAGGCTGTGACCCCATGGGAAGCCCACGCTGGAGCAGGTTCCTGGCAGGACCTGTGTCCCTGTGGAGAGAGGAGCCCATGCTAGAGCAGGTGAACTGACCGCAACCCCCGTTCCCCGTCCCCCTGCACCACTGTGGGGGAGAAGGTAGGGAAAATCGGGAGTAAAGTTAAGCCCAGGAAGAAGAGATGGGTGGGAGGAATGTGTTTTTAAGATTTGCTTTTATTTCTCATTATCCTACTCTGATTTGATTGGTCATCAACTAAATCAATTTTTTTTGCCCAAGTCGAGTCTGTTTTGCCCATGACAGTAACTGCTGAGTGATCTCTCCCTGCCCTTATCTCAACCCACGAACCTTTTGTTCTATTTTCTCTCCCCTGTCCATCTGAGGAGGGGAGTGATAGAGCAGCCCGGTGGTCACCTAGAGTCCAGCCAGGGTCAAGCCACCAGACCCTGCATGGGTTCAGAGGCCACAGCACCTCGGGGGGAGTCTCTTCTCCTCCTAGCAGAGCCCATCGCTTGCCTTTTGAGAGGACCCAAGGCCTTGCTCCTCTCCAAGGACTGCTCCCGAGAGCCACGGTTCCTGCTACCTGGGGCATGGTGCCATCCCAGCCTGCAAGTGGGCAGAGCATTTCCACAAGCTCCAGGGTATCGTTTCTCCGTGGGTTACTCAGCTTTCCATATTTACACAAGCCCAAAACTGGACCTTTATAAAGGTGAGTCGAGATCCCAAACCTCCCCTTGTACCTTGCAGATGTTTTGCCCTGTGCAGCTAGATACCAAAGGAACAGGGGAGAAGGGATTCAGGCTTGTCTGGGGCTCTTGTGGGGCTGGGGAACTTCTGAAGCCAAGTCTCAGTGTTTAATCAAGGCTAAACACTCACTGTCATCTTTCTGTCAAGTGACAGCAAACATCCCCAGCCTTACAGATGAGCAGTAATCTTGATAAAGTCACACTCCAGTACCTACTCTTTAGTCCCGCTGCAGCCATGCAGCAGGGAGCCAGCCCTTACTGCAGAGCTCCCACAAGGGGTATCAGAGTTCTCTCTCTCTTAAGGCTCAATACTGCTCCAGAAATTAATGTTCTTCACAGAGATTAAGTCCAGCTACTTGCAACAGCATCTTAAATGAAAACAAAAACAAAAAAAAACCCAACAAACCCAGAGCCCCTCCAAATATGATTTTAAAAAAATTTCAAAATAATCAGTGTTCCCACATCAAGAAAAAGCCCAACAATTTTTGACACTGCATCCAACAGCATCGCTATGGATCCTCGACTTGCACAGCACTGCCTCTCCCAGCAACGCTAAGCTCAAGGCTGCATTTCCCAAAGGTCTTTCAACTGCAGCGAAGCAGGTTTGGATGTGAGAAGCCACCAGCCCAACCCAAGCTCAACAACGCATGAAGAGATTCAAGTAGGTTTTGCCTTATAGCAGGTTGCAGCTGTTTAGGGAGGAGCATATTTGAGACTCAATAGCAGCCTCTAGTTTCAAAGGCCAGTACTGTTCTTGCCCCTGGACCCTCCCCAGCATGAGGGGATGTTTGGTGACCCTAAAAGTTGTTGCAGTTATCTTGGAAGCAAAGCACCTTTTTGTAGCAGTCCTTCTATGTTATTTTAGCAGCTGCTGTCTTACAGACTGCTGGAGTAAGAGATTAATGCTTTAATTATACCATCTGAAAGCTGGGAGGCTGAGCTTTCGAATGGTATACAGCACTGACTTCTGGCACTTGTGGATCTTGAGGGAGTACACACTAAAATCAAGCTGGAATCCAAGTGAGGAACAAAAGTGGAAAAAGAAGTAAGACAGTAATCAGAATAATGTGCTTTTAATGTCCAATATCTCACAACCAGCTGGGGCTAGAAATTAAAGCTTCATGCTTGTTGCAAGTGGGGGACCTGTCATGCAAAGACTTTCTCTCTCCCACCTCCAGCCATGGTGTTGCAGGAGGTGTCGGATGATAAAGCTACCTGCATTTGCTCCATGCTCTGGAGCCCATCTGTAAGCATCTGATCATCCTCCTTCCCCACCCAGACAGTCCAGGGGTATGTCCAACTGCTCCTGTATCCCCTGCCCTTCTTCGGTCACAGCTGGCAGCATGACAGAGGGCTGCTGCATCCCTAGCATGGACAAGGAGGGCCTAGCAAAGGACAACCAAGCTGGATTCCCTCCTTATTCACCAGTAATGCCCCCATCACACATGGCGGCTCTGGTGCTGGCTGATGGCACAGCTGGAGCATAACCAAGGCTGCTTCTGCATCCCTGCCATCTTCCTCTCCATCTTTTTCCTCTCTTCTTCCACTCCTCATTTTTCTCCCTCTGCCTTCATTCTCTCACCACCTCCTAACCTATTTTTCTCTCCTCTCCCCCCTCCCCAGCATACCTCTTCTCTGCTCCCCCTCCCTCCTACTTAGGAGGAGATCAATGTACTGGGAATGCTGACTGGGGAATTAAATCCAGCCAGCCTGTCTCTTTGAGAGACCTCTCACTAATCAGCTTGGATGGCTTCCTATTCCCTGCCTCCACTCGACAGAGAACCTGCGATGAATTCGTCCATCCCCGGTTCTTGTCAGCCTGCACACAAGGAGGCAAATGTGTCTCTCATCTGCTCTGCACTCGGCTTTTCTTCTCCATTTCTGTATCAAGTAGGTTGGAAGCAATAGCAGGACTACCTTGTCTGCTTCTATTTTCTCGCTGAGCTGTGATCTCAATTGGAACACGGTCTGCGAGCGAGTAATTCCTTCCCCTCAGCTGGGGGGTCTGTCTGTAGCACATGGGGCTTCTGTGTTTTGCCACATCTCTCCTCAGAGCACAGCTGAGAAGGAGAATGGTGCAAATCGGCCTTTTCAGAGCCCCATTTACCGCCCTCCACATCTTTCAACTGAGAAGTTTTACAAGAATTACGCTTACGGATGCACCGCCATGCCTTCCACGCTCAGGGCTGTCCTCCGCCTCACTCTGTGAGAAGGGATGCTCAGGCAGAGGCCCCTCCAAAACCAAGGGCAGGGCAGAGGTAGAGCTGAGCACAGAAACCAGGCAGCTCAGCTCACACAACCCCATCACGCAAAGCTCTCCAAACCCAGCCCCAAATTGCAGCCGGTTCTGCCTTTAGTGGCTAAAGCCAGCCCAGACTTCCATCCTGCGGGGACTTCTGCTGCTCTGAAATCTGCCTGCTTGCCTCTGAACCACAGCTGACAAGTCCCCCTGCCTCTTCCATCTATTTGTTTTCAAAGAGTTCTGAAAAGGTTCGGTTGGGAAATGTCAAAATGTTTCTTTTTGACATTTCTGCTGCCTGGCGTACTTGAACTGCAATGTTTAACTTGGGCTTTTTGGGCTGAATCAAAACATCAGCTCGGCACAGGTAGGGATTCAGCTCCTGCAATGCAGCATCAGAAGAAACATGGACATGTGGCAGGGGATCGGGAATGCAAGCTGGGAACCTCGCCCATGGGGTCCATGATCCCAAATACGATCCCTTGGGCACAGCAGACAGATACGCACATTAACATTCAACTAAAAGAAAACTTTTGGCTTGCTTTGACGAAGCAAAACACACTGATTTTGGCCACCCAAAGCCTGCTGCAAAGATCTCACTAGAGCCCTCTGAGCAAAAAAAAACATGGGGGACACCAAGTCCTCATAAAAATAATTAAAAACAAAAGTCAATTTTGTAGCATCTACGTGTTCCTTAAACAGGCAGTCCCATGAGTAGCAAAACTAATGAAGCCTGGCTGCCTATGGATCGGTGTCTCACGGCTCAATTCTCTGATGTCTAATGAGGTGCAAGCTCTGATCAAAGTTTTTCCCCACCATCAGGGAATTCATAACAATACACTCATCTGGAGATCCTCCAAGGCTCTAGTAAAGGATGAGCTCACGGCTCTGCCTCTCCTCCTGCAGCAGCTTTCACTGGTTGGTTTCCCTCCTCCCCACCAAGCTGCCTACACCAAATCCACTACCTTTGGGTGCAATTTGGTTGAAAAGACTCAAAAGTATCACAGACTCATGCAGAGCCCCAGGGGAGCTGCTTCCCCAGAAATCTGGCCGCAAATATCTTGCCAGAGACTTTCCAAGCTACGCTGCTGCACGCAAGATGGGCACTTGAGCTGTTCGCATGAGATGGAAACACAGATGTTGCAGGCAGCAGGACAGAGCCCTTCTCCTAATCAAAAACCAGCATCTCACCACCACAGATACAGCATTTGCATCACCCCCAATTCTGTCCTAGGAGCCATGGGCAATAGGAAAGCTGTAGAATTAGACACCAAAAACGATTTGAGATGTGTAGGTGGAGAAGAGATAAGTTATGCTGGAGAAGAAATGTTGTTTGGTCCGAGGGGAGGCAGATGAGGAGCGGTAGGAGCTCACCAGCTGCTGGTCCTTTATTGTAATAGAGCAACACAACTGATGCAGAAGTAATTTCCTTGCATGGCTGCGTACGCAGGATGCAAGTGAAGTGAACCAAACTGTGCGCCAACATGTGTATAACTACGCCTGTGCGCTTAAACATGCATGCAAACAAGCTCTGCTCCTCCGAAATCTCCCATAGGCTCATCTCTGCATCCAAATGAAGCAAAATCAGTGTTTACCAGCATTTCTAGAGCTCACTGACAGCCAAAATACAAGATTTCAGCTTCTGAGGCCCTCCTAGGACTATCATGTTTCTAGCACAGGCTTTTTAATCAACCTTTTCAGTCGCTAGCAAAGATGTTAGAGATGAGCGGGACCAAGCAGGGCGGGGTGTACCATACCTTGGCATGTGCCAGCTATGACCAAGGGAGATGGGTTCAGGCAGGCCAGCTGAGTCTTTGCAAGCCCTAACACAACAGGAGGAACCCCAGCAGACCAAGGGAGGATGTCAATAGAGTGGAAAAGGAGCTTTTTCCCAGCCAAGGCCCTGGGTCTGTTGCACGAGTTCTCCCTTTACCATCTCAGCATGCGACAGTGTGAAAATGCGATTCCCTGTTTCACCGTTCCCTTTGAAGTCAGCTCACGGGGATATTGCTCTGGCATCACTTGGCTGTTGGGGCGCTTCCTGTGGCACGTGGGTTATGACAATTTATACCGAATACGCCAAACTGATATGAGCACAACATTTCTGGTGCTGCTGCACCTGCAACAGCGGCCATGGCCGGCCGGGATCTGTCACTTGGGAGACGTGATCACCTCGTTGCACTCATGCCTAGCAAAGCCCTGACCAGCTCCAGAGCAAGGAGTAATGATGTGCAACCATGCAAAGCCACCCTGAAAGCAAATAGTGTCATCTTAACGGCCAGAGTACACACTGGCCTGAGCACCCGCACACAGCGCTGCGTTGCCGACGTGGATGCAACCGCTCAGGTTTAGGATCTCTGCACAGAGACGTGGGTGCCCGAGTTGGAGCTGACTGCGTTTGCCCCTCACTTGGGCAAATCTAAACCCACTTACACCAGCACTGGTGAGATGCCTTGAGCCGTCTCTGTCAATGCAGGAGCTCAGGAGCTAACTGCTGCAGGACGACGGGATTGTCTTTTGCTCAATGCATAACAAACTGATGAAACCCCAAAACCCCAGCATTGGGGCAGGCCAGCAGGTCAGGGGAAAGCTGTCGCCGCCAAGGCGCTGGCGTGCGGTGTTGAAGGGATGCGCCAGCCTTTCCCCGCTCCAGCCGGAGCCGCCGATGCTGATGGCTGTCAGCGCCTGGCCAGAAGGGCAGTTTGCTCTGCTCTGATAGGAGACGGATGCGCTCCTGCTCTTGAAGCTGGCAGCTTCTGCTCATTTCCATCGCCGCACCGCCTGGCTCTGTGCTGAGATTATGTGGCATCAGACCGCAGCTGACACGAGGTGCCCAACACTTGCGTGCCCTTACGAGACCCCCTCTCGCAGCTGATGCCCGCTTGGCATGCCAAGGAGCGGCGAAGGAGGCATTAGCGTTGTCACCTCGCCTGCCGGGCTCGGGAGACCTTTGAAACGGGCACTACACTTGACCCCCATCCTCTTCTTAATTAACAGCGTGGGTATTAAATTGCAGCCTTTTATTCATGGACAGGTGTGCATCTTTGTCAGAGGTCCCTGCTTAAATCATTCGCCTCGTCTCCAATAACAATGTTAACGATGCTCAGAGCCGGCTCTGGACTGTAAAACATATTTCCCTGATGTTTGTTCAATAATTCCCTGAGAATTAAAAACATCTATTACCGGCTGCAGGATGCTAAGAGGCCCCTGGAGCAGAGACCAGGCTGTAACTCACTGGAGGGGCTCAGCTGATGCCGCAGATGCTGTCATCCGAGTACCAGGCTCTGGCACTCCGTGGCATTTGATGCTGTACCAACTCGCGGGCACAGAAGCACGGTCACAGCACAGGACTGAGGGTTATCAGACATGCCCGTGTCCTTGATGTGGTCCAGTAGTGCTCCTGGGACACAGATCTCCAGTTGCTCTTTACCATCATTGCCACTTTAAGTGCCGGGACGTTATCCCACGCCACCGGGATCATATCCAGGCTCCATTAGGCAAAACATCCCAAAATAGGGTCCTTGCTCTGCATTGCTCATAAGCTCAATGGAAAGAGAGGGAGGAAAGGCAAGCGTGGAAGGAGGGAGGATCACACTGTGCCACTCGGTGGCAGTGCAGGAACAGGGCCCAGGTGTCCCCAGCCACGTCCCAGGCAGCATCACCAGCCTGCTAAAAATACCTATTTACCCCCAAGATCTTAAGCTGTAGAGTGTGTGAGAGAGGTGCCTCGACGCAGACTGTGCCACAGTATAGTCCTCATCCCTGTCATGACTTCTGGCAGCTCAGAAATGTTGTTTCTGGAAAAATATTTATCCTGTTAATGAAGCAGACGCAGCAGCCGAGGCCCCAGAAGGTCAGAGCAGTGCTCGTTGCAATCAGCTCCCTTCACAGCTCCTGCTGAATGGGGCTCTGATTGCAGATGCCAATCAGAGCACTCAATTTTGCCTGCCTATTTGGAAATTAAAACATAAAGGCACTTTCCCAGACACTGCATTTAGGGGTGGTTTATATAACATAATCTTGTGGGCAGAAAGCCAGATGGATTTGGAGGGTGGGACGCTAGAGCCGAGTGACTCGATGTAGATAGAAAACACATCTTACTCATCTTAAAACGTGCTCCAGGGAGAGTTAGAGAAGGGAATGGGGGCTGCTATCTGTCAAAACCCCTCCACCACCATCCAGAGCCTCCAGGACACAGGGTTTTCATGCAGGTCCTATCTCTGTGCTTCAGGACTGATCTGTTTCCAATGGCCTCTAGCCAAACTGCAGGCTGCATTTTTGGTTCAACTGCCTGTTATTTTTAATTATTATTGGTATTTCTAAGCATCTTTGCATCTCACCCAAACACTGAGACAGTTGGATGATCAGCAGGCAAGAGGAGAAATGAAAACAAACTAATCCAGTCCTGCAAAAGCTCAGATCGTAAAATGCACGACACTCAACTGCTGCGGAGCGGCTGGACTCATCCCACAGTAAGCTCTCATGATTTCCATTTAAATCATCCGAATTAAAGAGCAGTTCGAGTTAGAGCATCTGCCTGAAGATTTTCATGCCTTCCCATGCCCCCACAAGCACAGCTGTTTGGATGAGAAGCGGAGAAGCTAGCTGCAAAATTGCCAGCCAAAGACTGATGGAAATTAGACCTAAGCTGGAAACTATCCACTCGCATGTTCCCAAGCGTGTAGGGATGAGATCTCACCGTACTGAGCTGCGTCCCAAAGGGAGACTTAGGTGACAGCACATGGATGACCTGAGTTTCACCATGTCCAGGGTTTTGCAGAATTTAAGAGGAGCCAAGCAGAAAAGCACGTGCGGGGTTGCTACCCTTTCAGAAGGTGTAAGGGAGGACCTCCACACCTGAAAGGTTCAGCAGGGCAATACACTCGTCCCCTCTACTCCCTGGGCTGGGACCCTGGGGCAATGCATGCCAGCGCTTTCCCAAGGCTATCACTTGTTCCTTGCACACTCAGAGGACATGCTGGTAAGCAATCGCTGATCAAGTCACTGGGCATCTTGTCCTTCTCGCCCATGTATGGGGTTTTTTTGCACTTTACTCTTAAATCTGCAAACACTTCCAGCCCTTGCTGTCCTGGGGAAGCGAGGAGCTGAATGCAAACCTCTCCCAGGGCAGGCAAAGCCAGCCAGGAAGCCAGAGGCAGCTCTGTCCATCCGTCAGGACTGGGGGAAGAGTGACACGGCCCTGGGATGCCTCTGACATAGGATACGGGATGCTCCGGCTGAGAGCCAGCATTCAGACAAGAGCTACCTTGTCAGGAGGAGAAACAATAGTGAATGTCCCGGGCAGCTCCCTGCCCGCGCACACAATGGGGCTGTCTCAGCAATCCCCACAGCCCGGGCGACATGAGCCCGTACGGCACCGCGGGGATACAGCAGCCTCCCTGCCGTCCTTTGCATGCATAACCCTCAGGGGCACGTCCAACCTGACCATCATTTCCACCCTCTGGTTCACAAACACAGGGAGGGCAACGAGGATGTAACAAGAAAAAAAAAAAGAAAAAGAATCCTGCTTTCTCTAGATTAGCCCCTTTTCCCCATATAGCCTCCCTGCCCCATGCTGAAGCTAATGTTAGCACACCAGTTATGCAAACACCTTATAGAGAGCTCCTATTTAAAGCTCTGCTTTGGTGACAGCACATGACACAGACATTTCAATCCCCCACGCAAACCATCCTGATGCATTTCTGCTCATTCATTCCCTTCACTCGCAACCCGCTGGAGTACACATCTGCTCCCAGATCTTCCCACCACATAGAAACACTGTTCTTGAGTGCCTCCATGCCTGTACTCAAGGCTGTACTCCAAAAAAAGGCTTTAATTACAGGATAAGAGAGGCCACCAGATCTCTTAATTTAGCCTGCCTTTTTATTAATTAAAACACAAGAAATTTAAAGTAGAAAAGTGTTGGTGGGCAGCTAAAATGGAAGCCCCTGGTAGCGCTTTGGGAAGGTGAGCGATGCACAAGCAACTGCTGCCCATGCTCCTTGCTTTCTGCCCCAGGGGCTGGGACAAGGCAAGTTAGAGCTCTGGCTTCATTTGCAAAAAATAAACGTCACGTAACCAATATGTGGCTGCCAATAGGGAGCAGCACGGCAGCTCTATAAAACACTCAGGGGAGTGCGGGACAGCAGTGGAGAGGTGTCCCCGTCCCTTCAGGAGCTCCAGCACGTCGTGCCAGCAGCCCTACAGCTACGCCAGCTCAGCAGTGACCCTAAATCCCCCCACACCCTGAGGACAGTGTCCCCAGGAGAGCTGCAGCTCGCCATGGGAAGGATGCTCAAGCCACGAAGCCACCTCGTCCCAAAGCTCGGCACCTTCCTCGCAGGCAGGCGAGGTCGTTGCTGCAGGACAGCAGGTCTCACGTTGCACAAAGCTGGCTCCGAAAGGCACAGTGCAAGACGCCGTGATGGCTGCGTGCACCAACACAAAACCCGGGCTTGCACGAGCTCTCAGTGGGGCTCAGGTATCTCTCAGCCAGTATTTGTGTGTGGGTATGGGAGCGTTTCTATCTATCCTGGATACTCATCCAGTGAGCAAATATCCTCTGCCTGAAGCAGTCTCTGTGTGTGCAGATACCAGCTAGACCTACCAGAAGAAGAAGAAGAAAAAAAAAATCCAAACCCAAACCCTTCCTCTGGCATTCATCATTTTAATTAGCGAAGCTGTGCCTTGAATCTCAATGGGAGATTATACCATAAAGAGAGCCAGGCGGAATAGCACAAGTGTCTCCTCTCACTTCAGAAATGAACAGAGCTGTCTGTGAAATTATTAGTAATATTATGTGTCCCATTTACAGCTCAACACGCATGTCCTGGGGGCTCACCCAGCAGCAACAAGCAATCTAATGGCTGGGATAGTTTCAAGCCTACAGCAGCAACTGTCAAGCCAGATGACATTTCCATCACCTGTGTCCTGCCAAATTCTTCAATCGCAGGGCTTGGTCCTTCACCCCTTTACTCCTCTTCACCCACCCAGACATCCCCCAGACCGTGCCCCTGGCAGTGTAATGCAGATGTTGGGAGGTGAAGGAGGCTTCTAGCACAGTCAACCCCATAGCACTGAGTTGCCTCCACATCGCATACGCACGTGCCATGTATGCACCATCCATACAGATACGCTAAGGAAATAAATAAATACTTATGCAGTAAGTCTTCCATGCCCCAAACATCCCCAGGTAACCCTAAAAATCATGACAGTACATAAATGCATGGTCCTTTTTCTTTGGCCTTTGAAAGCCATCGCCTTATTCTCTCTTATAAGGGTTAAAAACTTCCTCTTGGAAGATTAAAGCCACAATTTCACTTTAAATAGTCCAGGAGCTGGGACTGCACAGCCCTGACTGTATTTTTGCGTCTCCTCTGAGCACGGGCAATCCTCAGGGAACACTTCTGCTCACCACGAGGGAGAGATAACAGGGTGGCAGCGAAACCCCGCATCCAGCATTCCACATTGCCTGAATAAATAGGTAGCAAGCAGCAAGCTAGAGAATCACCCCATTTTGTCTACCCTAAAAGCCTTCTCGCTGTAATCTCATTTCTTTAATAAAGGCACCTTGGCTTGCAGTAGGCTGTACAGAAACACTGCTCTGCCACCGTGACAGGGTTTAGAGCTCCTTCCCTATCATTGAGTAGAAGTTACTGGAGTAAAGAGCATTTCAGTTGCGCGGCGTTATCACTTTATGCTGAATTGGAGGCTACAAACGTGTTCGCCAACCCCTCAGTGTTCAGATAATAAAATAAAAATAAGGGAGCGCCAACTGGAAACTCAGCCTGGCACCGAACCAAAACCCCCTTCCCGAGGCTAAAAAATTATAAAAGGCAGTTTTTGAAGGAGTTAAAGCCACTCTCTGCGTTTTCACACACTCGTGCCGGTTTTTCAGGAGCTTGGCTGGCACCTCCGGCAGAAGCGCCAACGCGCCTCAAGGCAGCCTGGTGTTCCAGCAGCATCCCGGACAGTGGGCTTCACCAGCTGCGCTTCCCTTTCCCTCTTTGCAAGGCGATGGGTGAAGCCACCTCCTCCGTAAAAAAAGCTCCACACCTACAGGTGGAAATGCTAATAAGAGCTAGTTACGCTTATTAAAGCAATTCCCCGGCAGCCGACACAAAGAGGACTTTACAGGAAAGCCTGCTTTTGGAGATGACTAGCACAATTTGTAGATTGTTATCGCTCGGATAAAATCAGATAACTTTAAAACAATTGGAAATGTTGAGTTTAGACCATCTCCCCTTGGGATATAATAACTGCTTTAATGATGCCTCATGTAAGTAACGCTAGAATTGCCAGCAGTGATACATTCCCACCGTGGAGAACAGAGCCAGGATCTCTGACTGTCAAAATAAAACCTCCCAAACCAAAGGAAAGGCATCGTTAGCCAATGGCAGTGGTGCTTTTATCCTCCCTGTGGGCAGAAAAAAGCCACCTCTGTCCCTTCCAGCCACTCTTTCGGCAGCACCTAACTGGCATTCAGAGACTGTAAAAGACTTACGAGTAGGATGAGAGCCAAACTGGAGGTGTAAAACACCCCGGAGACCTCCCAGGGGGTGGGGGGGGCTAAGGTAAGAGGAGGAGTTTGGCCCTAAATTGAGAACATATTAAAAAAAGAAAAAGGCAGAAAAAGCATCTCAGAACAGGACCTCATCTCACTCCAACTCTTCCTGCTCCGCAGCCAAGCGCTTGCCACGAGCCTCCATCCTCTGCACATCAACAAAAATCATATCTCCTGGAGCCAAGCCAGGCTGGAGCAGTTAAGAGGACTTAAAAAACACAGCCCTCTGACTCCACACAAAGTCCCTTGCCCTGAGTAAATCTGTAATGCCCAATATTCAGCTATTGAAAATGCGATTAGTAAGGACAGGTCGAGGCTTGGCGAGCGCAGAGCTATATAGGAATAATAAAGAGGAGGCTGCCTACCTGCCTTCCAAAACACAGGCCCGTTAAACCCCAGGGAGAAGGTATGCTCGCGCACTCATGGATGATGGCAGTGGTTGTTCTTGCATCGTCTCATAAATATTTAACAGTAAGCACTTTGTAAAGAAGAATGTTATTAAGGCTGGTGTAGTCTGTGGCTCCAAATGTGGCCATACATCAGACACTGCCAGTCTAGTATGCACAACCTTCTTAGAGCAGAGGGTGGAAAATCAGTTTCTTCAAGGTGGGGGAAAAAAAAAAAAGAAAAAAAAAGTAAAATCCCAAGTCTCAGAGCCCTGGGGAGATGCACGTGAGATGTTCGAGGGATATCCTACCAATAGATCGGACCTTCGCAATTACCTACAGCAATACAGATATCTCGGAGAGATGGGGGAAGAAGGGGAGGGCGACAAGGCAAAACCCAGTGAAACAGAATGCACTAGATGAAAAGCAATTCTTGGCAGCAATTTTTAGCATAAGCACATTGTTGGTTTTTTTTCTTTCCTGCAACAGCAAATTAATCTTTTTATTGCTACCGAAGATGCTCTAATAATATTTATTCCAACACTTTACACTTTATTATGATACTTTTGACTTCTTTGGGGGTCTGGGTTTATTTTTTCCCCTGGGCTATTTATTTCATTTGCTTCCTCGTAGCCCTGACAGCCCCGAAGGGAGGGATGGAAGAAAACCTGCTCCAGCTGAAAGCAAACCTACCAGTGCCTCTTTCATGCAGGTTAAGAGCCAGGCTGGGCTCCTGCTCATCTTTTGGAACACCCCAGAGTCACAGGGCAACCAAGCTCCTGCTTTTCAGCAAGCTTTAGCAGCTCGTTGAAACCAGTGAGAGTTTTTTCCAACATTGGGGATCAAGCCCAAGAGCCCGGAGCAGTATCCTGCCCCAAAATATGAATTTAAGAACCCATCTTTGGAGCGCGCAAGCTTCTCCCTGCTAATCTCCTATTTGCTGCTGGTTTCCCCCATGCACCTACCTTGCCAACGGGGTACAAGGAATAAAAACAAGTGACCCAGCCAGTCCCCCCATGGGCACGCACAGCCTGGAGGACCCCACTTTTGTTTGCATTTCAACCAGCATCCTGATGCTAAAATATCACTGCATTCACATACTGTCCTCCTAAGCTACGCGGTCCTTGCCAGGTATTTATTTCTGTTCCAAAACGCTGACAATTTCTTTTATTAGGCTTCCACAAACTGGTCACTTACTCTTACTGCATAACCAGGGATGGTTATAGTGGCTGTTGCACATTGACCATCTGAGCAATGACATATGAAGTATATCTAAATAGCAAATAGGCCTATTAAGACACTTAGCAATATGGCAGTAGCAAAAGCAGCCCGTGAGTTCATCATTTGGTTTAAAAATATTGAAAATTATTTTAATTCCCTAATTATCATAATGAAAACCTGGGGAGAGGATGTGAGTGTAGAGGGGAGGGAGGGCTGGTGGGACAGCAGGAGAGGTGAAGACGAGCAGGGAAGGGGATTTATAAGCCACAATTCCCCCAAGCAAGCGTTCGTATGGCCAGACAGCCCTGGACTCAAAGGCCAGGGGGATGGATCCTGCACCTTTCTACCCTAAATATTGGCTCAGAAGGCACAAAGAGCTGTTAGGAAGCAAGTTTGGGCTTGGCACCGCAGCAGGCAGCTGGTGGGTCCCTGCTCCACACAGAAACCTCCAGAGCATCCAAGAAACCCCAGGAAGCATCACCAAAAAGATGAGGATGGGAAGGACCCAAGGCTCGCTCTGCACGTCCCCTGCCATCCGCACACCGTCCTCACCCACTTTCTGTGCGTGCACCCCAAAACACTCGCTGCTCCCTGGCTGTGTGAGCCCAAGCCAGGCTCAGGCAATACCAGAGCAGTCCTGCTTTGTCAGTACTGAGTTCATTTAATCTGTGCATGTGTTTAATTCCCCACTCTGGCATTTCTCTCCTCTATCACTTTTCACAGACTGTCAGTCCCGGAATCCTTTACAGAGCAACCACATGCCATACCTACTTAGGAATTACGCCAGCTCGAGCAGTCATTAGGCACTCTCCATGTCCTACATGCAGCTGTGAACATTCATGCTACTGAGACTTAATCAGACAGCGTATCAGCTGCAAACGGAGCAGGGAGGTAAGAAGGGATGTCACCAACTGCTCCCTTGCCTTGAAAGCTTTCAAGTTGCTACTGGTTTGTTGTTGGGTTTTTTTTTTTCTCTTAAGATTTAAAAAGTTCCATTTGCTTTTCTTTCCCTGCTTGAGGAGTTGCAGTATCCAAGCAGAGACTCCTCATTGCCCACTTACTGCATCAACATCCCTGCTCATGGCAATTCACACCTTACCCTGACCTTGCCTGCCTGGTCCAGTGCAAACTCTCCTTCCACCTTTCCCTGGGCATCCAGGGGTGCCTGCAACTGCGAACAGGGTCCTGGGCTGGATGCACTATCCCTCTGATCCGCTCTGGCAGCTACTGAGACACAGATCTGCAAAGGTGTTTAGGTACCTAAAGGTGTAGATCGGTTGCCTGGTGGGATTCTCACATGCACAAGCCAGAGGTGCCTACTCCCCATTGAACCCTGCAGGAGGTAAACGCATTGCCCGCTCAAGTGTTACTGAGATTTCTGTGGGTCTCTGCTCCACTGGTCCCCCTGCAAAACCCCACAGCACTTCTCAGCTGCCTTTTTGCCCAGGAGAAGCTAAGACAACACCATCTACAGCTCATATTGCAACCATGTTCCGGCCCTCAATGTGCATAGATGTTGCAAGAAATTAGTACGTGAGCAGCTGCTTCCAGCTTTAGCTGCTTATCCACCCCCATGGACGAGACTTTAGCACCGAGGGGATCAGGTAAGCCCTTTCACTCAACAAGTACAAACTCAGGCTATAGATTGAAGTCACAGGTCGAGGGCTTTCCGAAACTGTGTCTGGGGGAATGGTCTTAGCAGCTGGCTCACGCCTGTTCTCCCCGACACTGTTGCTGCCTCGATGTCTCCCCCAGTGCTTCATCGTCTTTTAAGTGTCTCACTGCTAAGGCTGGGGCTACTCTTGTATTCACAAAGCAGCTGTGTGATTTTGGATGCTACCACGAGAGTAATCTTTCCTTCCTTTTGCCCAATGCATGTTGCCAGTAAATCTCTAAAGTTGTTTTATTTTGTTTTTTTTAAATAAAGGGCCATTTAAGACAGGGAAACTGAGGCACACAAAGAGGGCAGGACCTGCTCGCCCATCACTCAGCAAAGAGCCACATCCCCAGCTGGGACTGCGACTACTAAAATCCAATGGAGAAGGTGGTGGGGAGACTTCCTTGCGCTCCAGCACGGCTCAGACCCACACCTCCCTGACAAACCCAATCCCACAGCTATTTCCATCCCAACAAGCTCTATTTTTCCCCTGGAATATTAGAAAAAGCCACGAGGGTGGCAGGGGAAGGTGGCGCTCGCCCTTTGCAAGGTCAAGAAAAATCCCTTAAAATGTCATAGACTTTTGAGAGTCCTAAATGAAGAAATTGCTTAATCTACCTGGGGGATTGCAGCTATTATATCCACTGCTGTAAACAAGCTTCAGATCCAGCTCCTAAGGATTGCACTGACAGAGAGGAGCCAAGGCTAAATTGACAAGTTGTCTCTGCTGCCCTTGAAACTCAATTTGCCATCGCTCACCTCATTTCAAATTAGCACAGAAAGGAACCTCGCCGGCCGAGGCTGCTCTTTTGGGGCTCGGTAACACAAGATGCCTGCTACCTGCTCTGCATGCCAGTGGTTCGGGGTTTTGTCCTGTTGCAACAGCCACGGGGAAAAAAAGGATGTTAAATGCAGACCCTCAAACATGATCAAAGCCGCCTAAATTGGGGAAATATTTGACCTTTTGCCAACAAACCCACAAAAGGTGTGTAGATCCCTTAAATCCTTCCCCGAGTGCTTCAAGGGAATGAGCACAAGAGCAGACCTCTGCATAGAGGTGCAGTTTATACCTGCTCCAAGTCTGGAGTCATCTGGGACCAAACCAAATATTCACAGTGGGTCAGGATGGCTCAAGGAAGAAAATATCCTCCAGATTTGCATGCGATTTTTTAAAAAGGGCCCTGAATAAAAATGTCCTCAAACCACATTTGCAAAAAATGCGTTCAGTGTCCAGGGAACTCGTTTTATATTTTCAAAAGGAGAAAATTTGACAGTCAGACAATTAAGCACCCTAATTGCCTGGGTGGATTTAATTGGGCTGGGCCAACATGCAGCACCTCAAGTTTCCCACAAAAAAAAAGAGAAAGCAGCACAGCAACCAGCCCTTGGCATTAGACGTTAGCCTTGAGCCCAAACTGGTCTTGCTTTCAGTCCTCAACCTGGATCTGGTGGCAACTGCTGCCACTGCTTGTGCACGCTTGACGGTGCCGAATGACAACAGCTCCTGCCTTCAAAGGGAGGGAGCTTCTTTAAACGTGCTGGCGCAGACCATCATGCTCTCACCAGTGCTCTTGGGGCACCGATAAGAGATGCAGCAGTCAGAGCAGATGAGAACACGCGATTGCCAGAGGTGCATGAGCAGAGTGGGGCTGTAATTGGGCTCACCAGCACAGCCACAGCAAAGGGTGAAGCCGCCCTTTTGCCTGTCTGCAGCAGCTGATTCCCCTCTCCTGTTGCCACTCACACGGACTGGCGTTTGCCCATCAACGTGCCTTTCACCAAGGAGGGGTTAAAACCTTGATGCCATCTCCTCCATTGCTCTTGGGAAGAGACGCACCACCTTTCCTGGTCTCTAGGATGCTCCCAGAGATGGTCAAATCCAGCTCTGCAGCCCTCAAGGCAGGGAGAACAACATCCACTGATGCTCCTGAGCTGCAAAAGCAGCCCCTGAACCTTCCCGGAGACAGCTCCCCGGGACTGCACAGGGACCTGGGCGAGCGAGCAAAAGGAGGAGAAATATGAAATGGAGGAGAGATAGAGAATGAGGATCCTGCTTTGTGCTCTTCCCAGTTTTGTTCCGCGCCAAACGCAACCAGGGCTGTGGGCACTCGGTGCAACCAGGTCCCTCCAAGACCCTACGTTGCAGCAGGGAGCGATGTGACAAAGCCACATCGTATTTGGTCACCCACAGCACGCAGAAGGGCAATGGGCTTCATGTCTGCCTTTGCTCCCCACACTAAGGGCCCGTTGACAGCTCGCTTAACGAGAGCCTTTGGCCCGAGCCCGCAGCAGCACTCGAACCCGCTCCTGGGGCACTGCTGCAAGCACGATGCGCAGCAACAAAAGGGCTTGTGTTCGCAGGGCAGGAGGCGGATAAAGAGCCACTGTTTGCTGCCGCCAGCATTACCGACTGACCCGCTCCCGCAAACAAGCGCCTGCTTTTCCCCGCGCCTGGATCTGCGATGGCCCTGACCCCCTCCAACACCCCAGCATCGCTCTGCTGCCCTGTGAGGGGACAGCAAGGGGCACTCGGATGTTGGAAGGAGGCAGGTTCCATGCTCAAGTCCCTGACTCGGGCTCTCCAGGACGCAGGGAGAGCCATGCCGACAGCACAAGCACTTCCCTCGAGCACCGCAGCTCTACCGTTTGCCTTCATCCATTTTTTGGAGCGCAACACCAACAGCTTCTGCAAAAATATGGGGGGTCCAAGCAAGAGGCAAATTTGGTCTCCATCCACCTCCAGACACCGTATTTGATGGGGAGCCCTGTGGGATGCAATGGGAGTGAGAGGGGCTGTGCCAGCCCCTACCCCCTTGCTGACACACAGCCCCTTTATCCTTCTGCCTCCAAAATACATCCCTACATTAGGCTGAAGAGTGGTGGATCATCTTAAGTGGCATGTAGAGACACGGCCAACGCTTGTCCTGACCTTGACACCTGCAATTAGCTTGCAATTCTCCTAAGAGCCTCATGTGTTAAAGCAGCACGCATTAAGAAATTTCTGGTTTAGGTTTCACAGCACCAAGTTATGTTACAAAACTAGCATTTTCTTTCCCCCAAAAAAACAACAGAGCATGGAAATAAGGGAAAGCAAAAAGGCAATTCATAGTTCCCAGTAAATCCCAAACAATTTGGAGGCAGATACCACTAATAAGCCAGTTACAGCACCCAGATTGGATTCAGTCTGGGTGCAAGGCACAAAGCTTAGGCCAGCTGGAATCTTTTTGTGCTCCCCCATCTCGAGTTAAACCAGCACAGGCTCACACCAAATGCTCTTGCTCCAGCTCCCAGGTTTCAAACGGATCACATGCACCGCATCCTTTCGACTCCAGCCGTGACTGCCAGTGCAGCCCAGCTCTCCAGCACAGAAACCTTTCCCCCTCCTCTCGCCCTCTCTAATTTATGCCCCATGACTGGCCAAGGCACCCAACACCTGGCACATCGACCTGCCTCCAGCCCTGTGCAGCCTCTGGCATGACAGTGACAGTGGCCTCTGCTCCCAGCCCAGGGGGGTTGTTATCTACATCAGTGACTGCAGGACAAGGCAAAGCCCTGCCTGCTTTCGTAGCGGATAGCAACACTCACCTTTCTGCCACCATGCCCACTAACTAAATTCAAGGCCAAGTGCATGAGCAGATGGAAGAGCAAACATGAAATGCCCCCCCACTGCTTCCATTTGAATCAGCCACAGGTGGTTCCCATGCCCTGCTAGGCACAAGAGATGCTGAGCTCACGGGACAACGGAAACGAGCAGGGAGACGGGATTAGGTCCTGGAGTAGTGGACACCCAAGAAATAACCAAGCTATCCATCGCAGAGCATCGAGCACATTAGCAGAAGCATTTGCCTGAGCATATTACCTTGAATAGTCATTATCTCAGAGCTCATTGCTCACAGAGCGGGGAGAGAGCTGCAAGCGCTGGCAGCAGCTTGGCTAGGCAGGCAGGTTACGGCAGGGCTGGTGGGCACTAATGCGGAAAGAAAACCTGGGCTCTGCCAAAATGCATCTTTTCATGACCCCCTGCCTCCTGCCGGGCTTCTGGCCCCAATCCTACAGCAAGACACACCAAAATCGTACCCGACAGAGGTGGGGGAGCACCGTGCTCTCACGACCCACGGCAGCCCTGTGGCTGGCTTTCCCCTCCAGCACAATATACAGGACCAGATCCATAAGGAGCATGCCAAAACCCCACTGAAGCTCCTGCTGATCAATGTCACTGAGGATCCTCCTACAACCTAAGCCCGAATCGGAAGCGGTCCTTCAAGAAGCCCTGCACCTCCCCTAGTCCCCGCCGGCAAAAAGAGCTTTTGACTGCGCTTTGTGATGTAGAATTTGACTTTCAGTGACTATCATAAAGTGTTCTTATTTTTAAGCTGTTTTATCCTGTTTCCCTCGCTCACAAGGAGTGCGCCTTGGTGTCAACAGGACTCTTTTGTCTTTGTAAGCTATTTTGAGGCAAAATATCTGTAAATTACTTCCCCAAACCTCCATACAAGCAGATCATGCAGAGAAAATAGGCTTTGCAGGAATGCAGTAAATTGTTTCTGTCACACAAGGAAATATAACCAATAGAAATCGTTATGGATGAGTCATTATGAGAGGGACCAAAAAAATTAACCTTCATCCATTTCCTTCATCTCTGAGGGTGTGCGCAGGAGAAGGAAGGTGGCAAGCACCTGCTAAGCGAGCACCTTAGCACGGGGGGAAAGGTGGGATGTGCAAGCAGGTGTGGAAAGGAAAAACCTGATGTGGGGCTGCGTATTTAGGAGAGGGTGCAATGAGTGGGGTTCACAGGGCTGCTGTGAAAGGAGAGATGCATCAGAGACCCCCCCACCCCAAGATGGGAAGGGATGCTCCAGGGTGGGAAAGAGCTCCATTCAATCCCATTACGCAGGAGGGGGATTCTCCTTTCCTGCTATTATGCATTGCTTTTTTCTATCTGTGGCCTCAAATCCTTTCTCAGCCCCTGCAAACATCAGGAGGCAAGTGCTTTTAAAGGGTAAGGTGAAGCCAAAGCTCCCTGAGCACCAACAAGTACAGGCTCTCCCGCACCAAAGCACGTCCCAATGCACCGTTTTCTTGCTTGATCCTCTGCAACACCAGCATGAACATGCAGGGTTATCTGTGTGTCAGGGTTTTTTTTTGGTTAAATACACAGAAAAGATAAAAGAAATGCAGAAGTGTGGGCCAGTGAGCACGGGGATGTCTGCTGCCTGCGTGGGAGAGGTGGTTCCGAGAGACAGAAACATCAGACAGAGGAGTACATGTGAACACTGCAGAGGAAAATATTTATTCCCACTCATTTGGGGTAAGCGCTGTCGGTAGTAACACCGACTTGTGTACCACCCGTCGCCCCCGTCCAGCTCTGCTTCAGCCCCTCGCCATTAACCAAGCGTTTCTGCATGCATGTTTTGCTCCGTACCTGTGTGTATTTGTTACAGATGTTAAAAACAAAAAAAAAGAAAATCCATCTCCAGAGTGGCAGATAACGATTCCTGCAGCCACGCCGTGCAAACAACGCGGCGGAAAAGGCTCAAGTGTTAAATGTTCCCTAATGTGCAGTAATTGATTTCCATGTGTGCAGTAATGGATTTGGTCACATCATGCAACAATGGATTTGACATGGGTTCTCGCTAATATTATAAACATAGTTAAGTCGTTAGCCTTGTGCCCAAGAATTAGGCCTTTAATAGCACTGACCTCCGTGACCCACGGCAGCTGGCCGGCACTGCATAGGCAGCCACCAAAATCTTCAGGGCTGGTTCATAGTCAAAGATGCAGCTGGCAATTTAACAGCTAAAAGCCACTCGGAGCTACGCGAAATGCATCCCAAGTTTTACTCCAGCCATACGTTTCCACATACGTAACTCCCTTCCAGCCTTTCTCCTTCCCAGCCTTTTTGCGTGGTGGTCGCACAGCCCCAGATGTTGTCCTCCCACCCCAGGGATGGGTAGGGGGTAGCAGCATGGTCTTCGCCTCCACGAAAAATAAGCTACCGCATCCCGCAGCCCAGCCATTTGCAGGTTCCTGCACCCATTGCAAACACTGGTGGGAGAAGTCAATCACCACCGTGTCTCCTGCTGTAGGAAATACCACCTGAAGCCCAACAACATCTCCTGTCAGTGGTGGCCTCCTCGGAGAGACAGAGCGGTGGTCGGGGTGGGAGGGGAGGATTGTTTCTCGTTGGGTATTTACAAGCCTTGCAATAGTGTTAAAAATCTATTATTTTCACTCCGGCGCTGCAGCACCGCTCGCCTTCTGTCGAGAAGTGATTGGGCTCCTGTCCATCAGGGACACTGAGTGATTGTACTGAGAAAATTGCATTCAGCAATGGGGGATTTAAGAGGGTGCCTGTCATCAAACAGGGCTCCAATTAATTAACTCAGAGGAAGGGGCTGCTTGGGCTTTGCTTGGTCTTTTCTGTGTTTTCCTTGGTGCATTTAATTTATTGGCGGGAGGCTTGTTTTGTTTCCTTCTTGCTTTTCTGTTTGTCTTTAAGACCCTTTGCGGGATCATAAAGCGTAGGGAATGTATTTACTCGGCAGGGGATTAATTGGCAAGCAAGCAGGAGAAATGGCTGGGCCAAGCCCTAAATCCCAACCCTTGCACTGCACCTGCCAGCACCGGGAAATTGAAAAGCCTCCTGGCCGGCCAGCCCAGCGCGCTCATGGGATTTTACGGCACAGGGGTATCAAGGTCCACTGGAAGCAGCACCAACAAAGGACCTCAGCAATGGGACTTTCACCCCAACTCTGCCAACTCTACAGGTATCGTGCAAAAAATGGGGAAAACTAGCAAATACCAGTGGCATGGGCATGAGGGAAGTACAAGGACTGGGTTTTCCAAAAGGGGGTGTTTGGCAGCAAGGCTGAGCTCTGAAGAGACCGGGAAAGTCTTTTATTAGGATGGTGGCTTCTCTCTGAGCCAGCTCAGCGCTGTTTTGCGGCATACAATAAAGGGTGGTAATTCCTTCCACTCTTCCCCCCATGCTTTGGTCACCTACTAGACAAGAAACTCCTTAAGACATGGATGATTCATTAATTTTTTTCAACAACTAGCACAGGAGGGTTTGACCTCAGATGGAGTCCTATCATGCAGGCCATACCCTGAAAGATAATATTTTACATTTAGAGAGAATTAGAGAATGGTGTTGCATATGGAGAGACTGGCGCACAATCAATGGCACCACATTTATGGGCTTCAATGAAAGCACAGCAGAGATGTGAAAATCACCATGGGGATGTACCCGATTGCATTGAGAAGAGCAGGTCCCCATGGCTCAGCACTGTGATAGGATTTGGGGGACAACAGCCTCCAGGATGCAATTCCCACATTTCCAACGGAAGCATGTTTCCCAAGAGCAGATGGAGACCAGGATGCTAGAGTTGCACGCACGGCTAACAGTGACCCACCACCCAACACAACCTCTGCTCGTTGGAGACCCACTGCCCCACCACTCCAGGCGAGCCCTCCCCAAACACGACGACAACCACGTCCGCAACCACCCAGCCCTGCCATTTCCTTCAGACCTTGAGACATTTCACATCGCCGCTGCCATTTCAAGGGGTGAGAAAGGTCCTAATCTTGCCCTCAGCCCTAATCTTTCAAAGGAATTAATCTTCAAAGCAATCTCGTCCCAGCTACACTGCAGACAAAATTTTGATTTATGAGTTGCAGCGACAGCTGAGCTCCTCTGACAGGGGAGATGGGAAAGCGTTGGGTGGATGGGGCCAGTGCTAGGAGAAACCTCAATAGAAATAGGCACCCAGACCACAGGTGGAGCAAACCCCACATTTTTGTCCTTGGGAAATTCCAACCTGCACTGTTTTCTTCATTAACCAGAAAAATCAAGTTTCCCACTTCCCCAAAACAATTTAAAAAAAAAAAAAAACTGACCTCAGCAATATCACAACAATCTCATCAAAGGCTTTGTTTTCCTCTTACAATGCCGTTTCCTACTACAAATTGCAACATAGCCTCCATGCAAAATGATGAACCGAACCAAGGGGATTTGGCTTCATTGAAATAAAACATTTTGATGAAATTTTAAATGAGAAAATGATGATGGCCCCACAAAATGATTTGATTTCGGTGAATCTGTGTTTTTCATTTTGAAAACTGATTCATTAGAAAATTTTTTCAACCAGCTCTAATCAAAGTGCTTTAGGCATTTTTGAAAATTTCAGTCTCGAGCTTCAAAACAATTTAATTTGTGTTGTAAAGCAGGGAAGTTTATGACACAGAGATATAGCGAATGGAAGCACTTTTTGACTTTGCAAACACTTCAACTCTAAGAAATTAAATTAATCGTAGTGTGGGAGAGTAATTTCAAAAGTTTCTTTCCTGAAGTAGAGAAAGCATATTCAAACTCATCTAAAGGCAGACTTTATAAATATAATATAAGGTTGTCATCTTCACACTTGCAGCTTGCTTTTCACCAACACCATCTCCATTTAAAATTTCTTAGGGTCGTGAGCAAATGAAGTAAAAGAAAGAGCTCGTTTCTGTTTGGGAAAACTCAAGTGATGGGATCATTATATAAAGCATCTCCAAAGGAAAAAGGCGACACATAGAAAGAAAGGATCGAGAAAAATAGAGGGTATATAGCAAAAATGGAAAGAGAATGAGAACATCATGGGAAATGCTCATTCCAACAAGAGCCCCATTCACCCACGCTTGTCCTTCCCTTCAGGGTTAGTTCTTGTTTCATTACAGATTAACACAGCATCTCTTCTCTCGAGTCTCACTTGCTAGAGATCACAACATCCATTTAAATGGATTTCAAAAGCCAGGATTGATCTATGCCAAGTTGTAATTTTGGACACTAGCATGATGGGTAATGCACTCCAGTGTTTGCCGAGAGTGAAGGAGGTGTGTGAATTGCTTCCTTGATATGATAAATTCGTTAGATAAAGGAACCCAAGATAACAGGCGCGGTACTTAGAAAGCATCTGGTGGCACGAAGCGCAGATGCACAGGAAAGGGGGTTGCGGCACGGCTCGCCGGGTTTACGTTAAAGAGCTGAACAAGAGAGAGTTGTACGGGGCACTGGAAGGGACCTTTGGGTCAAGCAGCCCTACTTTTTCCCCATCAGAGATAGCCACATTATATCATTCTGATAGCTACTTGAACCTGTGAACTCCACGGCATGGGAAGCATCTCGAAACACCTACCAGGCAGAGGATGGGAAAAATGAAATATCATTCCCCTAAGTCCAGGGGGACCGCAGAGCTTGTCTGAAATGCTACTACACAAGGCAGCTAGTAGAGACGTAAAAAACTGATGCCAGAAATCTGCTCTGCTGTCCAGGCTGGACACAGAGGACTGGACAGTAGGTAGTGACACAGCTACGGGCTGTATAATCCCTGCTAATGCACCAGCTCCTGCCACTGCCATCTGCAAGCACCGGGGACCCAGTAGCTCACTGAACCGGCCCTCTCCAGCCTTCGTTCAAATTCAGCTCCAATGCCACAGGGAAACAAGTATCGCGTGCTCTGAGTACCTGCTCCGGTGCTTTTGCTCACAGAAAAACAGGACAGAGAAACAGGAGGATGCTTTGGCAGCCACCTAAGGGAGACTAATGAATGCTGCAGGTCGGAGGGAGAGCAAAGTGATAGAGATCATCAGGATATTACAAAGCAGAAGGCTGAAAAAGGGGAGGGATGCTCTTATGGAGACTGAGGGGAAGGAGCTAGGAAAGCCAGCAAGATATTAGGGCTGCTAAAAGCGGTAGGGTTTAAAGGGTCCAGCAGCGTCTCCAAGGGCTTTGCAGGGAGGCGATGCAGAGGAGAAGCCACAGAGCATGGTCATGCAGCAGACTGAAGCTTGGTGATCAGAGAGGAGCAGGTCGGGCTCAAGCTTTTCCAGAAACCCCCTGCCACGACAGCCAGGAACACCTGCTTCCATCCGGCCCTTTGCTGTCCACAAAGCTACTTTATCTGAAACAAGCCTGGCAGTGACAATACTTAATCAATACAGCGAGATGCAGGGAGGCAGGATCCAGCACGAAGAGATTACCGCGGCGGGAGAGCTGCTCACAGCCACGGCGCTGGCAAAAGCCTTCCCGCGCCAGCCAGCAAGCTGCCAGATTGATTTTGATCTCATTAATCTGTTTTGGGGTCAGCCGGCAGTGCGGCACTGCCGTGGGTGAAGCGGCATGCGACTCCTTCCTCCGAAGCCTCAGCAAAGGGGAAATATTTTAAATAGAGATGTTCTCCCACTCAGAGCACTCAAGACACCGGAGTGCTGGAAATGCGGGTCCTGCATCTGGGCTATTTATTCATTTCTCAGTCCCGCAGCTCACTAATATTTGGATTTCACATAAGGTAATGAGGATAATGCATGTCGCTACCCAGGGAAAAGTCTCCTGCCCTTCACTTGAGGCTGTATAAATTAAACATCCCCTTTAGTGCACAGTGCAAGGGGACAGCGCTGCCCAGCAGATAATGTACCAGGTGGGGACCTGGGCTCCCCGCTCTGCTGCTGGCTCAGTAGGTAGCCTTGAGCAAATTAAATCCCCCGTTGGGTTCTCTCTACTAGCGCATAAGTAAAATAGGGATAACAAACAGATTTGAGGTCCCCCGGTGGAAAGCGCTCCATGATTGTTACTTCAGGGATCGGACAACATGCAGAGGGTCTCCAGCAAAGCCTGCATGAGGTACCACAAAGGCGGAGACGACAAATCTGTCACCTACATCAATGCATTAGCTACACTGCAGGAGCACTCTCAGTTTAGGGTAGCATGCACGTAGACAGCCCTTTGCAACTGGATCAAGCCAAGGGCGAAGCTGGGACCACCACACAGCCCTCACACAGAGAGGCCACTTTCAGCCGGCACTGGCAAAAAAGGACCCATTGCTGTTGATCTCCGCAGGTCTTCCTGCTCCCTCCACCCCTCTGCCGTGCTCACTGACCGCCCGACGCTGCAAACTGGCCTCTGCCGAGCAAGAGTTCAGCTTCAAAGCAATTCAAATCCGCAGATGTGAGGGGCTGCTCACAGCTTGGTTTAAACCAAGTTCACCGCCATTTGGTCTACGTCAATTAAGGACAAATTTAAGCTAATGAGAAGCAAGTGTCTAGGCAGGGCTTTACATCGATTTGGTTAAACCAATGTAAGAGAGCAAGTGCATGTGTGGACGTGTGTATGCTTGTGTGTGGATAACTCTGTTGCACCTTGGCAGCTCGCCCCCAGACCTTCCTTGGTTAATTCTGAAGGTTTTTCAAATGAAGCCACCAAATTTGCAATGTTTTGTTTTGTTTTGTTTTAAAGTAACAATTCTCACCCCAGTACATCTAAACCCTCTGTGAAATAGTCACTGTTTTCTTTTGTACAGAAAAGTTGGGAGATAAATTGCAGATGATTCAGTAAATAACTCAGCCTATGACCTTGATGCTTATTGATTCCTCAAGCTGTTTATCTTTCTTGTGTGCTCCCCAGCAAAAACAATTATCACTTAATTATAAAGCAGCTTGGCTTGAGGGAACCGCCAATTGGCTGGGAAGCTTTGCAAAGGGGTGAGTTCATCCGTGTGCACCACACAGCCCCAACCAAAGGGACTGCTTAAGATTCAGAGCCACAAACTTCATTATTTTCTTCCTAGCTTGTTTTTTTCCCCTCGTTTTAAAATCACTTAAGGATGTTTAGCCAATCTGGGTGTTTGACTGCCCAAACACTTGCAGCGGATGGGATCGAAACAGCAGGTGCCAACATTGGAAAAGGAGGAAAAAAAAAAAAAGGAGAACTACAATGATAAAAAGAAGCACAAGGAAAGGCTATTGGTCCTGAAAATAAAATACCTGGACTGATCTCTCCTTCAGTGACCTTGGGTAAGGCATTTTCTCCATCTCCATTGCCTCCCCCTTTTTCTCAATGCAGAGCTGCGGCCAGCCTGTGTGCAAAATCCGGCACAAAGTACTGGACTTGCTCTTGACTGAAGTTTCGCAATGCCACTGGGATGCGAATAATGACAGCGCTTGGCTCTTCTGCAGCCATGCATGCTTTTGCAAAGCACTTAGTGACATCCATTAGCACATGAGAAAGGGAATTATCATCTCCATCCCAAGCCAGGAGGAGAGAAAGTACCTCCCCTTGGCTAGAAATGAAGATTTGCAATTTTTATGCACTTTTGGCCTGTGCCAGCCTCCATCGAGAGTATGGCCCCTTGCAGGGGCTCGCAGAGGTGGGTACGAGCCCTGCGTGGCTCAGGGTCTAGGGCTGGCACACGACAGATTTCCCAAAGCCATTCGGTGGCATTTCTACCCGTATGACCGTGTCACCGGGACTGACAGAGCTACTCCCCTCCCTTTACAGCAGAGAGGGCAGCAGGACCTCTCCCTGCAGCTCGGAGGGCTTTGCGGATCCCTTTGCAGCATGTTATCATTCTGCAGGGCACCGCGTGTACGGCTGAAGACATTTTGGGGTATAGCTTCTGGGTGCAGACCCGGCGGGTCAGTTGCCCAACGGCACTAGCTGCGTGCACAGTGGACTGTTGCTGTTTCAGAGCTAGGATGGGCTCTGAAAGTCTACGAGCCGAGTATCCAGATGCTCAAAACCCCACAGTACCGAAGCATCACAGACCCAGGACCTCCCTTGGGCTGCCATCGCACGCAGCTTCGTGCTCCAGAGACTCTCTAAATGTGGCTCTGCCCTGCAAAAACACAGAACCCGGATCAGAGCCGCTTCGTTTCCCAGCACTAGATGCTCTTTTGTTGCTGGCTTCCCCAAACCTGCCCTCATCCTCCGCAAACCCTAAACGCCAGCAAATGCGATAAGGGGGCTCCCAGACACTGATGTAATCAGACGCTGCAGATTGAGGGATCCAATGCAATGAAGAGCAGCAGCAGCCGAAACCACTAAACGGACAAAACATCATTATACACTGTAAAGAAATAAGAGATGGGGAATGCATCCCAGCCCTGCGGAGCTGTGTGGGGACGCCAAGCCCCTGTCCCTGCCTTGCAAGCAGGTACCAGGAGCAAAGCCACACGATGGCACTGCATTTTTCAGAGCCCTCTGATTTCAGCGGGTTTTGCAGCAGTGCCTGGCTGTGCAAGACACAATGCAGCATTTGCCTTTGCAATAGCAAGGGGGGTGGCTGCTTTGCTTCTCGGAGATGGCATAAGGAGAGAGCTGCAAGGACAGCATGGCACAACACTCCTGAAACATTACTATTAAAGCAAAGGACAACCATTCCCTGTCTGTGCTCGTAGGAACAGCTGGAAGGAAAAAGCTCAGGTTTTGCAGGGAAGTTGCAAAGACCCCGCAAATCGCTGCAAGCTCAGCACAGGGGGCTCAGGAGAGGCTTTGCAGAGCATCCGTGCCCGAGTGTTGGAAAATGCTCAAGCCGGGGTCACCGCTCGGCAGCTCTAACGATCGTGGCTCCGGCAGCCGCGGTGGAGCAGCACAGAGCCATCTCTCTAAGAGCATCATTTACACTCCATTTCAATCCGGGGCAGAGGTGTTCTCTGTCACACCGCGGGCAGGAGGGAGATTTGCGGCAGGACACCGAGCGCTCAGCATGGTTGCAGCTGCCTGATCAGTTTATACTCCGGCACTTTCTAATGTCTCAAGTCGAATAGAAGGAGACTTTGGTATCATCGGTGGGTACTCTGAGAGCTTTTCTGCCATTAAGGAGCTCCCGGTAAAATGCAGGACCTGGATCCAACTTGTCTGCAGTTCCCCAGCGGCTGGTTTTAATTAACTCCTGCCTTACAACTAGAGTAGCAGAGTAGCAAGGACTGCAAACAGATCAGACCACAGCTCGTAGAAGGGTTGTTATCACCATTTATAACAAGTAGAGCTGCCTATAATTACCCCCATTCCTTTCATACACCAGCCAGGCATCAGAAAAACCATTCCTACGCATTTTGTTGGGTTTTTGATCTTTTGCAGTAGTTCAAGGAGTGAAAATAAGCAACACCTTCCCTCCAGCTCCTCTTTCCTCCCCATCATGCGTACAGCGTGTCTGCCTTATACCTATCACACGGTGGATACAGGTGTCCATCTTTCCGAGGGTAAGTACGAGTATCCTCTGCATCTGCTCATCAGCTGTTAAGCAACGCAGAAGGAGGATATTCCACTTCCTTGTGTTTCCACAGACAGGGAAGCCAATCCAGCCTTGGAAATAACAAGGTTTTATGGCCCTGTATTTCACAGGGAGCAGCCACGAGCAATCCGGTATATACGGTACCCTTGCAGGAGGGGATTGTCACATTAAAAAACTCTAAATGCTTAAAAGGGTTTTCGTTTAGACTCTCCTGCCGTGAAGTGTCTTCAAGGGCCCCAGATTTATTATTTCATCAGAAGATCAGAGAGGAGAAGTTTGTAGGAGATCAAACAAATATGAATACATTAGAAGAGAGAGTAGGAGAGGCTGGAAAAATTGTCGGATTAAATAAAGTGGCGTCAGAATCCCCACGAAGCAAGTGGGTTGTTTTCCCTCGCAGCTCCCACCCTGTGGACCCCCAAACCCTGCCCAGACACCACTGACCAGGGAGAGACCAACAGGGTCCTGGGGTGGGGAATAAAGCCCCTGGTGTCAGCAGGACCCATCTCCTGATCCACTTGCTCCTTCCGCCCCTTTCCCACTACATCAGTACTGGCAGCTGTAGGATTCAGGGGCAGTTGGTGGTTTTTTGCAAGAGAAGATCTGGCACGACACTGCCAACACCAAGTCCTGGAGCACACATTAGCCAGGATCTGTGGATGCGGTGAGAAAGCCACCAGAAGACAGGAAAGCATCTTCCTCTTGTCATACTCGCCACAGTAGAGGAAAACAGTCAGAGACGAGGCTGGGGAGCTTCCACATTTCACTACGGATCCACCACAGGTAACAAAGATGGCTAACAACAAGCAACGCTGCAACATTTCAGGACAGTTCTGGCACCCTGTTTTGCTACCAATTAATGAAGGCAGATTTTACGACAGCAGAGGCAAGTATACTTCTCACCGAATTTCACTGTAGATCAAAGATTTGGACAATACCCTGAGGGAGATGGTGCAAGGGGAAAAGGTGGATCTTCTGAAAAATGTCTTGAGGTGGGCCTGAATTTGCTTCCTGGCTCTGCTGCAGACTCCCCAGGTTACTTCTTTCTCTGCGCCTCAGTTTCCCCATTACAAGAGCAAGCCTCATAACCTTATTTTCCCACACTTCATGGGATGGAGAAGGAGCTCTTCAAACCCATCTGTGCCAAACCCCAGCACAGTCCCCTTGAACATCAGCTGGTGCTTTTGGCCCATTAGGAACTTGGGACTTGCTGCAGAAAACAGCGATTATCCTTACGCTACGCTGGAGACTCAACTCAGGCCCGTGCTGTCAGGCGCCGATATTTCGTGCCATGCCTTCTTCAACATTTGTGAGTTGAGACACGTCAGCCTTTCTGTTTCCTTGCTCCCCTCCCCAGTCCGTGGCAGCCAAGCAGGCTTCAGAGCCTTCTGTTCCCATCCCACCCCCAGCACCTCTCGGCTCCTCTGCAGCTGTCAGCTCGCACGGCTTCATCTCGGGAGATCGGTGGGCGGACATGAATATACACCAAATATATATAGAAATGTGCACAGGAGGGCCTTGCTTCTGCTCACACGTCTCGTGGGAGCAGGTCGGGAAATGGTTGCCAGCGCATCGCCTCCCTTAAATCCTCATTCACAAGGAGGAACGTCACACCTCCGGGGTCAAGCCACGCAGAGTTTTAATTCATTAAGCTAACTTCAGCGCTGGCTGAGTCTGCAATCTTAGAGAGAAGTGCTATTTTATTGGGGTAGAAATGGGAAAGCTTTGCTTGCTGCTACCGAGGCAGTTGTCACCAGCATTTGGGTTCCCACCAGCACCTCCTTTGCTAGCCTGGGCTTGGGCATTTGGTCCAAGGGTTAATGCAAGAGCAACAAACCCGATGGCCACCGAGTCTCTGCATGGTGATGCACCCACGGGAGCAGCTTTCTGTCCTCTCCTCCACCACAACACAGCCAGGCCTGCACACCACCAAAAATCACTCCCCGAGCAAGCAGGCATGGCCCTATCCTGAATTATGGGGGGGCAACGACAGTGGTTGCTGCACCTCAAGACAAGACAGCAGCTTCCCCCTCTTGCAGACCCTTTAAATACCGAAGTGAGACAGCCTGCAACATCCCTGGGCAGGTTTGTGGGCCACAGGAGGTTGCAGGAGCATTTTCCTGGATGCTCCGCAGGATGATGGAGAGCCTCTGTGTAGCGGGCAGGAGGCAGGGAGGTGCTATGTCACCAAAATACCAAACGCGGTATATCTCCAGGTGACCTAGGCCCCCCAGGCTCACCGCTGCCACAGAGAAAAAGGCAGGGAAGAAGGACGAAAAATAATATTTTCACTCCTGGCAGCTTGGCAGAGACAGCACCTGCTTCTGTCCGCTCCAGACTCAGCAAAACTCAGCTTTCATCACCTGATAGTGTACATGGTGAGCCCACGCAGACACACAAAAATCAATGCACATTGATCCCTAAGCCAGGAATTCATAAACTACTTTAAAGGTCAAGGATTGATTTTTCACTTTCTGTAAAAAGAAGAGACTTCTGCCATCATCCTCCCGCCCCCATCAACTGACTCGTCCCACGCTTCCCCCTCCTGCAGCACAACGCCGGCATCCCCGCAGATATTTGCAAAGCATGTACACCTTCCTCCATGTGCTGTGTGCATGGTCCTCATGTAAAAACACAAGTGGCACATATGTAAATACACCACGTGCTTGATACAGGCACTGGTAGGGATGCATGTGTCCATTTAACTCCTCGCTTGCTGGAGGTCCTGTTTTTAGGGGCTTTGGAGAGAGCTGAACCCTTACAGGCAGCCCACGAGGCTCGCAGGGAGCAGTGTCCCTTCCCACACCGTGATGCCTGTGGCCTCACCAAGCAGGGTCTGATTTATTAATTTAAGGACCCCCATAACAGGCTATGGTACCTCTGTAGAGGCCCCTGTAGACCCACAGGGACCTAAAATCATGTCATCCTACAGCAGCTCCTCACTTTGGAGGACAACAACCACCTCCTCCTTTCCAAACGATGCACGCGTTGAGCCTCACGGCACGAGGGCACGATAGACATCCCCAATGTGTCAGCGAGGGGTGCAAGCAGCCCACCCCACACCAACGCGGGCACTCGCCTCCCCAGCCCCTCAGCTTGCCCTCGGCTCCCCTCCAAAAGCAGCAGACGGCAGCGACAGCTAATTGCTGCAAAATAGCTAGTCTCCATTTCAGGGTGCTGCTTTCTTTTGCTTTAGTAGCTGGCAAATCAATCCTCCAAGGAATTATAATAACCCCTGCCCTGGCCCCGTTCCCTGGATTTCTGGCCCCTTTCCCTGGCACACCTCCTCGCCAGGCTGGAAGTCCCTCCGTCTCTGCCCAAAACCCCTTCTCCCTCCTCGCACGCTCGCCTGGCTTCCAGCCGGTTTTCACACGCACAGCACCATCACATCTATAGGTCAGCACCTTGCACAGAAATCCCTCGCTCCTTTAGGTCCTGAGCAGCTAATTGCAGAAGTAGCGACATTGTGCAAGCCCATTCTACCGTCCCCATCCCTGCATAAGCCTGGTCCACCTCTGCAACACCTATCTATATTCACTGTTTGCTACTCTCTGCAACTCCCACTCCATCCAGATACAGGATGCAAAGCTTCAAAATGCAAAAAGCTTTCCCCAGCTGCACCACAACTTATTGCTGTTTGGAGGCGCATGAAAACGTTTAAACGGTGCTGGATTTAGTTCATTTCTCCATTTTTCCTCGATGGAAGTTCAGAAGTGCGATGGGTGCAGGCAGCAGCATGCAGGGGAGCAGCTGTGCGGGGACTGACCTGTGCCTTGGCATATAGGCAAGGTTTTACATTTACTTTAGCAAGTGTTATGGCAGTCCTAGAAACCATTGCTGTGGTGGGAAGGGCACCTGTTGCAGGAGGGAGTTTCCCTCCTTCACAAAGCTAAGGGAAGCACCGGCTGTTTTGGATGCTTGGCTGCAAAATGCACATTTCCTTGCTAGAAAAGCGTAATTTAAATGACACTTTGCAGCAAATAAAGGGTTCAGCATAACAGCTCTGGGGTTCTCCGAAACCTTCCTACTGAAACGTTTCCTCCCCAAAGGGGAGCTTAGAAGATCTTGTGGCAAAACCTCAAGAAAACCCCTTTTTATAGCAAAAACCATCCATGTTTGAATAAAAAGCACAAGTGCCGCTTTCTGGCCAGCACCGACGAGCTGTGTCAGTCCTTGGCTGGTGCTTACTGTCCCGCTTGGCTGCGCGCAGCCTCTCTCCTTACACATTGTCCCTCCAAATGCACTCGGTGCCACGGCATCGCATCTGCACCCGGGCTCCCTGCGCTGCTGGGAGGAGGCAGATTATTATGTTACAGGGACTGGAAGCGACTGTCAGCTCTCCTCGCCTGCATGGCCCGCTTTGTGAGGGATTTTTAATGCATACGGATGCTCCAAAAATAGAGGGGAGCGTAAACACCCTTAATGAGCGTAATTAGAATTCTGCACCCACTGCTAATGAAAAAAAAAACAAAGCTCCTCTAAGGTTAGGGGGGCCAGGATTTGGTATGCTGGTTTGCGGCTGTTGCAGACCCTGGCCCAGAACCAAAACACCGATGCATTCGGAGGGGAAAGATGGCAGGAGACCATTTTGGGGCCAGTAGCACAAAAGACAGATTCAGAACGATCGCAAGCCTCATGCCAGCTGCTTGATGACATTCCCAACGCCACTGGAAAGGTGGGGGGGGAATAACACCAAGTCAGTAAAGCCAACTTACAAGAGAAGATTATGTTAAAAAAGCCTCCCCGAGCTCTACGATGCTGCCGGAGCAGCACGGTTCGATTGGGAGAGAGGAGAGAGCTCCTTGGATGCGAGCGATGCTGCGGAGGAAGGACAGCCACTGGACTGCCTGCTCCAGTAAAAACCAGCTCAGTTCCCAGCTCTGGCACATCTTTCCACGCGACCTTGGGCAAGGCATTTAATCTTTCTCTGCCTCATTTTCTTGGTGCTTGCCTCGGAGGACTTTGGGCTAAGGCTTTGTCTTACAAGGGGTTTGGCTACACTTGAATGCTTGCTTTAAATTCAGTAATTGCCAATTAAATCAACATGCTTAGCATACTTTCATGGACTGTGCTTTTTTCCAGCTAAACATGTTCACCTTAATTAAAGGAGTCTGCAAGTCATTGCAAAGCCATCATGTCCTGCCAGTTCAGTCTTATCATTTAAGCATTTGTATGCCCACAAAACCAATTTCGTATGACTGGCACTAAGGGATGGGACCTTCTGTTCATTAGGGGCCTCAAAGTGCCACTAGGCAAGAAAATTAAATCCTATTCAGATGGGAGGGGAAGAATGTAGGAAAAAAACCAAGTATTTTCAGTAAAATCAAGGGGAGTAGACCATCTTAAAGTGCATTTCTAGAAGATATAACATATGGGTCCTATTCTGAGGCAAAAGGGCAAGGTCTGGGCAAAGCTGGCCACAGAGGTTAGATTTGCAGATCTATTGCTAGCTTCTCTGCTTTTCACCAAGAGGATGCGATTGCTGTATTTATGGTTTATAAGGCACTTGGTGGGTTTGAGTTGTGATGCTCGGACCCCGCTCCCCAAGCACAGGATGCTGCAAATACAAGCGAGAGGGGGAACCACTGAAGGGGATGTACGAGAGAGAGAGAGACTGATTTCAGGTCATCAGCTCTTTTGTCACATTGAAGAACTCAAGTCAGGCAGCAGAAGAGGATAAAGGGGATGAAGTAAGCAGGAGATTTACCTGCTCTTCCAAGAAAAACAGCTCACCAGCTGATTAGAGCCAAGGCAGGGAACGCCTTGCGCAAGACTCATGCCTGCAGCCCATGCTGCACAAGGTTCATACCATGGGATCATGGGTCCAGAAACGTGCCCCTCGTTAGAAACGATGCAGTCACGTTTTATCTGTCTGTGCTTGGAAGTCGTTGCGAAAAGCAGACAGTGGTGAGCTGGGCCAGACTGGGAGAAAGTCAGACCCCAATCAGCCAGACCAGTGATGCAAATGCACTGACAAGAGGTGCGCAGCAGGGGATGGGGAGAGGGGGGTTGGCTACATGTGAAGGATGGGTAGGTTCTTACTTGGGGGCTTTTAGGGGAGGAAAGAAGGAGATGCAAGAGAGGGAGAAATAAAACATCCTCCAAACGAGCCAGCTGGGGACGCAAGGACATAGCAGCCACATGCTGCACAAAAGAAACACCCAGCACATACACCTCCATCCCAGCCCTCTCCAACCCGGCCTGCCAGTGACTTGCACAAACGCTAAGTGGCACTCAATTAACAGCAATGGTGACAAGATACAGGCATGGGGCTCTTCCCCATGGCACCCATGGGAACAGCCCAAAGCTGCCCCTAAATCTTGCTGTCCAAGCTGGGATCACCCAGCCCCCTTTGCAGTAGGGCTGCTGGAGTCTTTTAAGGTAAAACCACCAAAACTTTGCAGGAAAGCAAAGAGTATTGGGTTTTGTGGGGTTTTTATAAGAGGATTTGTTTCAGAAAAGCTGTCAAAAATGTTTAATTGATGAAAAGCTGGATTTTCAAGGAAAGACATGTTTCAGAAGTGACACTGATAGCCATGTGAGTAGAAAGTCTGCGGTTGAGTGTGAGGAGTGGGTGGGAGTGCAGGGGAAGAGTACATTAGAGTTGCAAATGTAAAATGAAACAAAGCCCTCCATCATTTTGAAATCTTTACTAAAAGGGAGTTTTATTTTTTGACCTCATCAGCAGTTCACGTGGTGCCATTTAGTCCCCGAGCCAAAATGCGAGGACTGGTCAAGAGCAGCAATAACCACCTAGTCCCTTAAACATGCATTTTATGGTCACAGGGAAGGTGAGGGAAACCTGACATTTCCCTAACACCGTGGCAGGGCTCAGGGCTGGAAGAGTAATCCTCTGTCCTGATGCTGGCTTTCAGGTGCCCCATGCTCTGAGCACTGACAAAGCTCATGCCATGCATTGCCAAGTGGCTTGAAGATGTATCTCTTCCTCCTGTGCCAGATGATGCAACACATTATATACATTACTAGTATTTCACCATCTATTTTGAACAGGAGCTACTCATTTAAAGAAATCTAGAGGGCCGTGGGATGGTGTCTGTCTATGTGATGTATTACTGCTGTATGATTGGCAAGAGCTAGCAGCCAGACATGGTAGGATACCGAATCCTGCAAACGGGTACCAGGAGAGCTCGACTCGAGCGCTTTGATGTTGTAAAACTAAAGTTAAAATGAGCAAGGGAACACAACAAGAAAACTAAAGGATAGAAATATTCCCTAGTATTTTCAGAGAAAAACTTCTTCTTATCCCCATGGCTTATAAATCATGCAGCAAAACTACAAAGCTAGAGATTTCTGTGTTTGACTAATGTTGCTGTGCTTTCCTTGGAGAGGAACAGTTTGACCTCAGGATGTCAGCATTAAATAAGACAAAACCATCGATGACGCTCTGCTTTTTTAATCATAACCGTTGTAGCAGTGTTTCACCCATTTCCAACAAAGTGCCTCATCTCTGCAGCCGCCTCTCTCCGGGGAGCCTGTTTGCTGTAGGACACCCATAAACCTTCAGGAGCAGATCCAAGCGCTGCTCAGGCAGCCCCCCCTGCCCCCCGCCATGCTAAGGTGCAGCCCCCAAGGCTTATAACCCCATAGATAAATTCACGGAGCAGTGTTTGAAGCTGAAGCATGACCCCAGGATGGAGAGCAATGCCTAGGAGCTGGGGTCACAGCCTTTGGCATGCATTTTTGATGCCTTAGCATGGGAAGGGCCACCAGTGCCAGCTACTGTGGCCTTGAGATGTTTTAGGGGATGACCAGAAGTGCTGGCTGCCCCTCGCAGAGCTGTAGCATCCCAGCACCAAGAGCACATGTGCAGAGGTGGGATTTTGCAGGCAGGTGCCCTGGGCAGTGGCACATGGCTGGCTCCGGCATTCATCTGAGCAGCCCTTCTCGGGGGAAACATCAGGTCTACTTAGTAAGACATAGTGAAAGACTTACAGTGCTGCCTATAAATAATCAGGCTCTGGGCAATAAACATATCCAGACAACTCTGCCAAGACACCGCAGTCCCCACACTCTGCATTTCCAGGTCCTTTCTTATTAGGGAGCTGGCGGTTCCCGATCTCCCAAGCAGCCTAATGGGTGCGTGATATGAGCCAGAAGGGTTTGGGGCAGGGGGAAACAGGGATGCCCTTCAGCTTTATGCGGCAAAACAGCCATCCAAAGCTGGCTCCTGGTGAAGCTGAGCATTCATTACCATCGCTGTGATGACCTTGAGAGAGTAAAGGCTGATGCTTGTCCAGAAAACAGCTGGAAAACAGCTGGAACAGGCATGGACCTCAATATTTGGGGCTGAAGGAAAGGATTAAGCTATTCCTTAAAAGCCAGTGGTTCTTCACATTGAAGGAAAGCATCAAGATGATGCCTAGGGACCTTGTGTCATCCAGGTCTAAATCTAAAATTGGTCTAAAGCGTTCTCCGATAGCATGTGCAAAATAAGATAGTTCCTATTTCAGCGCTTTCTCCTCAGTTTTCCCATAAAGGGAAGACACACAGGATGTTTGACCTCCTGATAAAACTCAAAAGAACAAGCCACCGACATAATGGGTCAATTAAAAAACATTTATGTGTGTTTCTAGGCCTGAAAACATGACCGGAACAGTTGAACCAGCTGAAATAGACTGCTTTCAGATGGCTTTTTTCCTTCACCATCCCTTAAAAAAAAAATTCTATGTAGCTGGCTCCATAGAAAACATGCAGCATTTGGAAACAATTTGCTGCTTTTCTTTTTAATTTCTTTTTTCCTGGCTGAAAACATGTGCTGAGTAAACCACTTGGGTCAGCACAAAACTGCATTTGGGGGTGAATAAAGTAGTTGCTGCAAGCAATTTGCCCAGCGCCGCTGCAGGCCAGATTGGAGAGTTAAACTCCCAGACTCTGCAAACTGGCCTGAAATTACCGCATGGACTCAGAAGCCATTCGCTCCGAGTGAGAAACTAAATGTTATTTACCTAGAATAATACAAGTGTATGGCCTTGTAGCCCGAGCAACCTGGCTGATGCTCCAGCACGGGCTCTGCAAGGTGAGGTTTGAAGAGAAGGCAAAGCCCTGCCTGATTTTGGTGGATGTTTTGAGCTTAGAGATGGACCCCGCGTCCAGGTGCACGCAGTGAGGAACAGCTTGGATGATGTGTAATGGAGGCATTACCCTTGAAACCACCGCGGCGAGTCTGCAATCGCCTTGCTCGTTAGAGCTGGCAAGAGAGCACGCTGCTTCTCTCCTCCCCATCCCTGCTCCTTCCTCGGCCCCTCCATGCCATGTACATGCATGGCAGGACTCAGTCGGAGCTGACTTAGCCCCTTTCCTCCTAAAAAACCACCAAGAAACTTTCTTGAGACCACAATTTGCCCATCTTTAAAGCGAATGGAAATGTCCAAAGAACATAGGCCCTCAGCAGCTGCCTGCAGGGCAGCAGGGAAGGAGAGGCAAGGACTCCTAGGAGCTCCTTCAAGGAGAAAGGATGAGTTTCTCCCCTGCCTCTAAGAGATGGACCCAAGCCCAGGAGGACATCAAGAACCACCCTCCTCTCCAGGCGATGCTGCAGCCCTTGTGCTTATTTTGGATACAAGCAACCCCAACCCTCCCAAACAGCCCTTGAGAGCACGTGCTGAATCAGACACGGCTGGGAAGAAAATATCATGGCTTTTAAAGCAAAAGAGAGCGAACAGGGGAACAGCTCCAACTGCTTGCCGCAGGTTATTCAGCTTAGGTCTTCCCCCTCAGCCCAGTTAGTGCAAATTATGGAGGAGGGGGGTGGAAATTACAGAAAACAGTTTGATCAAGACCAAGCTGCCGGTGGGATAATTTAATGTTTAACAAACTGAAGCCAAAAGTGATTGGCAATTTTCAAACAGCCTCTTCAGTATCTTAAAAGGACCAATCTTCAGACAGGGCTGGGAACTTTCCTTCTGAAAACCAGGTCCATTTACGGGCACCTTAAAGAAGATGAAGAGAAAAAGTCACCGAAGCACTTTTGAACTTCTCAGCCTTTCAATAACTGCCATTCATTATTTCTGAGCTCAGCCCGGTCATCTGAGGCATACGGGATCAATTCTGCTTCACGATTTTTAGATGGCCACTGAGAAAAATTTCCATTGAAGACATGTACGCGGCAGTCTCACAACGGCTGGCCCTTTGGAGATGAGCCAAACGGCGGGGCAAGGAGGAGGAAAAAACGAGCCCAACACAAAGCCTGCCAGTGGGTTTTGTGTCTTATAATCTAGCGGAGCAGCTAGATGCTTTAATCGAAATCAAGCCGGCCAGATTGGAAAGGAGGGAGCGAAACCCCGACAAAATAAATTCTCTGCGAGACACAGCTTGCCAGTATATCTGCTTCATGACACCTCCTGTAAACTCCAGAAATGCAAATTGCATCGAGCGCAGTCCCACCTCTGCGAAGAGCACCGAAAGGCGAGCGAGCAGGATGGCACCGAGCAGCCACGCAGAATTCAAATGAGGCATTGCAGGCACCATTGCTGCAGCATTTGCCGATGGCCGGGATGGACGGAGAGGCCGGGCAGCCTTGCACGCTCCGCTTGCACAGCACTGTGTTGGTGGTTCTCTGCAGGGTGATAAAGGTTTGTATGGATGCTACGGCTAATGCCCGGTTGAGGCATCTGAAATCCTGCCGTGCAGGAGGGATGGCGGGGGGGGACCATCCGCAAGGAACTGCATAGCACCTCCTTAGTGTGGCAGAGAAAGAAAAAAAACACTGATTTTGAGAACAGCAATTCAGGAACAGGCACTACAGCATGGTGAGCCACACATGGCCCTTCCCATCTCCAAACACCAGCTCCCCTTTGGAGCAAGGACCGGGGCAATGCTCACCCAGAGAGGGATCCCTGGGTCTTTCCTGATTGCACCTACCAGGCTCCCGAAGAGCCCAGGATGCAGGGACAGGCTCCTCCAGCTTCCTAAGGGCACGACTCAAGCTAATTGTACCACAAGTCACCACCCTGATACCCTTTTCCCTCCAGTCCCAAAGAACAACATCCAGACCCAGCAGCTCTCCTTAGTCCCCCCATCCTTTGCCACACGATGGGAGCATCAAGCAGTAACCACTGCCCCCCCCCAAACAAAAACCCCAAGAGCTCCTGCCTGGCACAGCAAACCCCAGGATCGCCTCGCTAAAACACTCGCCTGCCTCCCCTTTGCTGGCCACGGCTGCATTTCCACACCATTGCGTGCCCATCGAGCCATGGCGGAGCACAGAAGCCTGAGAAAGCGTTAAATATTGCGGCAGCATAGACCTAGGTGGGAACCCAACCATAGACCCTCCATCGCTCCCGCGCCAGCCCCAAGGAGACTGAAAACTGACTGAATGACTCCGGCAATTAACTTACTTAGTCTCTAACCCAGTTCCTTTTAAGGTAAATTTGCTCGTGTTAATGGAAAAGGGTATTTTGGTTTTCCATCACCTGCCAAGTCATTTAAAAAATTGTTTTCCCCCTTCTCCCCTCTGCATTCACGACTTAATTGCAACAGCTCTTTGACAGCAGATAGGTTCCAGTGGGCTGCCACTCCAGATGTCAGGAACATGTTAGCAGGAAGGGGCCTTGTAGGATATTTATGGCTTTAATTCCTCGGTAGAGGGTTTTGTTCTGTCATGCGGTGACACACGAATTGCTACTCATTTGATCCTGTATTTCCACATCAGTGACACTTTATGAAGGGCTCCTGGCTTCTCTTTACTGTCTCCAAAGTTATCGGTCCCTCCGCTGCCAGCACTGCCCTGGATAAGCCAGGCAGGGAGGGTGGCTGGAAATGCCAAAAGGGCTGTTCAGCAGCAGGGCTCCCTCCTGCAGAGCACTGGCAGAGGATGAGGGAGCTGAGGACTTGCAAAAAAAAAAAAAAAAAACACCCAAAAAACCCACAAAGTGCCTGGAAATAAGCAGCGCAGGTCATTTAGCTCCTCTTCTCCATCCCTCTGTCCACAAAGCAGAGACATTCGCAGTGACCCCCTTGTTCAAGACGTCACAAGGCTTTCCCAGAGCAGATCCCTTCTCTCACCCTGCAACAGCACCCACAAGTCTCAGATCTGGGCTCCACAACCCTGAATAAGTAGAAGATGACAGGCTCTGCCCCGTGGAGCTACACCTGCAGCTCCAGTAACACATCGCAAGCAACGCGCAGCCCCGAACAGACTGCAAACAGATGCGGGATGCATCCCTGGCTCCAAACTGCTTAAACACTGGCAGCTTGATCCCAGATTGGGGATCCGCAAGCACGTTAAGCAATTACTCTTCACATGGCACCATTCTCCATCATCACACTCACACACAAGCATGTGATGAACCACCCCGTAAAAGAAGGGAAGACGAAGGGAAGACAAAAGGAAGGGATGCTGCACTGCAAATGGGTTAGAGGAGCAGATTTGCCAAGAAAAAAAAAGTCACACTGTAGTACACAGTCAGCAGAATTGGCCAGGTTTTCTGACCGAGGGAAGATGGGCAGCTGCTGTGGGTACGGGAACCATGCGTTTCAGGACGGCATTTTGTTCAGCTCTGCTAAAACACAGCCCCGGGCTCGCAGAGGTCTGGAGGGCTCGGGAAGCTTCTGGCCACCGCACCAGGACTCTGTCTCAGAGCCAACATATCAACCCAGCTCGTGCTCCTTAATCAAAAGCCACCCTTTAAATTAAGAGGCACTGGGGGAGACAACAGATGGTGTGTCGGTGGCACAGGCGGGACTAAACCCCATCCCTCCATCCCCCTGCTTGTCCCTGGGCAGCGAGGGCAGGAGATGAAGTCTCCTGCCGACCCACCAGCACAGTGAATTCCCATCATTTCCCAGCTCCAAATTGCCCAAGAAGTGCAATACCAAAAAAAAAAATTAAAAAACCACCACCAAAAAAAACTGTGGATTTCTATTTGCTATAGTTTATATACACACAACAAGAACAAGCGCATACAAATACTTCCATTATTTTGTCAATACAATTAGCTCAGGAAGCACCAATCTGAGCTACCGCTTCCCTCGCCCCGCCGCCTCCCGGTCTAAGAGGAAATCGGCTTTGCTAAACGCAGCCGTTTGATTTTCCCTTCTCCAACATGCACATTTGCAGGCAGATTGCTCTCTCTCTCTCCCCCCGCCCCAGGAAAGCAATCTTGCCAGAGCGTTGCGATTTTTCCATCTGATGGAGCCACCCTCCTGAGAAACGCACTGGGGGTCCTTCCCTCTATCAGCACAGCGTCCCCTGCCATTTGCTTCGACCAGGCGGCTTGCCAGCTAGCCACGAGCTACCAATTCGCGGAGGAAAACGGGATGGGGAGTGAGGAAAAAGGACAGGGAGGACCAGCGTTTGACAGCGCAAGTCAGCCTAGCTCTGGGGCTTCTTGTAGCACATCAAAAATCCTGCGGTTACACGATACAAAGCGCCAGTGAGGTATAAAGTCACCCTGCCATTTCAAATTTGTTCAGCGGTTTTTGACAGGTTGACTTTGTAGCAGCCTGTTTTACACTGGATCAAATATTGTCTGTGTGTGCTGCTGTAACGGCGAGGGAGAGCTCACCCAAATCCCAAGAGGCAGCATCATCGTGGAGCTTTGCTTCGGCAGGGAAGGGACCCTGCTGGCATCCAGCCCAGATGGGGGCTGCACAGTATTGAACAAATCTGGGAAAAATAAGCGAAAGAGCACAACGTCACCCTTGGAGGGGGGAGAAGGGGTGATGGCAAAGCTGTGCGGCTCGACAAACAAGTGTTTTGCAAAGAGCCCCGAGCCACTGGCTCAGCTGCAAGGAGCTTTGGGGCTCTCGCATGGATTTCTCGTGCAACAGGGTTGTGACACCAACAGCGTTGCTGCTTGGTCCACGGGCAAGTGGCATCAGGATCAAATGACCCACAGAGACAGCACAGCAGTCCCATTGCTCACTCCCAGTACCGCAAGCTGGACCCCACACGTCCCCTCCACTGCTCAACTCCTCCAGCACCCATCTGTCTCCCGGGCACGGAGCCCTTTTGGGGCTAATTGACTTCTTTTTCCCAGTCTCGTCCCGTCTGCATGCACGATCATGCAGCCATTCCTCTTGCACAGGACATAGAAGAGCCATTCAGGCTTGGGCTATTAATTAAAACCTGGTAATGCTAATTTTACTGCCAAGTTGGAAGATCCTTACTGCATTTTATTAGGTAATTGCCACTTGTAAGGGGTTTAAATTGATGACTTTATTATTGATGCAATACAGGATAGTTATAATAATAGTTGAAATCATATCCTAAAAATGTTCAGCGAGCGCTCACTCCAGACGTTGCTCCAGCCTGCACCTCTGAGCTGAATGGGGAATTGCTTCCTTATCAGAGACCCTGATCCCAGGGCGGAGATGTCCCGCACCAGACAACTCTTCTAGTCCTCCTGCAAAAATCGTATTTTCTGGCCTATGTCCAAGTGGGGAGAAGGAAACCGCAGGGCAGCAGGGACTAGCCTCTGATCACCCCAAAACACTGCATTTCCACCACCTTTTTGCTTTCTCTTTTTATCTGTTAGCCAGCATGGAAGAACCAGCCGCCTGCTCTGCTGAGTCATTTCAAATCTAAAATAAAAAGCCAATGCATTTTGTCTTTTTTGAAACTGTTTTCTCATTCAGCAGGCTGATTTGTGTCAATCTGAATCACCTGGATATTGCATTGTGGGGACAACTTATTTTCCCAGCAGATCTTGTACACCTTCCCCTTAATAGAGTCCCTTGTAACATGCTTATCGCTGAAGCACCCGAGCACCTTCCAGCCATGCCTTAGATGTTACATGACAGCCGATAGAAATGTTGGTTTTCCCACCCCTTCCCCAGGGAGTGGTGCACGGACATGACGCTCCTGCTTAAGCAGACTTTGCTTTTGCCTGAACGCTGGATCAGCGGAGGGAGGGACCGGAGGGACCTAGCTCTGCTAGGACCATCCCGAGGGCTGATGGCAAAGCAAGGCGCTTCGCTCGCAGCATATTGCTGCCGGAGAAGTGCAAAACCTGCTGAGCGACAGCCGCAGCCTCCAATTTCTGCAGGATCCCAGTTTCCCCCCCGCAACGCCCATTCCTTTTTTCCTCCCCAACCTCTGTCTCTACCAGGGGATGAGAGATAAATAGCCCCAGCTTAAGCCCAGGCTTTTTAGAGAATTACAGCCTACGGACAGCTTTATAACAGGTCTGTCTGAGTCACCGGCAGCTCAGAGGCAGCGATGGCCGTGACCGCTGGGTTTGGATCCTGTTGGTGCTGGGAAGGAGCCAGCAGAGGCAAGGAGCAAGGGCTGCCCAGTGGCGGTGGAGGGGTGGGGGGGGATGCTGTCCTCATCACCGTGCCACCCTGGAGGTGACGTGCCACAGCAAGGAGAGGACTTGTGCATGCAGAGAGGGGAGAAGGAGCCTGGGTTGGAACCAGCAGGGAGGTGGCACCCACGTGGGTGGCACAGAGCTCCCCCAAAACAACAGGTCCCAGGGGGTGTCCTGCTTGGCGCTCTGCCTCCCTGCACGCCATCAGCCCCTGCCTTCAGCCCTTTGTCCTCTTCCTCACGTCTGTGCCCTTGAATGTTGTCTCTCCCATCTGATCTCTCCACACGCTGACTTTCCTTCCATGCCGTCTCATCCGCCCTTTTTTTTTTCTGCTGTCCCTATTTCTTTGTTCCCTCACCTGCTCTTCCCTTCACAAAGATTAAAGCTAATGATTCTTTTTTCCTCCCCACCTCCTTTCTCTTTGGCAGACTGGAATTACTGGCCTATACTCATCCAGAGGAAAAAGCCTGTAGCAAGTGCAAATGACATTGCAAATCACCTTTGCATGCGTGGAGAGGAGCAATGGTGGCTTCAGGAAGTGGGGGAAGAGCGTTGCTCCAACCTCAGTCCAAAAGTGAGGCAGGGCAATGGCCTGGTTTTCCCAGGGGAAAATTAGGTTGTACGTAAACAAGGCTATAGCTCCCTAATTTCCAGCTAAAAGGCAGCAGAAGGAGCTTTACTGGTAAATTTGGGGGCTGGGAGGGATGTCCAGCCCAGCCTCAGCTCACCAGCATGGAGATTTTAGCCCACAGCTGGCTACCCAAGACTTGAGGGAGGTAGCCACCGGCCAGCACCTGCCTCCAGATATAGAGACGGCGAGAGCATCAGCAGTCGTGCCAGTGCCAGATGCACTCAGCCAAGGGATGTCATCTCCCAGCCCCAGCCAAGTACCAAGAGGGGAACAGGGATGCCAGAGAGAAGAAGAGCTGCTCATGGCCACTAGACACAGCGATCACAGTAGGTTTAAAAAGCAAACTCGAATTAACACAGGAGACTTGCAACCTGAGAAATTACAGGTTCCCCGCACTAACAAGGACCCAAGGTCTCTCGTTTTGCATCAGGTTCCTCACAGCTTGCAGCAGAGTCAACCCTGACTGATAAATTTACAACAAAGGAGAAAATAAACACAGGAAATAAGAGGATTCACCTTCTTAAATGTTTAAAGCCTATTACCAAAATAGGTGTGTGGTGTTGCCATTATAAATGTCACTCCTAACACCTTCTGATTTCCCCCTTCCCGCCTCCCCCACTTTCACACCAAAGTGTCCAACCTATTAGGGAACAAAAGGAAGCTGCCTTTTAAATCTCATTCACTCCAGCTCCTTGCCTGATAGATGGCTTCCCCTCTGAAGCTCTGTTTCACATAAAAGCATCTCAGCACGGTGCTGTAAATCTCGTCTGCATCAGCTTTTATGGGAGGCTGGGTTGGGTCCACGACTAAATTACCATTTATTTATTTGCTTGCTTCAAATATTTTTTAGAAAATACCCACTACAGCTCAGATTGGAGGGCTGGCATCACTCAAATGTATTTTGTAAAGGGGCCTGGACAGAGCAGAGCCACTATGGGTCCACCCGCACCGGGAGGAGGCTGAGCCGAGCCGATCCGGCAGCAGGATCCTCCTTCCCCGATCTCATGCCCGCAAGGGATGACCAGGACCAAGCTTACATGGAGCCAGGAGTTTCATGCCTGCAGCTTTTAGGTGCCCATCCAGCTGCTTAGCACGCTTTATGCTCCCACTGGTCTCTAAATAATTATGCATTAAATAATTACCCCCACTCTCTGAATAATTACACATTAAATAACCACCTCCAAGGCAGGGAAACTGAGGCGCAGAGAGGCATTATTTGCCAAAGGCCATAGAGTAAGGCAGTGGTAGGTGGGCAAGGAAAGCAAAGGATGCCCATGTCTCTGCCCTACCCCTTCGAGGCAGCGCGTTCGTGTTCATGTGAGCACCAGCTACGAGGCACCTCGATCTCCAGCAGTTATTGCAAGAAAGAGGGGAAAGAGGGGAACGGGGTTTGGGATTTAACCAAGTGTTTTGCTTCCCTTTCAAGCTTTTATTGCTTTTTGGTTTTCTAATAAATACAAATATAAAAATTCAAACAAAAGGTCAGCTGAACCAAAGACTGCTTCTGTTAATAATTGACACTTTTATGCATTTTTTTTAAAATTATTTTTTCCCAGACATCAACAGCTTGGAGAAAACCATGCAACATGTCCAAACGTTTGGCGTTTCCCCTCTGCAGGGCCGCCTCTAAAAAGTCTCACCTAGTTCCTGCCAGCCCCATCCGAGGGTTGATGCTGGCACATCCCACTGTGGAGGTGGAGATATCCCAAACCCACATCCTGGGGAAAAGACAGCCCCTTCCTCCACCCTACCACATCCTTTACAGACTCGTGCATCAAGACGACAGTCTGGATGAAGAGCCAAACCACACACACGTCCCCGGGGCGAAGCCCTCGTCCTCCCACACAGCTCATCACTTAAACAGCAGCTATCCACAATAATCTTACCTTTGCCTCGCAGGGACTTTTACTGCCTCCTGCCCCCCTTTCTAATAATCAATATTGATTTTACTGCCTGTGTTATTATCCCGGTTTGGAGATTTATTTTCTTGTTTTGCATCTCATGGAGACAGGTGGCTTATAGCACAAGTCCTCATTTTACACCTCCTTGGGATAATTATCTTGCCCCATCAGCAAACCACGGTGCTTATACTGTATTGGAAAATAATCATCAGCTCTCGCGCAGAGGCAGTTAGGTTACAATCGGGGCATGCACACGGGGATACGGGTGCAGAAGAGCTACGCCACTCGCAGCAAAGCCCTTGGGCTTGCTCTCCTTCCGCTTATTTCCATCATCTACTGCGTTTTAGGCTTCACCCTCACCCTCCAAAAGCAAAGCATCGCCATCGACCCCAGCGCGGCACCAGGCGCCCAGCGCCGGCTGACCCCACGGCTCGACAGGTCTGCCAACCCCTGCACCCAATTAGCAGAAGAGATGATGTGAAACACGCACTTGACATTGATATGATTTAACGTTAATAACCAGGTTTCAAATATTTATTACAATGGCTGTTTTTAATAAATATTTCATGAACACCAATTTTTTTTTTCGTCTCCCCTTCCATTGCCAGCTTTGTGGGCTTAATTTGCCTTAATGAGGATAAAAATCGCTCTGATAAATTGCTCCTTTGCAAATGCACACGACGTGAGAGCAACACTTGCCTGAAATATTTGTCATGCGGAGCTGAGCATCTGGCTAGGCGTTTGCAAACAGACCCCAAGAGCAAGGAGGTGATGGGAATATCCCCCTCCTTGTTGCCCCGGGGCTGCGCTGGGGTGATGCTGGTCCTCTTGGAACCGAAAAAGGTCCCAGACGTGAGTCAGAGCAAACGGGCAGCTTTGACTGTATGACAATATACAGAAGGAGAGGAGAAGATATCTTCCGCTTTTATCTTATATTAAGGGAAGCATCCAATGTTTTCTTTGCAGTAAGAGCTCGTGTATGTTTATGCCCCGATCACGGCGAAGTCTTGAGTTAATACACTGAGGCTTAGCATTAAGAGGTATTGAACTAAAAGCTTTATTGAGCACATGCGGCTAAGCTGAAGCTTTACCCAAAACTAACCCAAACACACGTCCTCTCCCTGCAGGCACCAGTCTGGGGAGCTCTTTGGCATCACCGCTCCTGGCCCAGAGCTCTGCTCAGCCCACCCATCCACCCCTGGGTGAGAAGGACCCATGGCTTGCTTGTACCTGACTCTTCCTCCCCAAATGCAACAGGGTGGGGGAGAAGGTATTTCAGGAACTTGGCTGGCTTGGCCAGCTCAGCAAAGAGTATCTAGGTTTCTCTCTTCTCCAGTATTTATGTTGTGAGCAGGCATGGGAGACAATTAGAGGCTGTATAATCAGCAGTGCCAGGGGCAGGGCTTTCATGTGTGTGGCGCTTGGGGACTCTCAGGAGGCATTATTACCATACGAAGCATCCTTGGCTCAGCCGCCTCTTTTGCCCCCCTCCTCCAGCCCCCAAACTGAGAGGAAATCCAAGCGGGATGGGCAGAGAGCCACAAAAGATGCTTGAGAAGCAGAACTCACTTTTCATTTCTTTTGATGTTTAATTTTCTCTCTCTCCTTAGTTTTTTTTTGGGGNCCTTCTCTCCATGCACATTCCCCTCTTTAGGTTGCTGCGGAAAGTATCGCTGTTGCAGAAAGCAGGGAGACAAATCCCATTCCATGGCCAAGAGCCCATAGAGAGGGTGATGAGAAGAGAGCATCAGGGAAAGGCCAAGTCCAAACACGCCCTATGGGAAACAGGTGCATATCCTCTGCCAGAAGAGATTTTGAAACCAACACACACAAATAGACTACCTGGAGGAATCGGAGAAATCTCCAATCTGTTTTCCTCCCCCAAATACTTTCCAGGCTCTGTGGTGACCCCCATCTTGTGCTCTGCACCCTCCATCCTCAATGAACATCAAGGAACTAGAAAAACTCAAAATGACCCAAAGCAATTCAACTCTGTCTCAACTGCAACAGCTATTTCTGGCAAGAGCAGCAACTTTATTATCCTGCTTAACTCCACATTGAATTGTGCAGAATCAAGAATAACTTATCAAGTTTTGTCCCCGAAATCCTCCTCACAGCAAACCCAAAGGGAGACAATATTTTTATACCAAGCAAAAAAAAAAAAAATAAAAGAACATGAAACCATCGTAAAGCGGAAGAGATTTCTGCCTCCGCTCCCTTGGGAGTTAAATTTCAATAATCAGGAAGTTTTGAGTGGAAAAGAAGAGAAAAGTCTTCATATTCAAGAAAGCCCCTCCAATGGGTCAGAGATGCTAAACTCATGTCAAAGGTCCCATTACTTGGTAAAAAAAAGAATTTCAAAAAAATAAAAATCAGGCTGATGGGTACTTTGGGCCACAATTATGAATAATGATGGAGAGATGAAGCTGAAACCAAACAGCTTGGTTTTAATGAGAATTATCTAGAGAATGGCATTTTTTACCCATTCAGCAATTCAGTTCTTCTAATGCCTTGCTTTCCCCCCCCCCAGGTCACACTTTTACCAGGTGTGCAGAAAGTTACCAAACATATCAACTGGGAAATGTCAGAATGAAAAATCTCAGCATTTCACTTCAAAGCAAAGCATTCTGCTTCGAAATGTCGGTGTTTTATAATTCAATAAGCCGATTTGAAGCGTCTTTTCTGGCAGTCCTCTGTCAAAAATGGGAAAATCGACTTTTTCTTCCAACAGTTTTGGTAAAACCCTATATTTTCTTCGGTACATTTTTAGTCACATTCGTCACCTTTTGTTTTAATGTTCTCTCTGCTGCGTCTCCTTATAGAAAAATCTTTTCCTGCTTTGGAAATGGGAGCTTGTCTCCAATCAAATCCTACCATCCTCTGACCAAAACCACTAATATGCTTGAAGATTCCCGAAAAAATCCCACTCGACATAGGAAGACCATTTTTTTGGCCATGCAGAAAGTATTAGCCACATATTTAGGCTAGTGTTTATGTCTTGTATTCATTGCTTAGCACATCATCTTGATTGTTGGCCAGCCCCAAGGCACTGGGGGATTAAACAGGACCAGTTAACCCAGTTTCATGGTTTTTAACAAGAACGTACCAGTGCCCATTGCAAAAAAAAAAAAACACTTAAAACCACTGACTTCCAGCAGGCTTCGACATCAGACATGATCATTATGCAAACCAGTCCCTTCGTGGAGGGAAATTCTTTTTTTAAAAGCCTTTCCAAACCCTGGTCTTGCAGTCTAACAGCCAAGATCTTCCCCAGACAGGATCGCACATACACAAAAACTGCAACAACAGCAGCCAGGACTCGCATCCCTGACCAGCTACCTGCCTACGGGCAAGCAGCATCCCAGGGCCACGGTACCTCTCTCGCCATATTAATGACAGGTCACCTTAAAGCAAGAGCAAAGTGGCCAAACCTGGATATTTTTTTGCAGCTGCAGAGCATGACTCAATTTTTTTTTTTCCAGCAGAAGCAAGATAATTCTCTTAACAGGGTATTTCTGCATATGCACACCTGCATGAGGAAAACGTCTACTTTATTTTATAAGCTCATCGAGATTCTAATCTCACAACAAATAAGGCATGGCATCTAGACGGACGGTATTACGAGAAAATCAATACTGATTATTAGGAGCAAATGCAGGATACAGCTGACAGTTAAAAATCCTTTTAAGATCTTGGGAGAAAAATGACGGTTAGACACTACGAATATGGCAGTACTGATTCAACAGCTTAATCACTGAGTCAATCAATAGGGAGTTTGGGCAAAGTTTGTGGAGTTGCAGAAACCTCAGCCTGGGAGAAGACACGGCAAAGGTGTATTATTTTACAGGGCTGCACTGGGGGGAACACCAGAGAGGATTGTGGAGGTTTTGACTTTCTGAATATCTGCTGCATGGGCCATCTGGAGACCAAACCCAAGTCTGTAGGTGCCCCAGGTTGAAAGAACAACCGGTGGGAGAAGCATTGGGCAGGCAAGGTGCAGAAGTCACCAGGTACTCGCATGCAGTGTAGGCATATGTGTGTATATCCACCTAAACCACACCTGGTGATAACATCTGTGCAGTGAACTCCAGGGTTGTGCTCCCCCTTGCCAGGTTTAAATTTGACCTGGAGAAGAAAAAGGAGTTTCACTGTCTAGTGGCTATTGCACAGAGAGAAAATGGGATATTTCTTTCTCCCTTTGCAAGCGCGTATTTTCCTCTCTGGGCACAGAGGCGATAACACAGGGGCAAAGACCTGAGTGGAGCTTGCTCCAAAATGCAGGGTCTCCTCGGGGACTGCAGGCGGCATTTCACAGCTGACATTCCCAATTACTGAGCCTCGGGAATCAAACAACTGCATCACCCTCCTGCCTTGCTCCACACTAATCATAGTCCAGCAACACACGCATGCACGCACCCAGAGCGTTATCTCTCCTGCTGCACCCCTGCGTATCTTCTCATTAGTTTTTATTATTAAGAATTTGTTTTTGCAAAGGAGCCATCCCCCACAGCAGCATCCCAACCTGAGCGGTTACTCCCCCTGCAAGCAGCAGCAGAGGGGAACCCTCCACCCGGGAACGATACTCATTACATTTGTATCGATGGCCTTCCACCTCCCCAGCACGCCACGACGATTCAAAGGCGCAGACCTTTGCGGAGCGAGCGAATGGGGTTTGTCAGCATTCAGCGTGTAACTGGCGAAAGCGTAATGCGTTCTGGCAGTCAATCGAATATGACATGATAACGAATGTTAACATCATGTGCGCCCCTCTGCCAACAGAGGGGAAAGTCATGTTAGATTACAGCTAAACACGGTGCCGGTGTGAATGCCGTTTGCCTCTCTCATTGCCTCCTCTCCCCTTCTCCAGCCTTGGTGTTTGCTTACTCCTCACTCAACATCCTCTCGCTGCTACCAGGAATCACACAACAAGGACTGGTCTCTAGCAAGCGCTGGTCTTTGGTCAGCCACCCACCAGCAAGCCCCAAAACCATGAGACTCTGCTCGAAGGGATATGTTCGGAGCCAAATGGGGAGGCGAACCCCTTTGCTCACCCAACCTTCAGCCAAGAGCCAATTTGGGGTGTCTCCCCCCCCAAAAAAAAAAAAAAAAATCACCTCTCTTCAGCCCAATTTGCTGTGCAATCCTCCCCTTGCAGAAGTGTGGTGTTACTCAGGACCATGCAGCACTGATGCTGCGCAGGACGTTCTTCAGGGCTTATACGCCTGATGCAAGAAAAGGTGGCCCTGTGCTGAAACCAGCAGCAAAGAGCCCCACAATGAGCCAACGCAAATGCCAGATGGGAAATTGAGAAGTTAAGCGCTTTTGCTCATGCACCGTCTCCCAGTGGGAGCCAGTTTATATCCTGGGAAGCCCTAGAGGCTGCCAAATTCTCAAACTCTTTGTGGAAACAGGCTCCCTGCCAAAAATGTTCCTTTTCAAACAGTAAAGGAAAGAATTAGGGAACCTGGGACTTCCCCCCGCCCCAGAGTCCAACAGCAGGGAGTCGCCTTGCTCAGAACGTTGTGGGAACAGGGACCCTCGGCATCCTGCCTGGCACACTTGGTCCCACCTGATCCATTGCTGTCTCGATCCCAGCTCCCGTGGTTATGCTTAAGGTAAAGCAGCAGCTGAGGTGGGAAAAACAAACAATAGCAATCAAGTGGCTCTAACGCAAGCAGTGTTCAAGGTGCTGAGCTGATGAGGCTCCCCACTTCATCAGTAATTGGGATGGATGCTTAAAATAAAATAACATTACCTAATCACCGTGAGATCCTCCAAGGCATGGGTCATGGCATACGCTGGGAGACTGATGCTGCTGAAGACCTGATACCTTAAAAGCTATATTAAAGGACCCAGGACCAGCTTTTTATCTGAATATTTAGAGGCAGAAAACCCCAAAACTTTCCCTGCAGACACCCAGCCTGCTGTAACAACCGGTTTCTTTCGGACTGCCGGGATGCAGTGCTGCTCCCTAATGCTGCAGCAACACACGCTGGACCCAGTGGTCCCCCCTGGCTCCCCCGCGCCAAGGACCTTGAATAACCTGGAGGCCCGGCTGCAGACACACCGTGTTGCAGACACATTAAGGGACACGCTGCTCACATTGCAGATGTATCGATCACGTCGATCCCTTTGCAGGGACACACTGATATCATACCACATCTCAGGAGATGAATTAGATGGATCAGAGCTAACCCCCAGAGGATGCCTTGCCCTCTTAGCTTTGAGCAAAGACCAAAGCAGCTACCTGCCTTATTGGAGATAAGGACCAAACTACAGCCACAGTGAGCGGTGATCCCCGCCAGGAGAGGATACCTGCAAGGCAACCTGAGCCAGGCCTAGCACCGCTGCTCAGGGATACCCACCGCCTCCTCGGCTCTCCCACTATGGTGCTATCTCTCCTTCCAGCCCTCCCAGTGCCTCCACAGCCCTCCTATCCCAGCATCCACCCTTCATCTTGTCCTAATGCCTTGGTTCCAAACCACGGATGCCTTCATTAGTCCAGCAGCGAGGTTTTCCATCCCAGCTGTATTTTCAGCAAGCCACAATCTTAATCTTATCCTAAGGAAAGCTTGTCCCAAACCATACCCTCACCCGCATCCCCCATCCCTAGGCATTCTTCATCACTGAACCCCAGCTCCCACACCCAACTCTGCTAATAAGAGCGCCGACGACGAAGTTTCAGCAAACTTTGCTGGAGTTCAGCCAGAACCAGCCGCCCTCCGTGCCATCGGTGCGATCCACCTGTGGTTGCTGGCTCAGTGGGCGTGAAGGGGCCGTGCAGAATACAAATGGACTCTTTCACTTAGCAGAAGGCAGGTAATTTCTTTTGTCCCCGCTGATGCATTATTGATTGTGATGAATGTCAGAGCAAGAGCCTGTTCCAAAAGCCATTAAACAATAATTTCATCTCCGGAGGGTAATTGATTGTCAGAGGGAGCAGCTTTGCTAGTTGCAAGGTGGCGGTGACGGGGAATGTTTGTATTTGGGTGGGGACGGAGGGAGTCTTGGGCAAACTTCATGATTTATTAATCAGACATGGAAAAAAGAGCTGGGAGAGTGAATGCACTGAAAATAAGAGGCCGACCTTTTCCGAGCTGCTGGGCAAAGCTGAGGAGAGCCGAGAGCCAGCCTGACCCCAGCCCAGGCAGGCGGCACAGCTCCGTCAGGCTTTGCAAGACGCCCCTAATGGCACAATTTCAGGGCTGCTCGGCCCCAACAACGCACCCCAATGCTGACCCGCCACCGCTCTCATTATTCCAGTCTGTGGCCCACATGCTAAATTGCTTTTCTGATGCACCTCATCTCCTGCCCTGCTTCTCTGCTAATGCACTGCCAGCCCAGCCTGTGCAGCGAGCGACCCCGCACCCTAAATACCGCAGCTCTCCACCTCCAAAGGCTCCAGTGACCCCAATTCATCTCACCAGCACGTGCATTTCACTGCTTTCAGAGAAAATTTAAGACTACTTCACATGCCCATGAAGAGAGGCATGGAAGAAGTGAGAGCAGCAGGGTCTGGATTTGGGAGCTGGGATTAGATTTGCGCTTTGGGGCATCCAGCTGGAGAAGCAGCTTCAGCCACTGCAAAGCAAGGGGAGAGGGGGTAAGGACCCCCCCCATCCCAGAGGAGGGGAACAAGAGCCCAACTGCCTCAAAATTGTCACCGGTTGAGCACAAGGGTGCAACAGTCATTTAGCAGCACTGAAGGGAGAGACGGCCCTACAAAGGGACATGGCACTGCTGGGGACAGCTCTTCTGTTCCCAACCATGCACAGCCTTCCAGGAGGACATTATGCAACATGGTGTGACGATGCACACACCCCCGTGTGTCTATCCGTCTGTCTGCGGGTGCCGGAGGAGGGCAGCGATGGGAGCAGCATCCTCGCCGCATCTCTTGTGGTCGGCAGGAGAGAGAAAAATCCTGCTGTCAGGAGGAGAGAGGGAGTTTATCCGTCTCCTCCACGGTGCACGAGAGGTGGATTTATCATGGATTTCGCTTTCTCCCGTGCTTTATTTGGCAGTTCATTATCTTGTCAGCTGGAACCGGCCAGCTCCCCCGGCACACTCCATCACTCACAAACCTTTGTAGGAGCCACGCACAAGACCCAGGTAAAATGCCCACCTGGACCCCCTGAAGGCCACATCTGATCTGGGAGAGGCGAGTTCCCTGCAGCTAGGGAAAAGGTTGAACTGCAATTTTGGGGCATTTGCTCCTCGCTGGCTGTGCTGTCCCATCTCTGCACCCCAGCAGCCTTTCTGCACCAGGTTAGGAAAGGGCATCCCTAAACCCAGCTGGTGGTTCTGAGTAGAAACTGTACTTTTGATTCTTTGTCTGCTTTTTTATCTAGAAATACTTAGTCCAGTATGAACAAGAAAGGAAGTCCTACCCTTTGGGTGCAAAAGTAGAGTATTGGTGAAGTAACTCACCCTTAAACACTTTCCCCATGATGGGCTAGTTTGAAAAAAAAATTAAAAAAAACCCACCAAAACCACAAACAACTTTATAATTTTAGTCCTTCCAATTGTTTCAGACAGTGCCTTTTGCCTTCATATCAACCACAAGGCCTGGAAATATTTCTAACAAAAAAAATGAGAGTCTCTCCCCACTACAAAAATCTCAAAGGAGAAAGAAATATCAGTGACATATGTGTTCTAGGGGGGAAAGGGTACTTTTTAAAGCTGTAGTTCTGCTCTAAGCTGAAGTCATCATCTTCAACTGGTATGAGATCGGTATGATGCTTCTGATGCTTCAAACTATGGATGACATTCCTGACTTCAAATGCAAAAGCAGGGCGGTTATGCCAGCTTTCAAGTCAACAAATGATAGATGACAGACCATGACCTAAAACACAAACCTAGATATTTCAAGGCTATTGCAAGCTAAAAGCCTGGCCAAACCAAGCCAAGCAGACCATACAAAGTACCCCGACAAAGAGGTGCAGCAGTCCATCTCCTCTCCCATGAGCTGAGCTGGTGCAATACCCCATTTGCTAAGTATATTTGCCAGAATATATTCATAACTGGGGTAGACCACATACGGTTGTGATGGGTATTTACAAGCAGGTGCCTGCCCCAACAATTTGCGTGTTTATACCCCTTTTGCTGCCACAGGCATCTTGCAACTACATGCTAATAAAAGAGGTAGCAGCTGCGTCACCAGTCACTACTCCTACGGAGGACATAGACAGCTCCTTGACTTTCAGCACCAGACCTTGAAAAAGTTTAGTACAAATCTTCTGTGTTTATTTGTTTTCATTTATTTTCTCCATTACTTTTTCCACGATCAATACCATTATTTGAATAAAAATGCACTATGTACAAGAGCAAATACCATACAGAGAATACCAATTGAACACGCTGCCTTGAAGTGAAGCCATTGAGGGAGAACATAATTCTCCCGGAGAGCAAGAGGCCATCAAACCTTGGTACCAGCACACCACTGAGCCACACTCCTTACAGAGCACTGAAGGGAACAAAGAAGAAAGAAAAGCAAAGAACCGAAACCCAATTTCAAAAGCCTCCCTGTTTCAAAGCATTGCACGAACATTAACTGACTCATCTTCCCAACACCTCTTTGTGGTAGGCACTATTATTTTCTGTACTGCAGGAGTAGCTTGGTTCAGGCCCCAGCCCAAAGCTTTGCAGGCTCTGCGTTTTGAAGCTGGTGCATCCAACACCGCTTCAGCAGCTGAGTGAGCAGCAAGTCCCTTGGGTACCAGCCTGCCCTTCCCTGGGAGCTGGTGGGCTCTGCCAAGGTAGAGAAGAGGCAGCACAAGCGGTTCCTTCATCAGCCTGAACCCACAGATTTATTAAGCCATTACAGATGATCTAGTGGAAGATCTCATGTGGAACAACATCCATCCTCATGGTAAGTCCACGCCAGACAAAGTCCAAGACATGAACTACAAGGGCGCTCTCCTGCATCGCAGGAGGACACCGGCACCCAGCTAAGGAGACATGCACACACCTTCCCACTGCCTGCACCCAGACCCTCTCTCCTTACACTCAACAGCATCTGGGAAATGCTCAGCCAGGGTCTGAGCCCAGAGCTCCTCTCCTCTGCAACCATCCCAGCCTGTGGCTCAGCTTAAGAAATCAAAGCACGGCGACTTGAAGCACCGCTTGTAGCTTAGCTTTTGCTGCTGCTCTTAACCCAAGCGACCTTTCCAGCTCTGTCCTGCCAACACAGAGGAAAACAAGCCACTTGACAGGCTCCCTTCTGCTTCTGAGGAACATTTCCCCAGGGAGGGAAGATCAAGGAAAGCACCAGTTCCCCGTCTAAAAGATGAGGAGATATATTCCGGCTGACATTCAGCACTATCAACATTTTATGAGCGTTGGAATCCAGTTAGTTAGCCAATATTTTACTTAGCTCCAGTTTAGATTTAAAAACTTGACCTTCTCCGAGCACGCGTCTGCATTGCATTTCACTTGGCCCCATTCAGCTGAGCGTGCCAAGTACCAGATTATTTATCCCCCGGGTTTTATTGTTGCACTGTTATTTGCTCATTTGTACTATTCAAAAATCAATAAAAAGATGGGGCTCCCTAAACAGACACTTAGGGCACCCACACAGCTCTCGAAGGCAGTTATCACATACAGCAAGAGGCAAATGACCCAGAGCAACTCTCCTCCTGGCCAGAAAGGCTGTAAATCAGCACACAAAGCAGCCCTGATCCTTCTCCTATTGTTGAGGGAATAGAAAATTGCTTTTCACCTCTGAGTAGGGCAGAGGTTTGGCTTCCCAGAGGCAGATCAGAGCCCCTCTGGACCTGAAAACGCTTTACGGGGTGGGGAGGGGGGCAAATCACCACTGTTTGACGATGGGAAAGGCCCAAGGACAGAGCAAGGCATCACTTGCCTGGCTGGCCTGTTCTGGCTCTGACAGCAACAAAACACACAGAAAAAGAAGGGGGATCTCTCAGAAGGAAAGGGAGCAGTGGGATGAACCACCCCAAATACCCAGCACCCAAGTTCAGAGCTGGAAGATGCCACTGGGCTCCCATCCCAGGGGCTGTGCGACTGCGGCGTGAGCAATGGGCGACAACAGCAGCGATGCAAAACACAGCCACAGGCACCTGGGTCCTTTATCTCCTCCTTGCAGGTAGAAATATTGCGGTAATGAGGCTAACTAATACCCTATCATACTTGGCTGGCTGGGCATACAGCTTCCCAAAAAAAGAGGCTCTTCACGCTACTTGCCTGCCCAGGGGACAGGCACAGTGCACCCACTCATGCGACACACACACCAGAGCCGACGGTTCCCTGATCGCATCTGAGCACAGCAAGTGTGCAGTAGGAGAGCAGCCACTGTCCCCCTCTTCACACCGCCTGCCTAAAATAATAATAGATGAAACAATTGCGTTTTAATAAAGAAAATTGATTTCGTTTGGTTTATTCATTAACGAACGTGAGCACACGCCGATCGGGAATGATTTATGCCCGCAATTTGCAAAATTATTTCTCTATTGATCAGCCCAGGTTTGTTTTCTCGTAGGTTCAGTCAATTAGGGGGAATAGCACTCAGGTGGCCAAATTAATCAGTCCTAAGTAGACCCCTCCCCATGGAGAGGGGTTTGGCAAGCCCTGGTGCTGATGCAAACCCCCACCGAGGTGAGCTTTAGCCCTGCAAAATCGCTAGCGCAAGGTTTGCGGCGTCATCGTAGTCCCACTAAAACTGAGTTTCAGAAGTTCACTCTGCTTCTGATCATAAGCAGAGTGATTAGAGACCTGCAAGGCTTGCTTTCACAGGCTTTCGCATCCAGTCCTCTGCACCCAACTCAGGTGGTCCCTCCTCGGTCCAGTGCCCTGCTCCTGCCTTTTGCGACGTGCAACTCCTGTGACAGTCCCTCCAAGCAGGGTGGCCACCAGCCCATCAGCAGAACACAAGGCAAGCTATAGGGAAAGCACCACGCAGAACACATACATATGGAGCAGCACTGCTTTGCATTACCCACAGCACAGACACCTACCCGGGACAAACAGCAAACACGGGAAGAGCAGATTGCAATCTCCCACACAGTTGTCGCTGCACGGCAGAGCAACGCAGCCCCTCTGTTAAGGCTAAAGGAGTAGGCAACACATCTGCCAGCAAACCCTCTAAGCGTGCTTTGACACAGTACTGCCTCCCGCATCCCGTCCTGCCCTTGCAGCAGAGCTGATGGATAGGGCTGTGCACTCTCCTTATCTGCTCCAGTGCAAAGTCAAGCAGCAATGTCAGCTGAGAGGGGCTCAAGCAAACCCACGCCGAGGCAGACAGGCTGTAATCATACAGGCTCATCTCTTCTGCTGAAGCCAGCTTTTAAGGACCATTTAAGGCACTTAATCTCAGTGTTTGCAGCAGAACCCAATAAATCACAGAGCAACTCCCCCACCAGCAGCCGTAACACTGCTCCCTGCAAACTCCACTCTCCTCAAATTTGTCCCCCATACCCGTGGGAAGCATCCCCACTAGTGCGCTGAACCTCACACGAAATGCATGCTCAGGGCACGGAGTCCCTGCCTGTGCACACCGAGCAACGCGCAGCATGGATGCAGAGCTGACCCCATGGACGCGGCACGCGAGGAAGAGGGCTTGTCGCCATCTTTGCAAATGTCAGGGCCTATTCTTTCTTGAATGAGATATGTATGTGGCAGCATGATATTAAATTACAAGTCAAATAGTACTAAGGCTTTTAATTACATGCCAAACACAAGCTGCTGTCAGAGAGGAGACACCAGGCTCCATGGCCCATCAGGCTGTTCCGCTCTGGCAATTCCTATCTACCTGGTAAAAGTCCAGGAAATTGGATCGGTAATGGGAACGGGGGCCTTTCACCTCCGGACCAGCCATTCAAATCCAGCCCAGGAGGGAGAAAGAAAGTCATTACTAACCTGACGGCCAGGTGGCAGCCGGTGTGAAACGGGTCGGAGGGTCTGCAAGCCCCAAGGAGCTCAAGGAACAGGTTGCAGAGCCCCCAAGCAACACCACATTGAGGTTGCAAAGCTGGCGGGAGTGGGGAAGAACATCCATCCTCCCCAGCTGCCCGCAACCAAGTCCCATCACTTTCTTCCAGGAGGGATGCTGCAGACCCTCACTCCCAGGGCATGGGGTCCAGATCAGCCCTCCTAGATGTGTTTAGCAGCATCTCATCCCCTCCCCTTTACGGAAAACACTCGAAGCATTTATGCTCCTCTCCCAGCGAGCACGCTGCAAGCAGTTTGTTCTGGCAGAGGTGAAGAGTACACTTCAATGTCAGCTGTTTTTAACAACCTCTCGCTGCAAAACCAACCCCTCTTCAGTTGATGTGGTTATACCCTCGCAGCACCCCGGGAGGTGAAAAAGCATTGCACTGATCATTAAGGGCAAGGCACCGCAGCACCGAGAGATGAGGGACTTGATGGCCACCGCAGGACTTTGCAGCGGAGCCAGGTAGCAAACGGAGAGCGTTTCAGCTGATTCCATTAACAACATTCCTCCTCGTTCCGTCTCCCAGCGCCTGCCGACGGCAGGGCTCGTAACAGGGAAGGTGAGACCGGAGAAGGGCTGAGCCGCCTTGCCAGCACGCTTCAGTCAAAATGTAAACTGGAAGGAAAAAAAAAAAAAAAGGCAGCTGCATGCCATTTTTCCTGGGCACATTACACAAATCCACACACTGCCCACATTGGTACCCAGGCTGTCGCATCTGCAAGCTCTACCTCCAGTCTGTCAGGCTAATTTGTTCAACAGCTTTGCTCTCCCTCGGGAATGGGGTCGTTGGTCACAGAAGACTGATTAAGCTTTCGGTGAATCAACTTTAATGAAAATCAACACCGTCTAATGAGTGTTTTATATGGCAGCCCCATAAAAAGTGTTAGGACAGGTAAACAAAGTAGGAGCCAGGCAAATCAACAAGGTCCCGTCCTCCCCGAGCGCCTCGGGATGGGATGCTTGCACAAGCTGCGCTCGCCTTTACCAGCCTCTCGCGTTTCTGCAGACTCATCTTCAGCGCAAGCTGCTTAAGATTATACCCCCAGCCAGCCCCTTGCTAGAGAGACAAGTCGAATTTAGCTCCAGATATTGGGAATTCCTGGCCTGGGAATGGCATCCTTTCTTCCTTACCTATCCCCCTCCTGCCCTGCAGAATAAATTCAACTAAAATAGCAGCAGAGTTTTCTTTTTGAAGACTCACTCCTCACAAAACAAACAAAAGATAATAATAAAGGCTACCCTGAACTGATTATTTTGTTTCTGAAGGCCAGTCAGCCTATGAGACCACAGCCAAATGCCTGCTTTAGGGCAAGTAACATCAGCAGAGCCACGCTGGGTCAGACCAAAAATCTCCCTTGCTGCCCTCTGGGCTCCAAAATGATGCTCGATTGGGGAAATCACAGGTAATCGAATCAATGCCCCCTTCCAGCCTTCGGCTGTGGTGTCAAGGCTGCAATCTCCCTGCTGCGGGACTCACACTGTCACAGCATGGAAATGCCTGGCTGAGGTTTTTTTTCTTCCCAAGGTGCTTCAGCACTTCAGATTTTCCAAGGCATCCTTTAGAGGCTCCAGATCTAAACAGGAGGATTGCAGGGGGCTTTTGTTACAGGACATCATTAAAAATAACGTATGTGCTTGAACTGCAGTCAGCAGGGCCTTGCCAGGGATGAGTGAGGGGAAAGGCGAGCTCTCTGATCTTGGATAGAGAGAACAACCTATTAAAAAGGAATTTAGCTTCACATATAGAGCCATCAAACTGTTGGAAAGCCCTGGTCTCTGCCTCGGGGCACTGGTACCTTTCAAGGACAGAAAAACTCCAGGCTTAAGCCCTTCAACTGTATTTGAATATTTAATTTTTTTAAAAAAAAGTCAGCTCTTGCACTGCTTTGGCACCAACTCATTTGACCAGGAGAGTCGAGGCACTGACAACTCTTGCAGTTTTAGCTCAGTGATAGGTTGTTCCCCTTGAAGCACCAGCTCAAGTCACTCTAGTGGGACAAAAATAATCTCTTTTGTTAAATATACCCACACCAAAAAAAAAAAAAAAATTGTTCTAAGGCTAGGCAGAAAGTCTTGCTAGGGTTTGACAGGGAAGAGATGCGCAAGACACCCAGCTGGGAATTCCCTCCTTGTCACCAGGATGACAGCGAGGAAGCAGCTCGGGGATTTCTCTCTGAGCATCCCTCCCTCGCAGCACCGTCGGCGGTACCCCCAGCAGCAATGCGAGCAACGACGGTACCTTTCGCATCAGAAAGTCTCCTGCAGACATCATTGCAAGGCCCACACAGACGCCAAACCCTTGGGACCGCAGCAGGAGTCGACGCAAATCTTTGTTGACAGAAATAAGCCTATTTTTGGTAGGCACCAACCCAGGTGAGAAGCAAGCGTGAGCTCCAGCACCGCCCTGGACCCAGCCCCATCTTGCTCTGCGCTCCTTCTCTGCATCCCCCGGTATCCCCCGAGGAGCCCACCCAGCAGCAGGCCCACTCCTTGTCTCACCCCAACCCCCCTTTTCCCCCACACACCCCTTGCCACTGCCGAAAGCCAGCAGTGTCATCCTTGCACAGAATAATATTTTTATCGATGCCACGAGTTCCCAGGTGTGTAGCCCCTTGTATCTTTTTGGTCTTGGCAATGTATTATTCATGTGCTCCCTCGTTCCTGTACAAGCTGAGAAAAATGGAGAAAGATTAATTCCCAGGGAAAAAAAAATAAAATAAATAAGCAGGATTGCTTGCCTTTTTTTTTTTTTTTTTAAAAAAAAGGACTCCAATCCATTCAAAGAGCTGCCTTCTCCAAGCCTCCTGTGTCACTGCTGATTGAGTTTCTTCTCTCCTCAGCTCCTGGTTGTGTTAGAGTATCTTGTCTCCTTAGTATTACCGTCGCACTTCCTTTTCATATGCCTGAAATATATACTATTGTGTTCCGACTTTTAGTTTTTGTGCAGGGATGCCTTTCATGTCTCATCTTCTGTAAGGTCCTTTTTTCTTGGCAGTCAAGTGCATGAATGTTTGCTGCCAGGAGATTTTGCTTCTATTGTATTCCAGACATATTATAATTTTTTTTTTTTGTTCTATATTGTCTGTGAGGTGTTCCATGGGGTTTTTTTTCATGCTAGCATGACTTTTTCCACGTGGTTGCTGCCTGCATTGCTCTTGCCCCTGCATGAATGAGAACAGCCTCCTCGGAAATGAGCATGCGAAGGGGTAAGAGGGCAGAGCTGGGGCAACACTTCTCAGGGTCATGATTGAACTAATTATCTTTCCCCAGACTACATGTGGGTTTACTGCTGGCACTCCCTTTGCAGAACTGGGACACTGAATAGCAGAGCGGCCCGTACCAGGCCAGGCTGCAAATAAGACACCACCACCCCCCCAAAAAAAAAAAACAACAAACGGGGATTTCTGTCCCAGGGCCCGTGAAAGGACTTTGCTGCTAAACCTGACCTAAATTGCCACCGGATTGTTTTCTGCCGCTCAGAGCAATTTCTGCCGTTTCTCCTTGTGACTTTGGTAACAGTTTTCAGTCTTAACAACAGCCGAGTCCCAAATAAGCAAAACCAAAGAGGAGAAGTGGGCTTTAGGAAAGCCAAGGGCACGAGCCTCCAGGAACCTGTGGTAGGAGAGCAGAGCAGAGCCCAGGAAGCCCACCAGCCCTGCCAGACCCCAGCCCTCCTCCCCAGATAAACCAGGATACTAACCCCGATTTCAGCAAGAGGCTCGTGTGACCGCAGGAGCCAGCAAGAAGAGGGTTCCCATCGCCCCGATCACACGAGGAGGACTGAGCCGAGTCTCAGAGCAAGTAAAACCAAAACACATGCACCAACGGCCCCAACACCTCCAGCCTCTCCGGGCAAGCCGGCAGCCACACGCAGTACCCACAGAAAGCAAAGAGAAAGGGGCTACGGCCACATCCTTCTTGCAAACTCAGCCCTGTTCGAGAGTGTGGGATGCGCTTTGCTGCATACATGGCTGCAGGCTCAGCAGGCAGAGGATGGGCTGTGCCTTCCTCCCCTACCCATGCACGCTTCATTTCGACCATTCCAGCATGCATTCAGCCAACTGCTTGAAATACCGTGGATAAAGTTTTACTGCTTGTGCTACAGTGAGTTTTGTCTGTCTTGCAATGCAGGAACATGCATTTTGGTTACTCGGCAGTGTCAAACCTTCACTCTTCACATGTCTGCCAAGCTAAAAGGATTCCTTTCCACAGCTCAGCCTGGTTCCTCAAGCTCTGCTCTTCCTCACATACTACACCCCACCTCTCTAGGTCAAGAAAAAACCCCACAACCCCTTTATCAGCCTGCACAGCTCTGCCAGTGCAACCCAATCACACCTCAAAAGCAACAGCCTCAATGCATGGGGTGTTTCTAATCCTTCTGTCCTCCAGAAGTGAAAACATCAGAAAATCCAGAGTTTATACGGCTTCAAACAACTCCACTGGGGGCCTAAAGACTGAACGGCTTCCGGAGAGATTAGTTCTCCTGTAACAGGCTTGTGACCAGGCTTTCTGATCTCTATCAGCATCCCTCAAAGAGTGGCTCCTTTTTCCATTTGTTCTTTGGACCCCTCTCCTCAACTCTTTGACTAATTATAGTTTGTTGGTTGTTATGGCAACTATGGATTTCTCTCGGCATCCAACTCTCAGGATTTGGCTGCAAATTGCAACACTGGACGAATACAAATAGGGTTTTAAATCCTTCTTGCTTGCTAGCCTTCCTGGTAAATCCCCCCACAAAAAAAGAGCTGTCCCGTTGGCTTGCTCTTATTATTGTTACTCAAGGAGCCTGCAAAGCCAGAGCAGAGTCTTCTGTACCCTGTGGTAGGTAGGAAACGACATGCTTTAAGTAAGACCGCCAGCACACTCCCACCCCAAAGGAGCTTGAGCCGGACCTCATTACCAAGCAGACATGAATATTACAGTGTCACCCACTTCATCTCACACCTACTGTGACAGTTTTCCCACAGTTGCTTAGTAATAATTTAAGCCACACACATACCAGGAGTCAAGCCGAGGTCAACTCAACCCATTCCAGATGAGGATACTATGTTCAAGCAGGACCACACAGCTGAGCTTGGGACCACTTAATTCAGCCACTGCAAAAGCACACCTAGAAGGCAAAACCAAGGGCTTTCCTGTCCCTTTCCCTGTTTGCCCTTATCACCTTGTGTGCAAACACGCAGATCATGACTATTAACAGCTCAGGGACATGAGGCTGCTTCCACCAGCAGGTACCAAGTCATCCTGCACCGCCAAGGCACAGCAGCAGCACAGCCCTCCTCTCTGTTCTTCAAGCATCTCGCTCCAAGGAAAGAAGGATGCTCCTGGGCCCTTGCACAATATTTCTAATTAGAGTCAGCAAAAACAATGCTCTGGACTCCATTTCTTAATGGACATGGCTTTCGTTGGCTATGATGCATAGTCAACGCTATGTGATCAGCTCCACCGGAACTTGGACACTACCTCCGAAACCTTCACTCATTCAGCACAGTGTCCCTTGCCTGGGGACAGAGGAGGGAGGCAGCTTTCCCACACGACCACCTGTACAAGGAAACTGCTTTAAAGCAAACATTGCACGCTCATAATTTTCACCCATATCAGCAGCACAGAGTGACCAGATTGGCAAAATGAAAAAAAAAAAAAAGAAAAAAAAAAAATCACTCCCCCTGGGCTTGCAGAGACAGCAGCACCCTCCTGAGCTGCAGTCCAGCTCCCAAGCACACAGGGGGCTTTCCAATTAGAGGCTTGGCAAATTAACATGGCCCATACGCTGCAGGGGTTTTGCACAGTATAGGCCTTCCATCCAGTACATTACATCACCAGCCAGAAAAAAAAAATAAAAAATGCAGGTCTCATCCACTCATGACCCATCATTATACACGGCACTTGTCTAATCGTGTCTGCTCTGAACTTCAAGCACTCCAGGAAGGATATTCAACTCCCCCATCCTCAAGGACCTGCCCTGAAGCCAGGGCTTTGCAAAGTCATGGATTATTGTCTCAGCCATGAAAGCAACGAAGGCTGGCATACACCAAACCAAACCAGCCTCCTTCCTCACCAAAACAAAAGCAAACATGAGATTCATGGCGATGAAATCCCTTCAGGTTGCAGCAAGTAATTTCATTTTTAGATACACGATGCCAGGCAAAAAAAAGCTGGATCCCCCAACGTGGGCCATGGACCACATCCCCTTTTCGCACCCCCAGCAGCACATGCTGACTGCATTACAGGAAATCCTGAGCATGTGTCCTCCTAAACCAGAGCAAGGATCAGCTCTCCCACCTCTCCAGGAAGGGTTTCTCTGGTCGGCAGCACTCACTTTTCTTAGCAACGCATCTAAGTAACCCATGGAAAACGGGAAGCCCTGTAAAGTACCATCAACAAGTCACCAACTCGTAGCATAAATGGGACATCATCGTCCGCCTGCTTCTTGCAGCCCCCCCAACGTGCATTTTTCTGGCAAAGAAATCCAGTTTTAGGACCACAGAAGGTGCCTGGTGGCTGGGGAAGGGGTGACCCACTTCCTTCCTACTCCTCACAAGATGGTTTGCCTTTTCCTTACAGCACTCTGCCCACTATGGCCGCGGGGGGATGATGAGAAAGTTGCTCTGTGACATTCATGAAGTGCCTGCTGATGGAGAGCACTGTTTACCAAGCCAGCTGGGGAGGGACCTACCAGCAGCTCCCAGCATGTAGGAGATCAATACTGTAATTGGGCCTGTTTGTAGCACATGAACTATTGTAGCGATGGGGGCAATGCAAGGGGGGGACAGGGGACAGGGACAGGCTCACTTAACAGGGGCTTGCTGCCCTCTGCCGTGCTACGGCAGCAGGGGGGACCGTGGCCTCCTTTGCTAGTTTTGGCATGGGGGAGTGGGGGACAGACAAGGTTGCACCCTCAATGTGCTAACAGGGAGTGCTAACCCACACCCCTCCTGTTGCAAACAGTGCAGACCCAAATATCCACCCCTGCCTACCCCAGGTGAGGGAGCTGCGGGCAGGGCAAGGCAGAGCCTGCCTGCATCCCCTCTGCAGGCAGGCACTGGGTTGAGTCCTTTCACGACTTTTTTTTTTTTTTTTAACTTTCGTACCAGTTTAACACATA
>VYZV01033767.1:179201-217387 GCA_013401275.1 Pandion haliaetus | reverse complement strand
CTTCAGTACCAGTTTAACGCATAGGAAATCACAAACAAACCTTCAAAGTGATTTCAGAGGGGCCGGGGGGGGGGGAAGACTTCGGCCAGCCTGCTTGGATTTGGAGGAAATGGAGAAAATTGAGAAAATGAAGCATTACAAGTGGTAGTAATCAATAAAGCATCAGGAGCCTGACACCGAGACCTCCGCTCAGCCTGGGAGCGCAATTAGACAGCTAATGATGGGAAAGCCTTCCAGCATTGCAGGCAGTGCCTCCCCAGGGCAATGGGACTCCCCTCCCATGTCCATCACCACGTCAAAGGCTCCTTGTTAGCTTTCGTGAGCGGGTCCATCAGCCAGCCTACGAGAAGGAATGAGCATTAACTCCATCTTACAGAAAATAAGCTGATGCAGGGTCCTTTCTGTCTCTGGGAGGACCCCACGCATAGGCATTTCAGCTGAGGAGCCATCTTCGAGGAGCTTAGCCTTGCCAAGCAGCAAGTGCAGCTTCTAGAAGCAATCCAGTCCCCTCCTCCCCATCTGCAGGGGACCAAAGCGCCGAGCTGCTTCAGCTTCTCACACCTTTCGGGATGCAACAACAACTCATGACTTCAGGTGTGCCAAAAGAGCCCCAAATTGCCGAGTTTTTGGTCAGTCAGGCAGCTTGGACCAAGGTGAGGTTTCCCTCGCCCCCACCTAGCTCCCACCTGCCTGACCAGTAGGTACTCAGGTGTGGGTGCCTGCGTGGGCACCGTCTGCCATCTCGTGGGCAGTGGGAAGAGAGCATGGGGACTCTTCCCCCGTGGGTTCCCCCGAGGCTTCTTTGTCCCCTTTACCGTTATAAAGCACTTTTCCCCAAGTCGATGCACTCTCTGCTGCCCCGGTGCACGCAGCATCGCTTCAGAGGTCACCAAGTTGGCTGTACGTTTAGGTGAATTATTCATAGGCCAGTATCAAATATTAAAAGCAGAGTTATACTGACATATTCTTTGTATATTCAAGAACACTTTCACCAGTAAATTGCTCTTTCCTTTTTTCCTCCTTAGGACTGTTTCCTGAGCAGCCTGAGGGCCTGCTGTTGTGCCTTGCTGTTTAATTGCACCTTTACACTCCCCCACGCTCTTTCTCTGGTAGGAGACTGGTTGGACCTTGCTGGGAGCACAGAAATCATCTGGGCCAGCAGGCTGTAAAATTCTGGTCCTCTCCAACAAGGAAAACCTGCACTCCGGCTTCTCCCACCTCCCTTGCTCAGCTCAGCAGTCTCAGGATCAAATCCTGCTGCCTGTATTTAAGAGAAACGTGACCTCCTTAGCATTGCAGCTTAGAGATGACAACGTCTGCTGCTCTCCCCTGCGGATACATTACTGGAGAAGTCCAGAGGAAAACACCTACACCACCATCTATTCCAACTGCTTCTGGTTGCCTTTCTGCCTCCACTGCCAGGAGCCGCTGAACAGGAAAGTCTCACTGCCACAAGGTCTCAGCTCTGTAATTCCCAAATCCCACCATCATCCCAAGAAAACACCCCAGACCCTGTTCCCGGAACAGGCTGGAGTTGCCTCCACTTCCACCTCAATGAGGTCTGAGCCTGCCTTTCCTCCTCCTTCAACACCTGCAGAAGCCTCCAGAGAAGGAAGGAGGGAAGGAAAAAAAAAAAAAAAAGGGTAATACATTAATATACCAGGCATCATTTTCATGGGAATCTGCAATGCAGATGGGCTCAAGGAAGCCAGTTCAGCCAGAGCATTGCCCGCTCCCATCTCCAAGGGATGGATCCAGACAGCACTGCCAGCTCCCAGTGGGACAGGAGGGGAAGAGCCTGGGAAAGAAGGAGCACCAGTGGTACTGGGGAGTTTGGCAGCTTTTGCACAACTGGGACAAGGAGTTTGCCTCCTCTTAACGGGGCTATGGAGATGCTCCGTTGCAGGTGTCACATTGTGGCAGGCGGAGACACGGCACCAGCCACTTATCGAAACATTAAAGTTCTCCTAAGCTGCCGAGTTAATTCCTCAAACGCCCTTTCAAAGGGCTAGATAAATACAATCTGGGAGCATCTCCGCTCCCTCGGCTCACATATCTTTAGTCAAGCAGAGAGATAACATTTCATACAGATTGAGACAGTTTAAGCAAAGGTTGCTGGCTAACCTTTCCAGCAACGGCTGTTTCCAGTCCTCCAGTTTCCCTCCCCAGCAAGGAGACCTGGTGCAAGCCCAGCTGCTGCCCATGCAAGTGGTCCCAGCAAGCAATGGCAGGATTCTGCCTCACCACACACTGCTATTTCCAAGCCTTACAAGTCATCATTTGCTTTTTTTTCAGTGCTGTGACACTGATGCTTCCAGGATGGAGTGCCTAAATGTTGTTATTGCATTATTCCACCCTGTCCACCAGCCCTGTGTGGACATACATGTGCAGTTCACTCCAACTCAACCTACCAACTTGTCTTTACCCGGTTCTTAGTGGCTAAGGCCAAGGGTAACATCTTTTCCTCCCAGCAAAGACCGGTCTCCTGAAAGTCCTAGCTACAAGCAAGGCTGCAAGTACTCTCTACGATGCTGCTTGCGCCTCACATTTGCAATGGAAACTGTGGACCACCCTAGCTGTGATTTGAACGAGGCTCTGAGCTCATCCCCCAGGCTCTTCCCAGAAGCAGCAGGACATGGCAGAGGATCTCTGCTCCCGCAGCCTCTGCCAAGCATCGCAACCCCAGCACAGACTCCAGCATGGCCCATGGAGAATATCTGCATCTCAGTAATATCCAAGCACAGCCCAAATCCAGCTTTCAAGCCTTGGAGAGTTGAGAAGCGTTTGGAGTGAGGGTTTTAGCTGAAGCTGTCTGCCATAGGGTCCACGTACGACATGCAGCCCCATCTCCGACTCCTCTGCTTGGCTGGGATGGTCTCAAAGTGCAGCAGAAGTTGTTTTCTTTATTGCTCATCTCACCGTCCCTCGCCATAGGAGGCCTCAGACAAACAGGCAGCGCCACAATGAGATGGGGAACATCTCGACAACCATGGCTGGCAAGGGAGGGAAGGAGGAATACTGGCAAATGACAGAGCCCTTATCTTAATTACAGGCTTATTTGCATTTAAATGAAGGTTATTCTATAATTACCACCAAATGTTTTGTGTTGCAGCTGAAATACCTCTCCATGGGCTGTCAAGCTCCTTCCCGTTTTCATTTTCTCTTGCCATTCTTCTGCTTTCTAATCAGCTGGCACATGCAGGGAGGCATCCACACCGCCCAGCTCCACCGCAGCACTGCCAGCCCACCGCCTCGCCTTTGGGGAGGGGGCCTCAGGTTCCACCGCAGCCCAGCACCCCTCCCAGGGAGAGGGGAAAGGATGCAGCTCACTGGTTTTCTCCACTAGCTCCATGGGGATGAGCGGCTCTGAAGTTCAGACACTGGTTTTTGCAGGCTTCAAGTGCAAAACCAAAGACGATGTTTTCTCTGTGCACAGACAACGCATACAATTAGCTCATCAAACTTGTTGCAACAGGGTGCTGTGAAAGGCAGAAGTCTGGGCAAGGTCAGTAAGAGATGAAATTCAAGGAAAAAATGGGTTTGGGGCAGGAGCAGAATCTCACACATCTAGCTCAGAAAAGGCCCTAACCCACAGGTTGCAGGAAACCAGCCTCCAAAGGACGACTCCAGCCTCTCCTGTCTTTTTGTTGTCAATGGTTATTCCTGCAGGCAGGATGGACACAAACCAAAACCCAGGGAGGGATGTTTGCGCCGTAGCTAGCACTTCCTCGCAATAGATAAAGCGCTCCCATAGAGAAAATAACACCCAATTACATCATTCAAAACAATCACAGTGAACAAACCCATGCAAATGGCCAAATTAAGGCTGAATGAGAAGCCTTCTGCTACTTCCTAAATTGCTATACCTTTATCAAGCTCCCTTAACAATCTCTCGTGAACATTTTCCCTATCTAGCCAGGAGAACCACATTAACCAACCAACCCATACGGGGATGAACGAGACAGCAGCTATTAAAGCCACAGCAGAGTCTCCTGTTTACGAGACGGTAGTAATGAAAATAGACAGTTATCTCTCACTAGACCCATCGCTCCTCTCCCTGCTCTTACCCACCGCTGAATCTCGGCTTCTGCACAGCCTTCGCATCCCCCTGCCAAACTCCAAGTCTTTGCCTCCATCTCATGGAGAGACTGGATCTCTTCAGCTCTGTTGTTAAATTACTTTTTTTTTTCTTTTTTTTTTTTTAAAAAAAAAAGACAAAAACCCATCCCTTCTCCCCCATTTCATATAGCCCGAGGCAGACTTACAGCATGGAAATTTTTAGCCTGAACAATTATCGCTTGGCAGAGAGTTAACTCGCTGCAAACAGGATCCTATAATGGGCAGTCTTGGCCATAAGCAACTTTGCTGGCTCCATTTAAAGCAAGCTCCATACCTCAGGATAGATAAACCCCTCCCGCCTCCAGCAGTCCGTTTCACAGCTATTTATGTTTAATAAGAGACAGCACCAGCAGCATGGGAAATCAGCAGCACGTCTGCGATGCAGGTTGGGTGCTGATGCACACGCCAAACCAATTCATCTCATTCCTCCATCATGCAGACAGGAGAGATAGAAGGGCAAAACCCTCCAACAAGCCCCAGTCCTGACAGTATAACCAGCTCCTCTATTTTCTTAGCAAGCCCAGCAAGGGGTGCAACAGCCACCACAGTTAGGGCTGCCCCTCTCTGGTATTTCCAAGGGCAACTGCCATAGCTGAACACCTTCGTTTCATCCTCACTATCATCTTCCACTCCCCAGACACTTATTTTTTTAGCATGGAGCCCGTGGTGCCAGCAAACCCTGGGGAAGGTGCTGTTCTTGCAGCCCAATTGCCCCCAGGTTGCACAGCAAGACTTTTGGGGCAGGGAGCTTTTGAGGCACCCCTGGAAAGCTACAGCTTCTGGAGTGAGCTAGCATTTTGAGCGGGGTATTTTAGTTGCAGAAGCCTATGGGCACAAAAACTCCAGCAACTCACCACCCAAGAAAGTCCCTACACACAAAACCTGTAAGATCCCTCCTCCTCCTTCCACCCCCCACTAAAGCAATAGTTTCATTAGTCCACACTGATTCCCATCTCTAAATTGCATCAAGAGAAGACAAGCCTGCAGCCTTGGCTTTCCTCACAGACGTCAAGCAAAGCAGCCCTGTCACAGGGGATTTCACAGGGCTGGTGATGAGGCTTCAGCTAGTGACTGCCTGGGATGGAGTCATGGTCTGTTAATTAAGTGACAGCATTTGCCTGGTGCAGAGCTGGAGCTGTGAGGGGTATGAGGTGGAAGAAGGAACTCCTTCGGGAGATGCTACGGACACTGGAAGGTAGATACAGCTGCAGCAAGGCACACTGCTTCTCTCTAGGTGCAGTTCAGCCCCCTTTGTAGGATGATTTAGGCTGGAAGAGATCTGCTAGGAGAACAGAAGACCCTCATCTCCCCACCCTCAGGGCACAAGTGGCTGATGGAGCCTGCGCCCAGCCAGCAGCAAGCATTTGGAGACGTAAGGTTTTGTTTCAGACCCATCTTTAAGACACGGGTCTATACAGAAAGCAGCTTCCCAGCACACTGGAAGTCCTCAAGCAGTGGCAGAGCCCAGTGCTGCAGGAACTGCCAGACATCTTACACTGGCGAGTCAGTGCTACGCTTCCCCTTCGCCGTCAGGGGATTCTGTACAAAATAAAACACTTCTGAGCTTCTAATCTAGTTAAAAATCTCTTCCAAACCTTCCCTCCTCTGGAAGGGGAGGGGAAAAACGAAACAGAACACCAAAAATACAGGCTAGAAACATCACATCTCTCCTCCTTCTCCATCTCCCTCCCCTCTGCCTTCAAGTGCTCCTTGGAGTGTCTCTGCGGAATCATGTTTATATGCAGTGAGTGCTGTTGTTAGTTAATAACATCGCGATCGCTGAACCTCCCTAATGAAAGAGAGAGACAACATAAACTGTCATTTCAAACAAACATGCAATCAGGGTACCAGCAGCTCTGAAAATATTATCTTCCCCAATTTCACGGGCTTCATGCAGGAAATAGGCTGCTTTCATGGAGATTTCAGAGCATCGCTCCTCACGCACGGGACTCGGGAGCGGGCTGGGAGCGGTGGGGACACATTAGAGCCATGAAATTGGCTGGGCTATGAAGGAGGAATTGTTTTAACAGCTGGAGCCTGGAAGGACAAATAACAGCAGTGATTATATCTTCATTGCTCATCGTAACCAATGCACCAGGCAAGTTGTAATTACGACTGTGAAGAGATGGGGGTTTGATAGTGAAGGTTTTGAGTTCACGATGAGACCGAGCACATTTGTGCCTGCCCCACAGCCACCCTGCCCCTTGCGAGAGTGGAGAGCAGAGCTCAGGTCAGACACTTCGGTGCTACTCTAAACGCTGCTCGACCTGCACAAGAGCAGTGCCTGGTACGCTGAGGCCACACACCACCACGCTTTTTCCTCCTCCCCTTACTCACAACCCACATGACTGTCTGCACAGCTTTAGAAAATTCACCATTTTCCAGTTTTGAGATGATCGCCACCTGATAGAAAGCTTTAAGCCTACAAAGCAATGCTGATTTAGAGCAGCTACTGATCAGCTCCATGTTTTGAAGATGTCAATAATCTTAAGTGTCATGATCACATTGATGATGATAATGGTCCTTTCCATGCAGAGGAAACTTCTCCTCTAGGTTCGTAGACCCACTAAGGAGGGTTCGGCAAGCCAATGAGGCTTAGAGACCTGGGAAGAGCATGGCTTGGGATGGGTTGCCTTCCCAGCCACAACCCACCCTGCTCAGGGGTGACGGAGGCAGAAGGAGATGCGTCTGGGTTCACCTAACACCACCTTACAGAGCCCTTCTCATGGGAGCCAAATCCAGAACGGTTTCACCTTGCAGCCCCATGGTCCGACACTGCTTTTTGGATCTGCTTGGACAAGCTGCTATTTCTTTTTCTCATACCAAGCAGAATTAAATAGTCTCCTCCAGACAACCTGCATTCCTGCACAGGCCTCTCAAGAGACACATAACCTGAACAGAGAGCAGGGCAGAGACAGAGCCGAGAGCTTCAAAGATCTTTCCCTTGACTCTTTCCCCCCATACACACCATAAGGGATCCCTCTGGAAAGCAAGATTGGAAGATGAAGCCTCCTCTTCCTCCTGATGCCATCACCACCAAGGTGAACAGAGGAGAAGGACCACGCCTTAACTTGAAAGTGAAGGTAGTTCCCCACCACTGAATCAGTCTGATGGAGCTTGAGGAGAAAAACGTAGACAGAAGGGGCTGAGTTTTACCCTTGCAAAAATATTAATTTTGGCAGCCGTTTTAAGGACGAACACCTTAGAAAAAGCCAAGCTGCCCTTATCTACTGGTCACCTCTCTGGCCACCATGGGAACCATCCCATGCCCAGCCACATGCCGATGCCTATGAAAAGAGATAGCATTAAGGGAGGTAAATCGCAGCAAAAAATCTCTCCCTGTAGGTAAAGGAGAGGGCTAATTTCCCCCCACCTCAATGTTTTAATAGACAACCGCACACCAACAGGACTCCCAAACACGGCAGACAGACCTCGTGGGAGAGCCGCGCGGGAGGAGACAGCGCTGCCACTGAAGCTTGGCAGCCAAATTCAAATGAAGTTTAAAAACTCTTCTGACATTTAAGAAAAATCAACAAGCATCTAAAGTGATGAGGGGACCAGGCATATAACCAGCTGAATGTCACATTTAAAGCTAGAAAGATAGCAGCTGCTTTATCTCCTAAAGCAGGTGGTTGGAGTGGTAAATAAGGCACAGAGGGACAGATTCTGCTCTCACACCTGCACCCCTCCATTGACTGCGACAGAGCAACTCTGGATTTGCACCAACATGACAGGCAGGCAGAATGGGACTGGAGAGTCTATTAAACTTTAATACTTCTGAGCATCAACAACGAGCATCCTACCAGCCCCCTGCCTTGACTCAAAATATCTATACTGGCCACAGCCACACCAGTAAAAATTTATTGATTTAAATTGGCAGTGCCCTTTTTGAATCAGTTGTCATTCTGACTGATGTACAGATATGAGCAAAAGGGCATTTGAAGCATTTTAATGCACTTTTTACAGCATTATCTCTCACCATGATCTTAGCTGCTTCATGGAAATGACTCACATAGCAAGTAGAAGAATCCAGTGTAATTAACGACCTGGCAACTCTATAATGATCCTTTCTACATAAAAAGGTCTTCCCTATGCTATGAATAGACTTGAAGTAATTTATTGCAATCCATATAAAGATGAGACTGCTTTGACCTTGGGGATTTTCTTTAAGTTTGGGGGTATTTTTTTTTCCAAAAAACAACCATAATTGCTAAGAAGATTTTTAAGTGATAGCAGTTTAAAGAAAATTTTTAAAATGCAATGTGAAAAGTGAAGAATCATCATGAACAGCCTTCAGAGAGAATATTAAGAAGCATCCTCTGCATCACTTAGGGATAAGATTAAGACTAAACAATAGATTACCTCCATTTCTTATGGGCATTACTCTAATCCTCAATACACTAAAGCACAGATGTAGTTGTACTCCCACAAGTAGCTCCCAGGAAATTATGAATACGCGGGGAAGCCTACGGGGAAGCCAAGAACAAGCAGTTTCACTGCTGTCTCCAGGCTGTCCCATGAAGCCGATAATTTGCCTTTTACAGACCCAACCAAGATGAGCCTCAGTTTTGCACATATTTAGCCTGTACGCCGTCCTCTAACAGCACACAGACTTTCCTGCTCGTGCAAACATCTTTTCTCCCCCATCTCGAGCTGCCTACACAGTCCACACATCAGCGCTCCTTATATTCAGATCGAGCTGAAGCATGATTTACCGCTGCAGGGCTGTTGGTAAATTGTTAGCTTTATGTCCAGCGTGATAGCTTCATATTGGCTTTTACTGTTTGCAGTAAAGCCTTTACTCTTTCCATCTTGCTAACACCTTGCCTGCCCGTGCGTGTTGCTTGCTTTCCCCTTGTTTCTCATTTCATCTGGCTCGCACGTCTTTCATATTCCCCAGTCCCCTGCATTTTCACAGGGAAAGTATCGTAGGCAGGTGATTTAAGCAGAAGTTGAGTTCAGTCTATCAGGGCTCTTTTCAAGGCCTTTGAGAGAGGCAGGGACACCTGGAAAGGGGTCACATCACACACTGGATTAGTTGTCACAGGACATCTAACACGACGTGCTAGAGTGACTTCCACCCTTTGAAGTACCCAGAGCTGTTTTGATTCCTTTCCCAGAGCTTTGGGGCTGTCTCGATTACAAGGAAACATGTTGAGCGAAGGAATACGTCTGGCCCAGGAAAGGCTAAGTTGCAGGTCTGACTGGAAAAAGCTGGGATGGAACCGCTTTCCGTCAGAGAAATGAGATTTGTTGGAAGTAAAACGCTCTGCAGAGTCAGGTCTTTTTCTGCAGAAATTTCATTTCACAGAAGAGGGGGGAATAAAATAACATCCAACAGCTTGAATCATCCTGCTCTGATACTCCTCAAAATCTGGTATTTGCATTCTTTGTTTCAAAACAACCGTAACCTCAACTTGTTTTCCCTCAATTGTTTCCTGTTGTGCTTTGTCAAGTAAGACAGAAATAAGCTAATGCAAAAAACCAAGAAACGTTCCTGCCTGTAATGTTTTGAAGGAGTTTGGAAACCCAGCCTTTCGCTCCCATTCAAAACAAAGTCACCGTCACCAAAACTCACAGCTGAAGACAGAATTTTGCTGGTGGAAGTAAATAAAATTATCTATGTATTTCAAAATTCACGCCTCGGATGAGGACGGAGCAGTCACCCTTTCCACCAAGGGGAAATGCTTGAAATAGTCAAGAAGCATCAAAATGACTACAGGAAAACACAATTTGTTTCATCATTTCTAGGCTAAGTTTTATCATATTAAATATACAGGATTAATTTTTTTTATGTGATTTAAGCTTAAATTAAATTTCAGAATTATATTTAAGAGAAACAAAGACAAGCAACAAGTCAATACCCACTATTTTGATTTCAAGTCACTTAAAATGCTGGTAAAAGTGATCAGACACAGCATGAGCTAAAAAGCATCTTCNAAAAAAAAAAAAAAAAAGAGAGAGAGAAAAACCTCTGCCATCCTGCTTCCTATTGACTATCAGAACACATCACTCACAACCACTACCATATCTCACATTAAAAAATTAAGTCCATAACTGCAGAGAAACATCTACCCATTTCTTTTATAGCTTCTTGCCACAACGAGCTATATATCTCCATTATCACGGCACTATCACCAACACAATAGATCTGAGCTCGCATCGTAAATAATGCTTTCATGTAACAAAGTTACGCTTAGGAGTACAGGCATAAATTAACACTCAGCCACGTAACTCTAAATAGTATTTTAGGCCTTGTCAGAAACCAATTATGCAAAATATCCTCCTTGCAAAGATCTGCTCGTGATACTTCAAAGCATTACCTCATTTCAACCACCGTGGACAAGGCACAGGGCTGTGAATCAGGAGATGAGGGCTTAGCTGGGGGAAGCTTGGATGATTAAACCTTTCTGAAGTCATCTAATTACTGACATCATCGCTTGAAAGCATCTGTAGACCTTCCAAAAAAATATTCTAATTTGTCATTTCTATGCTAGTAATGAAGATGCCTCCACCCAGCTCCGACCCCGTTATCCCAAGTCCATGAATATCCCAAAATCTAAATAAACAGGAAAGACTACCAGGAGCAAGATTTGCAAGGTTTAATAAAAGATATTGCCTATAAAGCTTGCACTGCTTGTATCTTTACACCATTTTGGCTACAACCCAGAGGACTACAACATCGCCTTATTTTAGCCAGGAACCAAGGCACATGAAGATTAAATGCCTTTCTCAAGGTTGCACACAACCCGGTGGGAGAGGTGAGAAAAACCGAGAAGCATCCATTATCTTTCCATCCCACGTTAGATACCCGAAACTGGAACCGGTCAGAAACCACTAGCTGGCTGTAAAAATGTTGGCTGCTTTCTGTTCAAGTGAGGAATGGGTACGAAAAATCCCTAAGGACATTTACTAAAGTCCCTGGCAATTATTTATCAACACGCATTTAATTGTCCCAAATGCCCTGTCTCTAAGAAACCAGGAGTTTCTTGTTGTTTTTTTTTTTTCCCCCCTCTTTACTATGCTCCTAACTCACCCAGCAGCCATGCAGATTTTAAGATTTCTGTGATCCTCCCTAAAACAGTACTGCCTGAACACAGCTCCCGTTGATCCGTAGGCACTTCTTTTGGCCAGCTGAAGCCATCTCCTCCTGGCCACGTCGGCTGCTCACACCTCCCTCAACTCACAAGAACTTGCTGCAAATCTGATAGCAGATGTGATTTCCAGCTGGGTCTATAGACCGACCACAGCAGGTTCATTAATAACAATTATTAAGTGCTTTATGTTACAAATTAGGCCTGTAGGAATACAACAAAATATCCAGCCGGTTGGTTTACGGTCTCTTGTCAGAAAGAACTGTAAATTCCCATTATCACAACACTATCACCATGGCAAAACGGGTATAGGAACTCATCGTAAATAATGCTTTAAAATAGCTAAATCATCACTGGATGCAAGAGCATAAATTAGTACCCATAGGCAACGCCATGGAAGGCCTCAGCTAACAACTCCCCTGCATCAGCCAGCAAAGGCACAGATTTTTGGAAGTTGCATGGAGACCATCTTCCTTTTGCTGCTTCCTCATACCCAGACAGCACCAGAAGCTGCACCAGAAATGACAACCACATTGGTCCGGGCATTTTGCTTAATATATATATAGCAACTTCATGCCAATAACATTTGGGAACTGATAGATAGGGCAACAGAGGAGATGATAAAATGACAGAGAGAGGAAACAACTCACTCCCAGCCATGTCCTCAAGAGCTGCCATGACTCCGCAGGCAGGCTGGGAAGAGATGCAGCTACCCAGGCAGCCAACACTGGCTGGAAAATGCAGAGATACAGGGTTTGCTGCAGGATGACAGGAGGCCAGACTAGAAAAGAAAACACAAAAAAAACGTTCATTCAATTATTTCATTCCCCACCCTAAGGGACAGCCTGCCCTGGAGAGATGATGGGGCAGAGCGGAGAAGCTCCTTCTGCTTCATCCTCCTACTAATAAGCTCCAGCTTCCCATCGCGTGGCATGATGGCACCAAGAAAGAGGGCAAAAGGCTCAAAGCCAGAAGAAACCTAGCCTTCTGCCCAAAGAGGGATGGGAAAAAATCATTTCCCTTCTCCTCACCCAACAGTCCCCTGCTTTGTTCCGTAAAAGCAATTTTTCCCAGGGATGCTTGCTCCTCTTGAGGGTGCTCCAAAGGTGCAGTGGGCCCAGATAAAATGGATCTGTGCATGCAAGAAGAGGTGCTGAGACCACAGATCCCACTAGGGATCTCTCAGGCATTTATTTTCAGTCACTTCTGCCCGGGGCTGGATGCAAGGCAGCAGGGAAGAAGGAGTTCATTCATCGCATTACTGGGCCCTTGAGGCACCCAGTTCCCCCCACCATGAAAATTTTATTAAAACTGGTGCATCGACTTTCAATTAGAAGGCCGTAAAACGGTTCATTTTCATCTGTTTGTTGCACAGTAACACAGATCCTCGGGAGAAAACTGCGCCTTTTCCAGACTGTCTGCGACGCAGAGAGCATTAATTGAATATTCTGTTGAAACCACCTTCAATTAGCGCCTCCGAGTTTTGCACGACATTCATCACTGCAACTCGCCCGATTCTGCATGCAGCACGTTTGGGGTTTCGTGATGCGCACATCACATTAACTCACAGCATTATCCCGAAAATAACAATTTTATTTGCTAATGAGATGCTAGCCCATGTAGGGCAGGCTGCTGCTGCATGAGGCGATGGATTCCCGGTCTGGACAGCATAAAGCAGAATGGGTTCCCCAACCACAGAATAACCAGCGTTGATAATAAATACCTCTTGCTAACCCAAACCATACCATTGCTTTTCCAGTTCCTCCGTATGGAGAAGTTGAGGCCAACCCTATAGCTGATGTTATAATATAGACGCAGCACTCTTCATTAGAGCTCCCCCAACAGCCTGGAAACCAAAATTTAGTGCCTTCACATCCCAGATGGGATTCAAGCTATAAATGTTTGCCCTATGGATCCCAAGGCACCATCAAGCCCTAAACTTTCTTTTTCAGCCATACTTTAGGAAAAAATTCAAGCCCACTGCTGGCCAAGAGACAGATACAAGGACAAAAATCTCACTCCAGTGACTACTTCTGCTGGCTGCAAGCCTCACCCACGCCAAGGGACGGCTGAAGCCATCCATCCCACATCTGATTTCTCCTAACAACCAAAGGAGTTCTGCTGCAAACGCTGCCCCAGACTCGTTCAGGTCACGGAGCAAACGAGTCCCCACTGCGATACCCAAAGCTCCGCAGAGCTGTGCTGCTGCTCTCCCCTACCTCACAGGCAATAACTCAGCACGTAGCAGAGATGCTGGAAGATATTCTGGTGGAAAGGTGCTTTCATCTTCTCTCTCTCTCTCAAAAAAAAAAAGCACGTTTCATATTTTGTATGCAACTCTGCTGACTGGAGGGATCTTTTTCTGCTGAGTCCTAATACGCAGCGACCTCCTTTCCACTCATTTCAGCAACTGCCAGAGTCTCTCCAACCATTGACACAAGAGGCAGAGGGGAGCCAAGGTGTTTGTCAGGCACCAGGAGCTCGCGATCAAATAGCCCACAGCAGCACAAGAAATGACAGGACCAAGGAGACTTTGCGGGTGCACGGATGGGGGATTTAGACACGTTACACATGGCTGTGCATCCCATATACTATGGAAATGGTTCAGCTGCTTTAGGTCATTATCTAGGGAAGCAGTATAGCCTAGAAAGACAAGCCATGCAAGCAGGATGCATCGCTTCCCTGTGGCACAGCCTCAGTTTCCCCAACTTTAAGAAAACCGAAGAGAGTGGAGCAGACTTCATAGAGCATACTGTCATCTGCTGAGGTGACACGCTGTATTAGCAAGGTGATATTAATAAGCAGATCTTACATGCAAAACTTTACGTACAAAATTGCATGACGTTTAACCTTGTGTCAAGTGCACAGCAAGCTGATTATTTTAATTGCAGGATGCTGTTGGTTGGGGGTTCTTTTGTTGGTTGTTTTTTTTTTTTTTCATTGCAGCTCAATTATTAGCTTCAGCCAACAAACCACTGGAAAGCTGCAGGCGAGGAGGAGAGTAAAAAAGGGTCCATAGGCACGTATCTAACATCCACATGCAATTAGCAGTTACACACACCAGCAGCGTGCATGAGGGTAGCTGGCCACTTAGATGAGCAATTACCAAGGCTATGCCACACGTGCACTGATTGAGGTCCCCTCCCAGCACCAAATTGCTCCTCAAGCCTCAGGCTGAGCGGTTGCAGTGCAAAGCTGCTGTGACATTTAAGGCTCAGCGCGGGGCAAATTTCACTTACTATACATAAACCATTCACATCTGCATTTTCACCAGGGCTCGGAGTCGGGGTTTTGGCTTCTACCGAAGACACAGAGAAAACGCACATCTGCTTCAAGAAAAACCCAAATACAGCAGCCACCGGAGCACTTTTGAGAAACCCCACACACCAGCCAACATTTTTTTTTTTTTAATTGTTTCTTAACTTTCTATCTGTGGATCTGCAGAGCACTCTAATATAATCAGGTCCTCTGCACAGGGGATTAGCAGGCTTATATCCCGTGGATCCAATCAGGAAAGTCTATCAGCAAAACATACTTATGTTGATACAGCTATTATAATCTGCATAATTCTTCTGAGTTCACATACTTAATGGATAGCAAACAGAGTCATTACTGCTGCAACTTACATCCATAGGATCTCTATGAGCCATTCATTGCAGTGTTTTTTATTATTCATAGCTTTAGTTATTGATTTTCAGGAGAAGATACATGCTTTTAAGCACCATAAAAGCAAGAGAGGAAAACAAATAGCACTATTCCAAGATTAATACACTGCTCATAATAAAAGTATGGCTGTCACATTGCACTGTGTATAGCTGATGGAGCCTTGACAAATTCCATGCAAAATGGCTGAGTTGCTTAAGAAGCTTGTTAAATAATTTAAAGGCAAGTTTTACTGGAGGCAGGAAAGTTCTTCCCCAAATCCACTTTCTTAGATTTATGAGCTAGGAGTATGTTAATCAACCCAAGTGCAGGATTCAGTGGGGATGTTGCCTCCCAGCAGGGCACAGCCTGGGTGGAGGGTTTAAGGGATGTGTGTGTGTGTATATATATAATCTGATATGATAAAGTGTGGTCCTTGTGTGGTTCAAGTCTGTAAGGTCTCCAAGCCACGGTCCAGCTGAGAAGCCTGGATGCAATGGTGATCCATGCTCATCAAACCACGGAGCACCAGAAATCCTCTAAGGGGGGCTTGTATACCTGGACAGCAGAAAGACCACTCATCCTACCCCTTCCCATCCCCGGACACAGGATTCATCTCAAACCCAGACAGCTTGATTACGCCTCAAGATCCCCCCACGGTCAGAACTGGCTACGAAGAGACTCTTCCCCTCTTGCCCTGATGGATTTCTGTAGCAAACTCATCTATCGGCTCGACCCTCCCAGGAGGTACGAGTGATGCACAGGGACATCTTCAGCCTGTACAGTCCAGAAGTGGCACTGGGAAGGGCTGGCTATCTCTTGAGCATCTCAGCAAGACTACAGCTCTTTTATCGCCCTGCAGGCGGAGAGCTGCACTGCTAAATCGGCCAGGTAGATCAGAGCTATCATCCCTAGCAGAAAGACTCCCAGCTTCAGGATATTTATGTGAGGAATAGCTTCCAGTGCCCAAGAGCCCCTTCAAAATCAACATCACAGGACAGCAAGCACAAAGCCAAGCTCAAAGCTGGCAGAGCATCACAGAAAAAGCGACAACACACTTGTTTGTTCACTTAAAGGCTCACGTAGGAGGCAAAGGACCTTCCAAATTAGAACATTTCTATAGCAACTAGGGTCCCACCATGGTCTTTTTGTTCCAGACACTGTACAGACTGTCTCCATATTAATAACCCTGCTTACCAAGGAGGCAGGAAACAAAAAAAACCACCCACAAGATCAAACATAAGGAGCCAGTCTGCTCTAATACCTAGGCAAGGAGGGATGCAGCTAGGGGAAAGCTCTGCATCACTTGTAAAACACCTGTACTCAGCGTAGGCACCTAAAGGATCTCACAGCCAGCCTTGCAGGGCTGTGCTGGAGATGCCTTGCAGCTCACACCAGAGCTCAGGTCATGACAATCAGCCCAACAGCTTCACACCCCCTCTTCCAAGTCCACGGAAGAAGGCTCGGGTGTCTGAAGTCTTCCACACTTGACCTCCAAGTTCCTACTTTAAAGCACAAGTCCATTCATTTGCGGATATTTATGCAGACCTGGCTGCTGAAGCACTGCGATGCTCCACTCTTAAGGTACTCATCCTCCAAACAGCACAGCAACATGCGTTACAGCCCCAGTTTCACTATGAGGAATGGTCAAGGATGGGATTTATGTGACCAGCCTTCTCCATCCATCTAATCAAACTGTTCCTGCTTTTTTTGCTGGGGGTGGGGGGATGGGGAGAAGAGGGTGGATAGCAGCCCTGGGATGAAGCTGCCTGCTCTGGCAGCACCTTGCTACTCCATCACCTCTTTTGCATCTAAATTGCAAGAAGAGGAATCACACCTTATTTCCCACATAGGAAACTGTTGTCAAACCAGGGAGCTGCAGATATTCTTCCTCCTGGGAAGAGCTCTAGGAGATGGCACACTCAAGCCAGCTCATTTTTTCTTGCATCATTTACATCCACCCCCTTTAAAACTTGCAGGCAGCCGTAGCATCTTTGCAGAGGCATTGCCCTTCCCAAGAGCAGCCCGTTGAGCAAAGCACTATTTAACTAAGGCAGAAATGTTTAAAGGACTGCAGAAATTCTTCCCCGTCCCTTGCTTGCAAGCAGGAAGGTTTGTGATCCAAATGAAGGGAGGTGCTAGAGAAAGGCAAAGCATCTCGGGCAGGTGATTTAATCCCAAATATCAGCCATTTGGGAGGGCCCTCATTCCCGAGGGCAGGCGGGAGCTGGTTTGTACACAGCATCTCACCTCCCGAGATCAGCAAGGCTCTTTGCTCCTTGTGCCACGTGCTCTGCTCTGCATTTATCCATTAATAATAAGATGTCAGATTCCTGGTTCTTACACATTATAAATTAATCACTTTTAATTGGCCACGCTTCCTAGCCCAACTCAGGAACAATAGCTCCCCACAGGTCCTTTACACCTCACTGCTATATGTCACCAAAGAGTTAGTACCTGCTGAAGGACCCCGCCACCTCGATAAAAAAAGCCAGCGGGGGGAATGGGGACATTTGTCTCCACCAGCATCACAATTAAAATGTGTTGGCATCGCTCCGGTAGCTCGGCATCCTCCAGCTCCAGTACCCCAATATAAGGGCAAGGCTGCCGAGCCCACTCAACGACTTGCGGAAACTCCTCTCCCCAAGATCTCTCTCCAAGAGGGAAGAGGAACCAGAGCAGATGGGGAGGGCTGGAGGCAAGGGGGAAACCAAGGCACAAGGCTTTAACTGCAATGTGTCCAGCGTGGCATGCTCCAGCAGAGAAGGATGAGGTTGTACAACTCTTGGAGGTTCCATACTGGAGCAGAAGTCGGGCTCTGCTGTTCAGCTTTGTTAACCCCAAGAGCTCAAGCTCTCCCTTGGATACGTGTATTTTGGAGCGTGCCTACAAGGCAGCAACAGTTTGCAAGACCTGCATTTTGCTCACTTGCAAAAAAAAAAAAACCACAAACCCAAACCAAAATCAGACCTGCTTCATCATTTATTTCATACCTATCTAACATACGGCACCAGCTACCTGTGCTTCTCTAACATGTCTGTTTACACCACAACCCACCGAAGCAGCTGCGGGAGCACGCAGGCAAGGAGGGACACAGCACAACCCTGCTCACAAGCAGCTCCAACCCCCAGAAACACCCCTGGATGTGCAGCGATGCCAGGGATGCACCAAGCCGGGACGGAGACCGGCATCACGCCTCTGCTTCCCAGGGGATTCAAGCTGCAAAGGGCCCCTTGGAAAGTCTTTTCCAAACGGATGCTTTTTTTTAGACAGGAAGGTTTTGATTACACCAAGTTTTCCTCGCTGCTCTGTCTTCCTGCAGTATCCACACACAGATAAAAGACACTCTCAAAACTGACCTATTTGGGGTGATTTTTACAGTATTGCAGAGTTTTCCAACCAGGAGCGAACAATTTCACCCCCATGCTCCCCATCCCAGCCATCTGCAGCACCCAAATCCCACCCAACACCAGCTCCCATGGGCAGGAGCATCCTCTGCCTCCTGGTCATTTTGTTGGGTTTGGTTTTGTTTTTGTTTTGTTTTTTTTAATTTTCATACAAATCCAAGAGCTGCAACCATGCACGAAGGAGAAACTGAAAAACCCAGGCAGGTTTTGTACGTCACAACCAGGGAGTTTCTCAGCCCCCAAAAGCCCTTCAGTATTTAACCACAAAACACAAATATCATCACTCAGGACAAACAAACCTTGCAACAACACCTTCCCCCGACGCTTCTAACACCACAACCTAGATGCGCCCAGGAAGGTCCCTGAGGACAAAGCGGGGACCACTCCAACCACCCCCCCTCCCTCCCCACACAGCCTCGAGAAGATTTTGAAAATTGCTCTTTTTTGCAGAGAGGGCTCATTCCCACCGCCATTCCGTGTCTCCTCTTGCGTGGGCTGTCCCCGGCATCTCGGTGAGTGCTTTTGGGGAGTCCCTTGGAGAGAGAAAATGGGGGTCTCCGGGGAATCCACACCTCCTCAGCTGCAACAGAAGGAGATCCAGGTGTATACTTTACATCCACAAAACATTTCAGTCCAGACTCCTCTGAGCACAACCCCAAAATCCAGGTCAAACACCATGAGCAGGTACCCCCCACATTCACGGGGAGACAACAAGTAGCTGCTACTTCCCCCAGCCCCACCACTGATAAGCAGCATCAATGCACATTGCTCCCTAATTACCAGCTGTAGGCAATCATCCCCAAGCCTATTTGACCCCGATGCACCCTTTTTTGCCTTGTTTTTCTTTTTTTTTGGCAATGCTTGATGAGGCTAATGTGGCCCAGGTGTTTTCCAGGGTGCTCAGCACCCAGAATGCAGCAGAGCTGCCTGTTTACACCACCCCCAGGCTCTTTTTTGCTTTGTTTGGTTTGTTTGTTTGTTTTTTAAATAGGAGAGAGATGCAAACTTTTTCTTCTTTTTTTAAAAATGCACGCATAATAAATTCAATGCTTCTTTTTTTAACGCCTGCAAATAAAATATAATAATAAAAGTAATGAAAATGGTGCATTTAAACTCTTGCTGCTCTGAACACCTACAAAATAAACCCAGCGCAGGGCTGCACGCTTTTCCCAATGCATGCAAACAAAAAAAGGAGGGAACGGGACGGGGACTTTTTTCCCTACCTCGCGCGGGGCTGCAAACTTCCCGCTTTTTTTTTTTTTTTTAAATCTTAACGGCAAGGCCGCCCTCCCGGCCGCCAGGGGGCGCTGTGGGGAAGCGCGGGGCCCCCGCTAGGCCGCTCTCCTCGGCGCGAAGGGAGCGGGGGATAGCGGAAGTGAAGGCGGAAATGGCGGCCGGTGCCGGGGAGGCTTTGCCGCGGTGTTGATGATCAGCCCCGCCGGCGGTGAAGTCTGACAGGGTGGGCTATCGTGGCGTCGGTGCTGGGAGAGTGTGGCTTGCTACCCCGCAGCGTTGTGAGTTCCTGTGGCTGTAGAGTGATCCCGGTGAGGAGCCCGGTCAGTTGGGCCTCGGTGCCCAATGAAGGACCCTGGTCGGTTGGGCCTTGATGGGCATCGGTGCCCGGTGGTCAGTTGGGCTCCGGTGCCCGGTACAGGAGCTCGGTCTGTTGGGCCCTGGTGAGCCCCAGTGCCTGGCGAGGAGCCTGGTCGCTTGGGCCCTGGTGCCCAGTAAGGACGCTGGTCGGTCGAGCCCCGACAAGCCCCGGTGCTCGGTGAGGAGCCCGGTCGCTTGAGCCTTCTTGATAAACCTGAGCAGCCGGCAGAGCCCCAGGGAAGCTTCACCTGCCCTGCCCAGCCCCGCCATGACAGGCCAGGGGCCATCGGGGATCCGTCGGGCGCTCTTGGTGCTGGTGGCCGCACTGGGCTGGCTGCTGGCCCTGCAGTTGCTGCTCGACTTGCGGGCACTGGGGCTGCTCTGTGGGGTGCTGGCGGTGCTGGGTGGCTGGCTGGGCCCCCGGGCCCTCAGCCCCCCTGGCCGGCGGTTGCGGCTGGAGCGTTTTGTCAGTTCCCTGCAGCCCCAGCCCCGCTGCCCGGCAGCCACGGGGCAGCTGGAGAAGGAGATCGCCGGCACCATCCACAAAGTGGTACGGGACTTCGTTGCCTCCTGGTACCGCACCATCAGCAGCGAACCAGCCTTCGAGGCTGAGGTGGAGAAGGCCATGACGGGCCTGGCCGCCGAGGTGAGGCGGCGGATGGAGCGAGTGGACCGCCAAGCCCTGGCCCACCGCCTCCTCCTCCTCTACGGCCATCACTTGCAGAGCTACCTGCAGGCCCGCGAGGTCCTGAGGAGCGATCCAGACGGTGGCCGGACCCTGTGGCTAGAGTACAGCCGGCTGGCGGGGCCGCACCCTGCCCTCCGCAGCCTGGTGGCTGAGGCGGGCTATGCCCGGGCTGCTGTGGACACGCTGCTGCGGGCGCTGGTGCCCTGGCCCCACCTGGAGACGCGAACGGGACGCTTTGTGGTGGTGGAGCTGGTCGCCTGCAACGTGCTGCTGCCGGCCATCAGAAAGATGTCCGATCCTGACTGGATCAACTTGCTGCTCATCGGGGCTTTCTCCAAGAAGCCCCGGGGTGAGGAGCCACCCCCGGTGCCCCCAGTGCCTGATTTCTTGCCCTTCGTGGTGCAGACTGACGCCGCCCCTGCCGGGCTGCCCCCCTCCCCGAGGGCCATGGAAGTGCCCAGGCAAGAGGCAGGGGCAGCTGGCGAGGACAGAGAGGACTCAGCGAGTGGGCTGTGCCACACAGAGGAGCCCTTCCTCCGCCCGCGAGCCCTGGGCTCCCTCTTCCCCTGCGAGGGTTTGGAGCTGGAGTCCCCCGCGCCCGATGTGGGCCAGGAGGTGGACCTGTTGGCACCATCACCCGCGAGGGAGTTCCTCGATGAACCCCTCCGGGACACCTCCACTGTGCTGGAGGGACTGGCCACTTCGGAGGATGGCATGGGGGACCTGGAGGAAGGCGTTGCCCCCAGCTCGGATGCTGGCCTGCTTCCCACCTCTGCTTTTGCACTGACCTCCTGCCCTGACATCCAGATCAACCCGGCAGTTGAGAAGGAAGAGGAAAGCCCAGCTGCCCCCAAGAAATCCTCCTCACAGAGACCCTCCAGCTTAGGGAAAGATCTGGGAGCAGCAGAGGGCCCACCACAAAGTCCCCCAGATCCCGGGCAGGCTCTGCCCCTGCTCTCATCCTCCCCAACGGCTTCCATCAGCACCTTCAGCTTTGAACCCCTCAGCAGCCCCGATGGGCCGGTCGTCATCCAGAACCTGCGGATAACTGGGACCATCACTGCCCGAGAGCACAGCGGGACTGGCTTCCACCCCTACACCCTGTACACTGTCAAGGTAAAGGCTCCCCCAGCGCTCACCCCTTTTCTGAGATCCCTGCCCTGGCAGGGGAGCACGTGTGGTGTTTGGAGATGAGGACTTGCTCTGTATGTGGCTCGACAACAAATTTTGTCTGGCAGTGGGGGAATATCGGGCACAGTGGCTTTTCCAGTGGCCGTTCGGGTGCAGAATAGGGGTTCCCACTCATGGCCAAGGGTCGTGTGGGGCTGGTTGAGTCTTCCGTATCCTGTCCTCACCATTCCCTTCGTCGTGAAGGGGTTAGCGTGCTGTGCAGCTGCTGTCCTTCAGGGAAAGGTCAGTATGAGGAATTGCTCGATGGGACCTCCGTGGGGTCTGGGGACCGTGGGGTCAACAGGGACCGCAGCACATCGGGATTGTTTTGGGGTCTGTAAGGATTATTGACTGTTGCTTTCCTCCTCAGTATGAGACAGCCCTGGAGGGTGAGAGTGCGGGCAGCCTTCAGCAAATGGCTTACCACACCGTGAACCGCCGTTACCGGGAGTTCCTCAACCTCCAGACCAGACTGGAGGAGAAACCAGAGCTCCGCAAGTTCCTGAAAAGTCAGTGCCTGCGTTATCTTCCTAAGAAGATCCTTCTCTCTCACCCCACTCCATGCTCCTCTGCTCCAAGGGTATCCTGCCCTGCCTGTGCAGCTCAGGATGCTGGGCTGTTTGTGATGCCCATGTACTTGTTCTGTGCAGAGCTGGCCAGAGGGGGAATTTATTTCTTTAGACAGCAAATTCCAGTGTTTCAAAACGTCCTTGTTGCCACTCAGATTACAACGCTTGCTTTTGTAGTTTTGTACCTTCGCAATGAATAGAAACACTGGTATCTGCAAGCGTCTTGTTTGCATATAAGAAAGTAGAGTATATGTGTTGAACGTAACCTTTTTTTAAAAAGAAAGCAATGTTTCTTCTAATGCTACTTATGTATAAAACTTCACTGAATTTGCTGTGTTCCTAGATAATCCTTTGGTTTTGACAGATCTGGAGTTTTGACTGGAAAACTGCTTTGTTGAGAATTTTTGGGCTCTTTGAGTGATCTAGAGTCCTTGTGCTAAACTGGTGTTCTTGCTTCTTTAACATTAAAGGCATAGATGATACAATAGCAGCAGACTGCAAGTTCTGCATGGATTTAAGGTCTGATTCCAGCTACCCTGTTTTGAGGGGCATATTATCTTGGGCTGATGCTGAGCAGTGTGTAGTGGGAGTCTTAAGCATGAGAGCATTAAGATTTTAATACAACTGTTGCAGTTTTCTTGAGTTTGCTAATGGGTTTGTTTCCTTTGTAGATATCAAAGGCCCAAAGAAATTGTTCCCTGATCTCCCGTTTGGAAATATGGACAGTGATAAAGTGGAAGCCAGAAAAAGTCTGCTAGAATCTTTCTTGAAGGTGAGATACTTGCATGTGTGCCCCTGTGAGCTAGAAAGCAGTGCTCAGGACAGCTCTGTACTGACAGTGGAGCACATCAGATCTATTCCACCTGCACTTTACGTGATCAAGCTGGGAAGTTGACTCAAAAAAGACCTAAAGCTACATCTTTCCTTGCAGCAATTGTGTGCAGTCCCCGAGATCGCAAACAGTGAGGAGGTGCAGGAGTTCCTCGCCCTGAACACTGATGCCAGGATCGCGTTCGTCAAGAAACCCTTCGTTGTCTCCAGGATAGACAAGGTAGACAAGTGGGAAACTGGTTATCTGACCCACTTACAGCTGCACCTAAACATGCATCTCGAGCTTCAATGTCTACATATATGGCTGCTGCAGTAGTAGCCAAAAAACTCGGAACGCCCTCTGTGTAGCTGGGCTCAGCTTGCCCAGAGAGCCATAAAACTAGGAAGAGTCGGAGCCCGTCTCAAAGAGCCTGGGGGTTATTCTGGAAAATAGAGCACAAGTCTGAAAATTCTTAATTCATATTCAAGGAATAGGAATATATTCAATAATTGACGGCACTGCTGGCTTTTGCAGATCGTTGTCAATGCCATTGTGGACACCTTGAAGACAGCATTCCCCAGGTCAGAGCCCCAGAGCCCCACAGAGGATCTTAGTGAGTCTGAAGTTGATGGGAAATCTCAGACAGACGGGAAGAAGAGTAACAGGTAAGGGCTCCTTCAGCTTCCCCTGTGCTTTATGCAGAGCATGGATTTCTTACACAGACTCATTCCATTCTGGAGAAATACTGACTTGGTGCTTTACCTGTTGTGGATAATACATTGCTGTTGTGCTGTAGCTAAATTGCTTGCTCTTTCACATACCGAGCAAGGGTATTTGAGTTTCTGTTTGGATAAAGGGTTTTCTAAGAGTGCTCAGGTTTTCGCAGAAGGTGGATTTCCTCCTGAGAGGGCTGTGAGGTGGTGGCATTTGCCGGCAAAGGTGTTGATGCTCCTGGAGAACTGCTTTTTATCCTTAAGCATGTGCATAACCTGTATACGTCATGAGTCACTGCAAAATACGGCTATATGTTGTCTACCTGCAGGTTCACTCCTGCCTCTCCCATGTGTTACACACAGTGGCATGCCACCTTGCCCAGCAAACATTTGAATATTTAGGAGTAGTTGTTTAAGGTCATTGCAGGTATGTTGCTCACCAGGTGTTTATTTGGTGTTGCTGGCAGTGACGAGCCCTGTTGTGCCCATCAGTAATTCTTCCCTTTCAGAAGAAGGGAAGGTTTCTACACGAGTATGGCTTATTTTCCAGAAGAGAGACGTTTTGCTAGAAGAAGCTGCTTTGGACAAAAAGACAAACCAAAAAAGTACAAGTTTTGAGGCATCTTAGCTGAAAAGGGCATTTCTTAATGATAAACAGGCTATTTTACAATTTGTCCCACAATCCCAGACGCCCTTTCATATCCTTCTTTCTGTGTGTGTGTGTTTAGAACTGGATTTCACAATCCTGCTGAGTATGTTTCATCTCGGAGGCTTTTCTGAACCCTTTCCTGTGTATGCTGCAACGCTCACACCTCGCTGAGCAGAAGTGCCTACATCTGCACATAAGCTTATATGTAACATACCTGCCGAAGAAGGTGTATGTATGTGGTGGATGTTGGAAAGCCTTGGCTAGGCCCACGTGTAGTTGAGGAGAAGCGCTTTAATGCTTTTGTTGCATGGTTTTACTGCCACCTCTTAGTTATCCTGGGGCGGATGCTTTTTTGAACCACTTCAGGTCTAATCGGACTTCTTAGTTTGGACGTGACAGTGGACAAAGGTAGCTGGTCCAGGTTCTTGGCTGAGGCTGGTCCACATTCTTGGCTGAGGCTAGGAAACTCATCACTCGCAGCCTGTGGAGAAAACCCTGACTGCCGTGTCTTTCTTCTTCAGGTCCAGGCTGAGGTTCTCATCCAGTAAAATTTCTCCAGTGCTGAGTGTGAGCGAAGCACATGACAGGATCGTGTACTCTATCAGGGAGGGCAGTGCTGTAAGTTCAGATCCCTCTTGCAATCCTGTCATGATCCTAATTACTGCCCTGTTTGGGTGCTGGCTTGGAATAATCTGTGCACGCAAGGGTTGCGGCTGCTGCAGCTTTGTTCCCAGCAATAAGAAAGGCAATAAGCAACTCTAGTTGTGCTGTTGGCTACAGCAAGATGCAAACCAGGTGGTGGGAGGCTGTCTGGGCAGTGGAGATCTCGTATATCTGTTCAACTGTGGCTGTGTGAAGCTCACCGCTGTGGTACTAATACACCGGTGCTTTTGTAGGTCTCTGGCACCCTGTCGCTGGCTGCTATGGAGTCCTTCATCCAGAAGCGGGAGAAGCTGCTGGAGGCAGTTAGCAAAGCTCCTGAAGGCGAGGGAGGCAGAGAAGCTAAGGAAAGCTCCGTGCAGGACGACATGGACGGGCTGGGCACATCAGAGCAGGGGGCACATCCGAACATGGACTCTGGTGAGCTGAGCCCCTCTGTTAGTGCTTCAGCTTATCTCTGTTGGCACTGCAACAGCTCCAGCACCTGCAAGCTCAGCTTGCAAGGTCTTCACTATGAGGACCTGGTCTCCTGCCTGCTGCACTTTGATTAAAGGGAAAGCAAACTGAGATTTTCCAGTCCTGTTAAGTGATTGCTCTGTTCTGTATTGCTAGTGGAAGCAAATTGGGTCTTGGCTCAGTTGTGTCAGTGTAGATCTTCACCTTAGCGTACTCAGTACAGTTACTGCAGAAATAAGTTTCTGGAGGACACGCTGTTTAAACTGCCAGTGTTATAAAACCAAGCTCTTAGAAACTGAAAAATGGCCAAATGACGGTTTCTTAGTAGTCTCAAGTTAGCCTTGATAATGTCCATGCACTCTAAAAGGACCTTTTGAGATTCAGTTAAGTTTGGATAGATTTGGTGGGAATAGCAAATATGTAATCCCAGTTCAAGGAATGATGTTCCCTTTCTGATTGTAGATCCCTCCTCTGAAGCACAGGGGTGGTACCGCCTCTCAAAGCAGTTACAAGATTATCCTGAACGCGAGCAAAAATATGTTCTCTAATCTTTTTCTCGGAATAGCTGAGCTGTATCAGCTGGAACTTCCCAAAAATTTCACTCCAGTGGTTCAAGTTTGGCAAGTTCTGACTGAAAGCACGTGCTTGTGACAGGATGGGTCTGGTATTCTAGAACCTAGCCTGTGCTACCAGCTTTGCCTATAATCTTTGAACGCACACCCGCAGTTGCTTTGGGGCTGCTGGGGAGCAGGACTGGAATTGGAGGCCAGTGTTCTGCACAGAGCACAAGAGATACAGGCAGGCCAAGTTAGTTGAACTCTTAAGGAAATTTAACATAAATGATGTCAAACGCCTGCAGGTCTGTGATGCTTCAGAGCCGAGACAGAGTGAGCTGGTCTGCCAGGGTAAGGGGAATGAATGACTGGGGAGCAGCTGGCTTAAAAGGCAACCAGTGTCCGATTCTGCTCACTGGATGACTTCTGAGAAGAGGTTGGCCAGCAGCTGTCTGAGGAAGGGGACTTGGATGCTACAGGAATAAACAGAGCTTGCTGAGGATGAGCTTTGTATAGGGTTGTGGTGAAGCTAAACAGCCTGCTCCAGATTTTGCACAGGGAAGTCAAGTCTCAAAGGGCAAAGCAAGCGAGGAGTAACTTATGCATGGCCCAGAACAAGAGGTGCCAAATGCACTCACGCCCTGTCTTTTGCAAGTGAAATGGCCTGGAGTTAATTAGTCCAGCTCATATGTGGCAGGGAGAGGAAGAGGGGGGAAGGAGACGTGCTGGGGTCCAGAATCCCTCTCCCCTTTATCTCCAGCAGTAAATAGTGCATTAACAGTCTCGTTGGCTCTCTGTAGGCAGAGTGGTTGAAAGATCAGGCATCGAGGAAGGTCAGAGTAGGGGAAGATGCTGTACAGGAGCTCACTCTGCCAACAGAGCTGACGCAGTAGCCTCAGATTGGAGCGCTGGCTTAGGAGTGGTTGTCTCAGGCAGGTTTGTGGTACGTTAATAAGCTTGTGCAGCGTAATGCCTGTGATGCTTTGGGGCCAAGCAGCATACAAGTAATTCTCTAGCAAGTATAATGTGTTTACACTGTAGGCTTTGACATCCTCCTGAGGGTCAGAAGGAGGTTTTGCTGTCCGAGGCCTGTGTCACCAGGGTTATGTGAGCATGTGTGGGGGTTTTTGTTTTAACTGATGCACCTGGTTTATCCAGATGTGGTTCATCCATCTTCGTGCTGAGACTCGGACCTGCCACACGATGGCAGCCTACAGACACCGACTGGAGTCTTGTGCCTGGAAAACTGCATGTTGGAAGAGGGAAAAGTGTTGGTGAAGACTAGGAAAATAGTCCTCAGCAATGTACCTTTCTCCTGGCTACAGTCACTGCCTTCTTTCTCACCTGTTTTGGGCACACTGCCATCCCCGTGCGTGGACTGGGGTTTGATAGTCCCTCATCTTAACTGGGAAAGAACTGAGCACTCGGAGCAGCCACGTTCTGGTCTGGTGTGCCCCTTGGTAGGGAGGTTGGGGCTGCTTGGATGAAAGTGGAAATGAAGGAGAGTGGGGGCAGGCTCCCCAGGCTGGCTGTGCTGCAGCAGGTCATCTGTGTGTGGCGCAAGGTGTTAGGCTGGGGAAAAGAGCGTCAAGCAGGCTGTTGGGCGAAAGGGTGAGTTTCGGATGATGCTTTCCACCAGGTTTGCTTAGGCACCGAGTTGGCTTCTTCATCTGACCGTCCTCTTCCTCCTGGCAGACTCTGAGACAGCTTTGGCTGACCTGGCCCTGGACGTGCTTCGTCTGCTGCTGATGGATCACTGGAGCTGGCTGTGCACGGAGAACATCCAGAAGGTCTTCCACCTGCTCTTCGGGACCCTCATTCAAAGGTAAGGCCTCAGCAACCAACCTCACAGCTCTGTGGGGTGGCGTTGCCTTTGGAGTTACGGTCTAAAATGGAGCTCTTGCCTGAACGCAGATAAGTGCTTTCCGTCGCGTCAGACAACAAGGTTCTGTAAAGAAGATGTCGTATTTATGTAGAGTAAACATCTCAGATATTTGCAGTAGGAGCTGTTTTCCACACGAACAGCAGCGCAGCTCTAGCGAGCAGCCTCCTGTCCTTCGACAACAGGGGGAAGGAAGGGTCCAGTCCTGGGAATGGGAGGCTTCTTGCCTCATAAAAGGGTAAGAGTGCCCAGCTCCTTGGCTCTCTCGGGAGACACTGGGCTCTGGTCTCTCACTGCCTAGGGGCTCAGCTTGTTTTTTCTACAAAAGGAGAATAAACAGGCACAGGGAACAGCAACTTGTCAAGTAACAGCTCAGAGTGCAGCCTCCCAGGGCCTTTACTCTCACTGATGCACCCCTCTCTGATCTGCGGTGGGCCGCTAGTGCCTGTGCCTTGGGCAGTGACCCACAGATGTATTAGGGAAAGACTTCCTTTCCAGCTGGCATGTACTTGCCAAGCTTTTCTGGGGCCAGTGCCTCTGTGCAGTAAGGCACTAGGCCAAGACACACAAACAGAGAGCATTTCTGTTTTATTGTGTAGGTTGGTGACTATCACTTGCTGAGGATATGGTCCTTTAGAGTAAAAGGAAAGCTTTCCTGGAAGGGCTTTGCCTAGGTGGGGGTCTCAGAGCAGTGCTTTTCCCACTCCTGCTCCCTTTCTTCTCTCGCAGGCCTTCAAAGCCAGCGTCAGAATGTGCAGGGCATCACAGTATAACCGAGATGGTAATTTAAGCTGCCCTCAGCAGAGGTTGCCAAAGTGCTTTGAGGTCAGGGGCTGCTGGCCATCACTCCCGAGTCTGTTTCCTTGGGTGGAAGGAGGTGGGCGTTGCTCCCATTTCTCCAAAATGGGCTCTGGTCTTTTGGGGAATGAGCTGAACCCGATCCTTGTGTGTAAGCACAGAAGTATGAGAGCTTGAATAGGCACGTCATCACCTCCTAATAAGCTGTGTCCCGGTCACCCGGGGACCCTGCAGCCCCGACGCATGGCACTGGTATTTTCCACTAGAGAAGATGTCATACACACAGCACATGCCTGGCTCTGGAAGGCGGAGGAGCTCCACAAGTTGTGCTAGTGGAGCAGCATGAGGGTGAATGTGTTTGTAGCTGCTCTACTTCAATGGGTCTGGGTGAACCCGCATGTGCTGCAGGCAAACCTTTGGCTGGAGGTGATGTTGGGAAGTCCTGTGACTCCTTGGTGTCATGACCAGGACGGGGTGCAAATACAACCTTTTGAACTCACCCTGTGTCTCTGGGACTGTATGCATCCATGCTGAAATCCACGTTGACGCTGGCTCTGCTCTTGTTCTGGGACAGTCAGGAGTCCGCAGGTCTGGTGTGAAGGGGACAGGGGAAGGAGTTGCACAGTGTGAACTGACCTCTTGCCAGGAGGATGGTGTTACTTGTGGATTGCTGCAGGGAATACTTTCCTCCCCTGCTTCTGCTGCTGTAGTCACCACCCCAACCCGGAATGCCGTGCTTGGGACAGCGCTTTGGTCTCCTGAAAGGGAGGAGTGTTAGGGTGGAGGTTCTCCTATCCTGAATCAAAGATGGCAGGTTTTTAGTGATTCTGGAAGCCCACATGGAGGTCTGGGGCTCAGCAGGATATTGTGACGGGCACAGGAACTGCCCTGAGAGCAGTCAGTGTCTGCCTGTCGTGAAAGCTGGGATCTGGTATGAGAGCATTGTTCAGACAATGCCCAAGATGGACATTCAGGATGAGGCATGTACTTACGTCCACAGTGGAGGAGAATTGGGAATGGGGGGGCTCCGTGCTGGCTTGCTGTTGCACCCTGTCCCTGAACCATGCAGAAGGGTGGCTGAGACTTGTTGTATTCATGGCTGGCCCAGGTGGCCACGGCTGTCCTGAGCAGATCAAGAAGTCTCCAGTTCAGACCTGCTGCCAACTGCCTATCCAGGGACACAGCATGGATTTGGTGGCATTTCCCTTCCATTTAAGTATTTGCAACTTGATCGCTGCTCGGCCAGACCTGGCACAGGCCTGGCACTGGCGTTCTGCCTGGCACTGTGTCTGGGTACCCTTTACAGGTGGAGAAAATACCAGAATCTGTTCTGGGAGTATATGCTATTCAAGGCCTCGTTGCTCCCGCCTCTGAGAACAGGTGGACAAACCCAGGGCAGCAGATGGGCTCACATCCTGTCTCTAACCGTTGCTGGTCACAAAGTACGAGTAGGCATCATCCCTTCAAGAGACGAGGTCCTTCTCTGTTTCCATCAGTGGCTGGGTTAGGTGATGGGTGGTGGAAAGGAGGTGTCCTAGCAGTGGTTTGGGTGTTAGGAAGGGGGTTGCTGCCGGCTACTCCTCTGCCAGCTTGTATTTGGTGAGTAGCGTGCTGCTCCTGCAGCCTTCTCACAGCTGCCTTCGTGGGCTTTGCTGCCACTCTGCACTGAATGCGCCTCGTGCCAGAGCAGAAGAATCGACAGAGAAACACCAGGAACAGGGTCCAGCTTCTCCGGAGAGCCAATCGCCCTCTCCTTTGGGGGCTTTCTCCCTTGGGCTTGCGGTGCCCACAGCATCCCCTGCTGTGACACTGAGTGATTGCTGTGACCGCACTGTTGCTGATTATGGGACCACCCTACCCTGCTCCATTCGCCATTCTGTGCATGGAGCATCCCACCACACTCCTCTTTCCCCTTTTCTCCGTAGCTGAAATAGCTGGAGCCAGGCACTATCCGTCTCCCCTGTCAGTTTGATGGCAGCCAGAGAGAGGAAGGCTGTATGACCGAAAAAGGTATTGTTAAGTAAAAGAGAAGTCGTGTGTGCAAGCCCGCATTTGTGCGGTGCTCATCCCATTACGTAACAGGGAGTGATCCTTTCTCAGAGCTGAAAGGAGAGGCAGGTAAAGGGGAGGCGAAGGGGCCAGGAGGCTCGCTGGGAGCGGGGACGACCCCGGGGCCGAGGATTGCTTCCAGCAGCCTCTCGGCGTGCTGGGTCTGCCTGTAAACAAACCCGCTGCCCCACTCTGTCTCCACACCCCTCCTCTGTCCGGCTCTGGCTTCCCTCCCACGGGTTGGAAACACAGATCTCATCTCTTTCGTAGGGAGGCTGCAACAGGGACCTGTTTGCAAAGGGGAGTAGATGGGGCTATTCTGGGCTTTGGAGATGTTTGGTGGAAGAGCTAAAAAGCATTTGGAGAATCCATGTGCTTTTTAGAGCCTTGTGAGTCAAAGCGGCGTTAAAAATACACGGCAAGCACGCGAACCGCGCCGTGGCTGTGACCCCATGCCCTGCCCTCGGTCCGTCCCCGACAGCACGATGGTCACTAGGTCAAGGGGTCTGCCAGTGCTGTGACGAGCCGGGGCAGCCATGGAGCCAGGGTGACAGCCACTGGGTACCAGCTCGTCGTGCCCTTCAGCCACTGCTGGGGTTCTCCCAGGACCACATCTGCTTCCCTTTCTGGAGGGGAGCCCCAGCAGAGTGCCAGGATCCCAAGGATGGACCTGGGAGTATTTTAGGTACAGATCCAGGTCTGTATGCTTCTCCTAGCTCCTTCCCGTGCATCACAACAGACAGCTGTGGCAGCGCAAACCACCGAGCGGAGGGAAGGTGTCTCGGCACACCCCGGCTGTCTGCACCCTGTAACCTGAGCGGGGCTGGGGTGCAGAGTCCATGCCGGGGCTCGGAAGCGCCTGTGTGTATATAAGGGAGTGTGTGGAACTACGCAGGCAGCTTTGATGGTGTCATGTTCCACTGAGCATGAGTTAAAATAAATGCAAATCATCCCTGCCTTAGCCGGGAGCTCAGCACCACTTGGCTTGCTGTTTACTTTGGGTCACTCTGGTGCTCCTCCAGGCTTTGTCCTCTGTCCCATCATTCCTCAGCAAAGTGGGTGGATATGGGGAGGTGATGTTCCAGTCTGTGTGAGATGTAGAGGGAGAGCCAGCGATGCTTTGAGACTGATTACAGATGACCATCAGGCTTTTATGAGCGTGGTTTCTTGCAAGTTCTTCTAGCTCTGGTTCCCTTTGCGAGTCTGGCTAGCTTTGGCTTGTTTTCTGTGCAGGGTTTCAGCCACTGCTAAACCACCATGGGAAAGGAAATTCCGTCTGAGCTCAGATCCACCCTGGTGCTGAGTCTCGGGCTGTGGTCTTGCAGGGAGCCTGGCTCTCAGGTGCTGTGGTGAAGGACACTGAGCCCTGGGGTGGGATCAGAGGAGAGAAGGAGCACTCGGGCAGCACACAGGACAGGTTTTGAATACACTAAACCGGGGCTGAGTGGTCCTAGGAAGGCTGTAGCAGCAAGGGCTTGCCTTTGATTTGAGGCGCTAGATCTTGCCAAGCGTTGCTGGGGGTTAAGAGCTGGGCAAGGCCACAGAGGCATGATAGCCTTCATCCCATCAGCAGTAGGTCTGGAGCATCTGAATTCTTGTTGCAGCCTAGATTTTGGCAAGGGGTTCGTTCTGTTAGGGTTTGGATAAACAGTCTGGCTAGGTTGTGGTCTAAAGAGCAAACACCTGGGCGCAGGTGGCCCTGCTTGCCTATGGAAACGATCTGGGCAAGGTATGGCTGTGGCACGTGGAGGCAGCCGATGCCACACTCCAGGGTGTGTACAAGGAGGATGTGGTTGCCACGAGCAGTGCTGCAGCCTGGGCAGACAGCTGGAGCCTTCAGGGCTGTGGTTTATTCCAGATTTTGTCCTTTCCAATGCTGTCGTGCACATTCACTGCAGCTTTGTCAGGAGATGCAAGGCTGGGGGGAGCAGGATGCGTCTCCTTGGCCCCTGAAGCAGTCTCAGAGCTGGCTGCTATGGAGGTCACTCCCTGCAGCGGTAAAAACCACCATCAGCAACAGGGCCTCCCGTCTCCAGGGTGACTGTCACATTGACGTGGCCTCCCCTCTGTCCTTTCCTGGATCTCCATGCTGTCAGGCTTTGTGTCCCTCTCCATCCCTGCTTTGTTGTGTGTGTTGAGGGGTTGTTCGGCAGTGTGGCTGGTTTCATTAGCTCTCCCACCAGGGGCTCGCTCAGTTTCCAGCCCCACCAAGCGAGAACTTCTTGGACTGATATCCATGTGGTGTGATTGACAAAGGTCCTTAATGGGGTGGCAAAGGGTCCTCGCAGCCAAGCCTGAGGTCCCTTTGGCAGTCTGGACATCTGTGCCGGTCCAAAGGGTGCTGCAGCTTGCTCTCGCGGCACATCTCCCATCCCTCCTTTGGCAGGGATGCGGCACAGTGCCCAACTGTTGCACAAGATGGGTTCGGGTGGGCTGTTGCTGGGGGTTACCCCCGTGCGCAACCCCAGGCTGCCCTTGCCTCTTGCTGTCATCTTGGTTTCAGGGCTGTGTGTCAGAGTCTGTCAATTCCAGGCCAGGTGTCGTGGGCACTTGTGCAACTGCTGGTGTGAGTCAAGGAGCTCATAGCTTCAGGGAGTTGCTGGGTGGGTTTGGGTTTTTTTTTTGTTTTTCTCTTCTTTCGTCCTTGATCTCTGTGCCAACAGAACTGGCAAAAACAAAAACCCTTGGCAGCCTCCTTGATCCTCTTGACTTGAAAGTGCCACCGGCATGTAGTGTTGCCTGACCCTCTTAAATGTCCCTGAGTAAACCTGCCCGCTTGGGCAGCCAAGCACCTGCAACCCCAGGCGTGCTTGGAACGCGCTGCCCATGGGCAAGAAATTCTGCCCGGCCCTGGCTGTCTGGAGCCCCGCAGGGGCCATGTTTGACAGCCGAGACGGTGAGCCAGACCTCATCTCGGTGCCAGGTTGCGTCAGGGGTCGGCACAGAGCTGGGCTGTACGTGTGTCACCCAGCATAGGGGCTATCCTGGGGTGGGATGTGGCTGTGCATGGGCAGGCATTTGCTGCAGAGGCTCCTCATTCCTCCCCTGCGTTATCTCTGAAAAAGACATTAAAGGCGAGGGTTGACTCTGCTCTTCAGGCACTAGGAGAAGCTGGGAAGGTTTGTGCTAAAGCTGTTCCCAGCGCGGCTGCTCCCACTTTCCTTTGGCTTTGTAGCTGGCAGGTAGCTTACCGCTCCGGGCTTGGGCAGCACCTCTGAGTTTGTCTGGCAGAAATGAGCTGCCAAAACACTGCAATGTCAGTGCAGCTGGGGCAACTAAATCCATTCACTGTTCTGGCTCGTTACCCCGGGGGAGTTGATTTGGGCATGTTTAGTAAGGACCTTTGCAACCGTACATCGAGGGGCTGTGCTGGCACGCCGAGGTATGTGGCAGCAAAGGTCCTGTCCCTCCCACAGCGGTTCAAGTGTGCACCCGGCCTAAAAGCCAGCAGCAGAGTTTGTATATAGAGGAACCAACCTTATGGCACCTTCCTCCTCATCTCTGGATGTGGCCATTTGTATTGTAGCTGCAAGAAGCAGTAGAAATCACAGGCCTGTGGTATGTCAGCAAAAGTGATCTTCGGGACTGTGTGTGTCTTCATGTGCGTATGTAAAGTAAATAAAAATCAACTTGGAAATGGGCCTCGATTGAGTTGTCTCCAAGCACCTGGAAATTTTGGATCTGGCTTTGAATCTCTGTCCCAAACAACATTTTTTTTCCTCTTCTAGAAGCAGCATTCTTCCAAAAACAGCCACTAGAATGAAGCAAGCACTCTGTTCTTTGATAACAATTGCAACATTATTTTAACTGCATCTCTCTTTTTCTTTTCCTTTTGATTCCATTTCAGCAATTAGATACGTGCCAACTTTTTTCCTAGATTAAAAAAAAAAAACCAACCCACAACTTCCTATTTCAAATAGAACAGACAAAGAAGAAAAGGTTTGAGAGGAAATGTCTCCTTGTTGGTTGTAGTTTTCCCTGGCTTGTGAAGGGTTAATGGTGTTTTTATGTATTTTGATTCTGAAGTGGGCTAATGAAGCAATCTGCTCTGAGCAGGACCTGGCTGAGACAGCCTGGCCTCTCCCTGGGGCACCGCTGAGAGCTTAATTGGCTCAATAAATACTTGATGAAGATGTTATCAAAAGCCGGGATGCTTTGTTAAAAATCAAGGGGCTTTGGGGATGATTTTTTTCTTAATCACGTAGCTTTCTCCCCCCTTTCCTGAGCCCCATGGCATTGCAGGGAGATCTAACTTGAGAAAAGCAAAACAAGAGCAGATCGGTTAATTCACTGGGGGGACAAGACGTTGGAGTTGGAGCCCTGTGTGTTTACACAATTTCTTTTTGTGGCAGGTGTGTTTTGGAGGGAGTGGTACATAAAGGGGCAGAGAGCAGTGCCCCAAATCCCAACACCGAGGTGTGGTTTCATGCCTACAGGCAGTAGGGGATGATCTGTTTTTCCTCTTCTGCCCCACAGCAAAAAGCCCTGTATACCCACTTCTCACAGGGCTTCTGCCAGCTCCATATCTCACTGTGTGGGTCAAGCAGGTAGAAAAAGCCCACTGCCCTATGCTGGCAAGGCACTGGCGTGAGTAAGTCTAATCAAGGCATGTCGGATGGAAACGCTACCGGCATGAACTCCTTGTAGCTTGATGTGTTTCTTGCTTCCTTCAGCGCAGTTGCCCTCAGGGGAACTGTGCTTGGGAGGTTGCGAGGCTGGCAAGACGCTCTGTTCGAGGGGAAGGCACTTGGCCACAGGGCTGCTGCCTGGCTGGTCAAACACTTCATTACCATGTGCTCGGGCAGGGGTACAGGACGTATTGTTCATAGCATATACAACTGTAAACTTTTTATAGGGCAGTAGGAGAGGAACATTTCCAGGAAGGCGAGAAGGATAGTTTACTTTTTGCATGCGTGTGTTTGGCCAGAAGTTTAAAAGGACTCAGGATGCTTTGTATTCTTTGATTTATGGAGGGCTTTTTTTCTGTTCTTTTCTTTCCTGTTTCCTTCCTCTGCGAAGGGTTTACCGATGGCCTGAACAAGTGTGGGTTTGCTTTGAAGGTGTTTGAGCCGAGCATGCCAGCAGTCAGCTGCACATGTTTCTGCTGGCGGCGGTGTGGAGAAGGTGGACATGGGCTCAAGTAGCAGGTGCTAAAAGCTGAGCCTGGGGGCGAAAGCTCTCCATTTGTGTTTTTCCATTCTTCTAACTGTGCCCGCTGCAGCTGTTTCTTCAGTTTTACAAGCTTTGCTCAGAAATGTTTTACAGTCAGAGCATTGAAATGTTGCTCTTTCTGAGCCCTTGAGTTAAGGGTATTCTTGTGGTTTGAGGCACAATTTAGGGAGGAATTTGGGGGACAAGTACTGCGAAGGGAGGGATGGTCTGGTGATTTAAGTACCAGCCTTTCTTGATTTCGTGAGTCAGATGCTTGAATGTCTTGTGTGTTTCCAGATGTTGTCTTTTTCTTAAATCTTTTTCACTGCCTTGGTCTCACGGGCCTTTTTTGAGCTTCTGGTTAGCCGTGCCGTGTTAACTGACCTCGGGGAAACGGAGGCCTTGTTCTGGGGTGGAAAGTAGTAGATGTTGAGCTGGACTTGCTACTGTTACACGCAGCTCGTATATTTATAGACCTATTTGTATTTATACATCTAAAGCAGACTAGTAGAGGCTTTCTCATCTTTGTCTTCTTCCTAACATGGCCTCCAGGTTGTGTTTCTCTAAATCCTTAAAATCCCCACTTTTGGGCGAATCACAATTGCTATCGCGTCAGATTTTAATTACAATCAGCGTATTTAACCCAACCATTCCTCAGCTCAAGTGAACTTAGCAATTCTTATCCTAACCTTGATGGATGAGAAAAGCAAAGGTTTACCAGCTTCTAGCAGCCTTTTGTAAATTTGGAGAGTACCATATCTTTTTGTCCATTCTTGGCCCGTCTGTCTTTTCCAGACCAAGCAAATCCAATCCGTGCACCCTTTACTTGCTGAGTTGAGCTCTCTTTATCTGCAGGTGAACCCTCTGGGTAGTGCACTTAAGTGAGCACATCCAGCTCACAGGAGCCAGGTAAAACCAAGTCCATACAATGTGTTTTGCCTGTTCCTCTCTTACCTGTCTTGACCACAGGCTGTTCATGTTAGCAGCCCTTGTTGCTTCTAGGTGCCGGAGGAGGGCCAAGGTATATACCCCCCAGGCCTTGTTTCTTATTCCCAGGGCATTTCTGCCGTTCCTGTCTTAATGAGTCCCTTCAGCTGACCTTGGAGTTCCAGCTTAAGCCATGGCATTAAATCAGCTCTTTTTTAGCAGCCATTTCATTCCTCCATCAGCAGCTATTTCAGACAGAGGACCCTTACGGCATGGGCAAGTTATGCACCTCCAGACTAACGTCCAGGACTTCGTAGCCTTTGCAGTCTGTCTCTTTGCATTGGGCATTATCAAAGCATCTTGAACGTCTGAGCCCAGGAGGTCACTTTCTATCTATTTCTGGTCTCAACTGAAGTGTAAGGAGATGGTTTGGTGATAGGTTTGTTTTTCTTTCTTTCTTATTAAGGCTATTTCTTCATGAAATAGCAGAATGGAAATAGAAACTCATCAGCCATCCAAAAAAAAAAAAGGATACGTCTATTTGTGTTTCTTGCTGGATTAATTTCTACCTGGGAGCAGGCGTGTGTGTGCTTTTGATGTGGCACATGGGTCTCAAATGCTTAGACCTTTAATAGTATGAAAAATCATCTGTGATCTGCTGGCAAAGGTCAGCTTTGGACCAGCGCATATTTAGAGTTCCTGTGTGAGAAGTGTGAGCTGTTAATCCTGATCCTGGTGCAGCAGGTCTGCCTGAGGGAAAGGTCAGTTTGCCATAGAAATCTGGGTTTTGCTTAGGTAGGATTTTTTCAATAAAGCTTAGTGTGACCCTCCCTGAGTTGCAACTACAGTTGTGAGAACTGAGGAGTTACTTTGCTCCTCACCATTTAATAACTGTTACTCGTGCGTGCCCCTGTGTGTGTTCTGCAAATGCGGTGTGCATCCCCCCAAAGTGGGCGTTAGCGGTGACTTTAACGGGTGCAGGTTGAGAACAGGAAGGAAAACTCTTCGTGGCAGATTACTCTGTTTTGATATTTTCTTTCGAAACATCTGAGAGCATCAGCTGCTCTCCCAGGGAGGATGCTGAGCCAGATGGACCAGTCTGGACAGTTTCTCTCTTCCTAGTGCTTTTGGGATGGGTCCACACACTGATAGGCTGGCAAAAGGCAAAAGGGACCCCGGAGCACAATGATTTTAGTCTTCCTTCCATTTGCACCCAGCTTTGGTTTCTCTTCCTTCTTTCTTGTTCCCTTTCCT
>VYZV01033767.1:106766-179169 GCA_013401275.1 Pandion haliaetus | reverse complement strand
TTTTTTTTTTTTTTTTTTTTTTGCATACTTTGTGGTTTTGGGTGCCTCTTCGCCCTTTCCTAGCAGTGAGTATCCTGCTGTCTGAGCACCATGCGATGGGGCAAGTTGGCCGCCTCTCAGGAGCTTGCATGGAACTGTAGCACGCATCGGCGCAGGTCGGGTAAAACTGACAGAGCCGTTCTCGGATCCTGTCCTTTGCTGTCCAAAGTGGAAGACAGTGAGCTGCCAGACTAAGTAAAAAAAAAAAAAAAATCTATGGAGTTTTGCAACTGTGGGAACTAAGACCTGTAAGAACTTGCATAATTGCAGTGCATGCACATGTGACCAGATTTATAGGTGTTACTTCTAGGCCTCATTGCCTAGTTCGGGTGGCTTTGTGGAAATAAACGAGCTAGAAATGGTAAGTTGTTTGTACGGGGCCTTCCAGCATTCGTCAGTTCTCAGTCTGCTCTTGAGCTGTCTGGAAACACGTGCTGTCTTCTCTTAAGTTCAGCTTTCACTCTCCCCACTATTTGCTTGATATTTTGCTATTTTAGGAACATTCCTAAGAAAAACAAAGCTTGTTCTTTGCTTTCTGCTCCCTTTTAAAGGCTGGTAAGTGACTATTGCTGAGATGAATTTCGAGTCAATGTTCACTCTGATCTCCCTAGATGCAGGGTTGTCCTGTTTGCAGATCTGCCCCCAAGTCTCTGAACTTCTGTTGCTTGTCAAATGTTTTCTCAATTAGGAAAGCAGGTTGTATAAGAAAACATGTTAATGAAAAACCATGTTAATGAAAGCTCTTGGCCCTAGTGGAGCCACAGTTTAACACTTTAATTTAGTTGGGGATGGCTGGAGGGTTTAACGTGATCCAGGGTGTTAAATTCTGCTGATAGCTGGAGATAATAACCCTTTTAAGCGATTGTTTTTCAAACATGGCCTTTTCCCAGGCAAGATTGTGCTGTGACATTTTGTCCTCTAAGACAGGTAGAAGCTATGCTTTGGATGTCTGGCACTATGTTGTAGCAACAACAGTACTCGGGGTCCCTGGTGAGGCTGAGCATAAAGGCCGTGTCTCCTCATTTCCAGTGCCATTATTGGGATCACCGGGACCATTTGCCCACACTCCAGTTAAACCTTGTTCTGAGACATAACAGGCCTTACTGCTGCATCAAGGCGCTTTTTTAGGGGTTTTTTAATGGTCTTTGCTTCTGCAGCTGGCATTTCCTAGGTGTGCATCCTTCAAAACCTGCAGCTTGGCACCTTGTTTCGTGCTGAAGAAGGGAGCATCATGTTGCAGCCCTGGCCCCGATGATGGCTACCTGCCGTTCCTTTGCTCCTGGGTACCTTTAGGTGTTGCTATTCCCAGCTCTCCGCTCGCGTTGTCCTGGTTGCGTGGGGAAGGACGCCCTTGGCCCGAATGCCTCGCCTGAGAAGAATGCAGACAGTCTGGCAGAGTGCAGGTTAAATAAAGTTTGCCTTGGCAGGGCCCATGCTCTTGGATGTACTATGAGCTGCCGGGGCGTAGTGGTGACGGAATTGCAAGCACGAACGCCAGCTGCCAAGAGGAATGGGTCTCCTGGCCCTGCTTGTGGACTCCTCTCCTGTGGGACTCTTGAAGTACTGGCGAAACAGCAAGCCTTTTCCCTACCCAAGCCCGTACCGACGGTCCCCTCTTTGCTCCAGAGCCTCCTGCTGATGAGGACAGCGGCAGTGGGCCATCGCCATTGGTGCTGCACCACCGAGTCCCGGTCTCGCCAAATCGATGGGGATCCTCCTTTTGGCCTCTGTGGTGTCAAGGATTTGTCCGCTGACCTCTCCTTATTCCAGGGGGAAAGATTTTAAGCACTGGCGAGTTTTGACTGACGGCTGTGGCTTTTGCTATTACACGGGGAAATGATTTCACGTCTGGGAAACAGGGTCCACATGATTGATTTAGAAACTTTCCCGGGCCAGCACTTGGGTGGTGTGGACACGTCTCCCCCGTGCAGGCTGCAAACACCTCCGAGCCCTTATGTGGAGCGGTGTTCCCGCAGCCCCAGGATTTGCAGGTTGTTACCGTATAAAGGGCACAGTCTTGGCCTAGCAGGAGGGCCAACCAGCAGTTTTGTTGGCAGGTACTTAACTTTCCTTTTAATAGATGTGCAGCGTGGGGTTTTGGATGGGAGCGGCGATGATTTCATTGCCTGCCACCACTGGATGGAGCAGGGCTGGACAGCAGGGAAGCAGCAGGATATTTGTGCCTTGCCATCCTGGGAGCATGTGGTTTGGTCTCCAGGCGAGACACCCTTGACTCTTTAGGTAGCAGAAGGACTGACAAGAGGAGCAGAGGTTGCCAGATCATGCTCATGTCCTTCCAGTCAGTCACAGTGCTTGTTTTAGAGTTAAAACACCAATTCCGGTGCTTCTCCCAGCTGTCTCTGCTCTCTCATCTGCTTGTGCATGGATGTAACTTAGGAGGTTAAGGCTGGTCATATCCCTTAGCCATGCTCCCTTTAGGGACCAGTTACTCATTTGGTTTCCTGCGGGCAGCAGGGTGATGGAGCTTTTCCTGGCTTTTGCTTTTCCACTGTGCCTTTGCATTAGTGTTTCTGTCTATAAGATGGGGAGCATACACATACTTCTGATGCACTGGGAAACTCAGCTAATTCTCAGCCAATTAATACTTGTGAAAATTTTTACCAGATAGACTTGGAAGCTGCATGTTAACTTAACCCAGCAAGCTGGTTTTTCCCTCCAGGGCCTCTGGTCGGCGGAAAGCTCCTGAGTTGGTACCAAGCCTGACTTTTCCTGACCTTTCTCTCTTCTTCCACAGGTGGCTGGAAGTCCAGGTGGTTAACCTGACCTGCACCCAGCGTTGGGTCCAGTACCTCCAGTTGCTACAGGAATCCATCTGGCCTGGAGGAGTTTTACCAGCAGTGCCTAAACCAGCCAGGACAGAGGAACAGAAGAAAGCAGCAGCAGAGCAGGCCCTGCAGAGCCTGATGGGCATTTTGCCTAGTAAGTGTGCCCCAGGGACACATCAGCTGCCCTTGAGAAAGGAGCAGTAGGGGTGGCTGGGGAACCCTCCAGTGCATTGGCATCTCTGGAAATGTGGTTAAACACAGACATGGAGCCTGCTCGTGCCAAGGCAGTGGGAAATGTTCATGACCTTTGAGGTTTGAATGGTTTCCTGCAAGCAAAAACCACAGTTTCCCAGTTCTAGATAGTTTACATAACCATTTGAGGAGCAGCACAGCTCAGAGAGAAAGGACATGTGCCTTAGTGATACCCACATGCAGAGTGACAACATACTCTGTGCTTAGTGCTGGTGGTGCGGTTCCCGCTGAGCCACCTCAAACGAGGCAGGGCTCAGGAAAGCCAGTGCCACGCTGTGCTTCCACCTGCTGCCAAAGGGTACCATTGCTGAGAAGAGTCATAAGGCAAAGCCTTTGGCTTCTCACTCTAAAGAGTGGCTTTTCCACTGGACTGAAATCATGAGCCCAGCTGCACTGGATTTCCCTCTCTTGAAGTTTGACACGGGGACCTTTGGCATTAAAGCAGCTGCTGCCTAATCCATGTGAGTGCAGTCTGAACTTTTAACTCCTTGCTGCAGTGTAAGGGGCCCTTACTATCCTTTGGGGATGAAAAAGCACTACCAATATACGCCCTTCCAGGCTGGAAGGCTTTTTTGGCATTCGGTCCTGTCCCTGGCTGTTTTCTGTCATGGTGATGTTGGGCATGAGATGCCTCAAGCTCAAAGCACCATCACGAACTTTGATTTAGTACCCACCAGCAGAAGACTGACCCTGTTTTACTACCGTGGAAATACACAGTTCCTAAAGCTTTGTCTCTGATGTTGACAGATGTGATCCAAGAAATCCTTGGAACCAGTAAATGTCGGATGAGCTGGAACCTGGTACTGGAGTCCCTGGGCCAACCTGTGATAAACAGGTACATGGACTACAGTCTCATTACCCTGATAGCCTTTGCCGTGGGGTCTGTAAGCTACGGTCAGGGCTTCACCGTGAGATTCACGCTGCCAGCTTCTTGGCAGAGAACTTACCTGGCTAATTATCATAGACTTATACTATCAAAGGGCATCTGGCTTGCTTATTATAAAAATGCATGTCTAGGACCTCAGTCTGGCTGGAGATTATTGAGCCAGTCTTGTTAATTATGTTGTTGGGCCTGCTTAGTTTGTGGATGGCAGGGGTCTGTCAGAGGAAATAAGATGAATCCTGGTTTAGTTTTGTTTTTAGAGGAGTTTAGGGAGCTGCATATATTTGTAGATAGTGTTTTTCTGGATACCCTTCACTGTGCATTTGGAAAGCAATGTTTTTGTGATTTAACTGCAGAGAAATGCATGTGCCGCCTCGCTCCAGGAGATGCATTTGTGTTTTCTGTGCTGCTCAGCAGCTTCAAACACCCACTGGTTTGGGGGTGATAAAAAAACTGAACCATGCCTTGAAAGATTTTTTTTCTAGGGTCTGAGATCTTTTGTCTTTCCCCTGATGGCAGTCAGAATACTTCTTCCTTGTGTGAGCTTTGGCTTTTGCATGTCTGGAGCCGATCTCCCAGCTCCGCTGTGCCCTGACCAGCCTAAGCTTTGTCTTCTCTCCATTTCAGGCACCTGGTTTTCTGCCTCTTGGACATTCTGCTGGAGTTCTTGGTTCTGAAGGGCTCCAGCGATGAGCTTGAGACTGCAGCTGTCGCGCCGTCTGCCTCTAGTGGCCTGGACAAAGCAGGCATTTCAGCACATTAACCAGGGCTGGTGTAGCCAGCAGTGGAGGAGAGAAGCAGCCGCAGGCATGGGATGATTTGATTTTCAGTGTTTACTGAACATGTCTGTGAGCTTCTTGTAAAGAATTTTTCCAGCCAGTGCTAAATGAGGCTGCTTCCAGGCTTCTCTGTTTTGCCTGGGTGATGGATTAAACGCAGTGGCAGGAGCTGAAGATGCTTCTCTGCCATGTAGCATCTGTTCCATTGCTGACTTGATGGAGAGCCTGGAATGAAGATGCCTGACCTCTGCTGAGCTGGACAGTCTGAGAAGGATATGCAGGCTGCCCGCAAACCCTGTGTCTTGTCCCATGTTTCTGAGCATCTCTAACATCTCATGGCAGACAGCATATAAGGTTTGCTTTTGTGGCCTCAGGCTCCACCTGGCACTGGCATGCAGAGACTTGATGTGGCGGTATCTTGTTGATAGATGTTTCTCCAGGACAGGTGAAGGGAGGACCAAATGCTGTCCCTGCTCTCTAGGCAGCCTGCCCTGTGCCTACACCGCACCGTCCATTTTACCAGAAGGAAGACGGAGAGAGAGTAGAGCATGGAGATGTGGTGATAGCCCTGAAGTCAGCGTCAGGGACCCATCCCCACTGCCCAAATAACTTTGAGGTTGAAAGCAGTGCAGGAATCAAAGCTGCTGTCCTGCCTTAGGGACAAAGATAAGGGGCCTCCTGCTGCCACTGCTGTGACATGGTCTTGTTCTGGCATCTTTTGCTGCCTGAACAGCAGGATGCAAGTAAGGTAGACTGTGGTCCTGGAAAAAAGAACTGTCCCCAGGCTAAAGAGGAATGGTAGCTTAGCTGGACTTCAGGATTAGCTTGTATTTTGCCTGATGAGTCACGTTTTAGTCCCAGAGGCTGTCACCTGGAAGACCCAGGAGAAAAGTAGCTGAACCACGTGTGACACACAGCAAGTACATCAGCTCCCACACAAAAGTGCTTGTCACAGCAAGCTCTGGAAGAGGAGTGAGCACGTCTGAGCCCAGGAGGAATACTGGATATGTGTCATGGACAGCCAGCGGGTTAGACCACAGTGATGGGCTTGAGAGCACCACCTTAGCTCTGTTGTTGATTGCTATGTCACCATGCTTTGGTTTACTGTGACTGCTATTGCAACAGCTGTGTGCAGAGGGCTCTAGAAAGCTTGTCAGGTCATCATGTCCAGTGCCACCTAGCAGAGAATGGCGTGTCGATTTGGCAGCTGCTTTTCCGGGTCATCCAAGACTTGAGAGTGGTTTTGCAAGCTTATGCTGTCCAGCTGTCAGGTTTGTGACAGGACAAATGGACATGGAGAATATGCACCAGTAGACCAGCTTGGTGACCTGTTTTGGTCTATTTCCTGGGAGAAATATGAACTGACCAGCGCTGGACTTTGCTGATCAAGGGGACGCCGCTGCTGGTGTTCTCAACAGATTAAAGCGCTTAGAAGAGGAGACTTCGCAAGAGGGAAGCATGCAGGATCATGGCTAGTTTCCATGTTACAGTACTAAACGGTACATTTCATGTAGCCTGCTGTTTCTCGGAGCTGGATGCTCTGTGGCATTTTTTGAGAGAAGATCAGGTCACTCCAACAGGCGTACTGCTGAAAGCAGAGACTCTGCTCTTTCCAGAGGCATCTGCTTAATAATGGACACACGGCGGTGCGTGCTTCGTGCTTCTATTGTTTGTGTGCGTGTATTGTGTGAAAATACAGGGAAGGATTAGCTTGCTGCCAGCAAGTATTTTTTTAGGGAGCTCCAAGGACATCCCAAGACGGCAGAATCCAATGTAATGAAGCAAAGCAGTTTTACATCGCTTATCAGAGCCATTTCTCAGCAGTGACCCTTTTGAGATGGTAGACTTGCCACCTGCTTGGGAAAGGAGGGAGCATGTGCGTTAAGTAGCTTAAGAGTAGGTGAGTCAAAGGGTTGGAGTGTGCTCCATATGGGATAATCCCAAATGGCCAAACAGCAGGTTGGGTAGCAGGACTCCTATATATCCTTAAGCACAGTATCTGCTTGGAGCAGCCACTTCACCCTCTCCTTCACTGCCATGCTCCTGTTTCCCTTCTTTTTCTATCACCTCCATTTACTACATCAGCTGTCTTGAGGAGCGGGAGAAGGCAGTAGGAGAAGGAGCCATCAGCCAGGGATGATGTAGCATAGCCCTGTTGTGCTTGGTGGCTTCCCGGATGCTCCTGGTGTGCTTGCTTGCTATTGTTTCCTTATTAATTTTATGGGCTCAGAGCTCCAAGATTGCAGTCTGTTATTGATTAATGATATCACTAAGAGACTGTGTGCTGAAAAGGATCATTCAGAGATGGACTGCAAACTATGCAGTGCCAGCTCCACGTGAGGGCAAAAGTCTAGCACAGTCCTTACAGACACCAAATGTGGCGTTGGAAGGACAAGCTTACATTTCTCCTTTGCCAGCATGCCCTAGCATCCCTGCCGTTAACCCTGATCTCTGAAATTATGCAAATGACTCAGTATTCAGTCCTCCTGATGGAAGTAATTTGCGATTTCTGCTGGCAGGCTCTGAGGAGCATAGCATGAGAGCTGGCACTTTGACTGGGATGGTGCAACAATGATTTGCGGTTGTACCAGACAACTGCTTGGTCTGTGTGTCCTCTGAACCTTTCACGCAGGGGCCTCGAAGCCTGCGTTTTGCAGACTTGCTCTCGTGGCAAAGTAGCAACATGTCCCCTGAGTTTAGGTGGGAGGAGCTGGGGCAGAGAGAGATGAAGCAGGTTTACTTGTACACGCTCTGAAGTCAGCAGCAGAGTCGGCAACAGACCCCAGCAGTTTGGATTGCAAGATCTTTGTGTTAATCACTAGAACCCCCTTTCTTTTCTTAGAGCAAGGAAAACAGAAACCAGGGTTGCTGGAGCCCTTTCTCATGCTCTTACTGGCTAGGCTTCAAACTCCCATTCTCTCCTTCATAGATCTTAGTCCATTCCGACAGCCAAGGTGAAGCTGCCCAGGAGCAATGTAGGAACAAGTAGCTCCTCTTTGTATCTTGTTGTTAAGGATTACAAAATCCAAGCAAAAGTTCAACTTTTTTCTAACGCCAGTTCTTTGCCTCACTATAATTTCCAGATTAAATTGAGCACGACAGTGGCAAAGGCAAACTTCTGCATTCAGGTGGGCTGAAAGTTTATTTCCATTGGACTAAGACTAGAAATACTGCTTTGGTAAAACAAACAAGGCCAACAAAAAACCTTTTAACTCTCTCTGTGTGTGTCATACTCCCAGCAAGCTCCCTTCTTCTGCAGGAATTTGTGCAGACAGCTCTAGCCACCTCTTGCTAAAGAGAGGGTGGTGAGAGCAGCCAGATTTGATCTCAAGAAAAAGTTGCAGGTTTCTGTCATATTATGTATGAGAGCAGTACATGGTTCAGGTGGGTGCTCAGCTCTCTAGGTCCTATTGGACATATGCAATCTGCTTCCAGCGCACTGCTTCCTGATTATGTGGCATCGAGGAAAACGTTTTAATTTCCCCCTGCCTCAGTTTCCCCCAGCATTGGCTAGTTAGGACTGCAAGCTCCCTGGAAGGAGGGGCTGCTCGTGTGTCTGTGCAACACGGAGTGCAGTGGTACAGAGCTTCAGGGCACCACCATCAGCTAAAGAGTAGTTGTTGTGTTGAGCCAGAGCTTGGTTTTTTGACTGTGGTTTCAGGGAAAAAAAAGAGTGCCACCACACACTGACTCCCTGTTGTATTTCCTGCATTCAAGCCTTTGTATCAGCTATTAGTGGGTGCAGCCGTTCAAGTCTGTGTAGAAGAGCACTGTCTTGAAAACCTGGTTCATTGCTAAATGGGGAGCAAAGCGGTGCTCCCAAGTACTTGTGACTTATGTTCTGACTCTGTGTACAATAATACTCCATTTCAAACTTGTTTCTGCGTTTGCGTTTAAAACTCACCTTTGCCACGAAACTGCCTGTGAGACAGCCCTTGGGAAGGGAAGAGCAGAGCAGAGCAGGTAGAGGAGAGGCAAGAAAGCCCAGGTGGGAGTGGGAAGCGGGGAGCAGGCATCTCCCCAAGTGTCCCAAAATGCCTGGTTGGGGCAGCAGGGCTGGTGGCAATGTGTCTGAGACAGTGGTTTGCCCTCCTGGTACACAGTGGCATCAGTGGGACTGCTCGGACCTGGGAAAGACCAAAGTCCTTAGCAGCTAGGTCAGAAATAGGAACAGTTTTCCCATCTCCGGTAGCATCAGCGTTGCTTCCTTCTTCCTGACTAGCGAACTTCTTGATTTAGGCTTTCCGGTGAGTGTGAAACCAGAGAAGCGATGTGGAGATCTTTGGCCTTTCTCCTGGAAGAAAGCGAAAGAGACTCAGAGAAGCAGGGATTGTGCAGACCCATCTCCCCATCCCTTGGGCACTGCTGCTTAGGAAGTTCACCACGATACCGGTCCTGGAGGAGGAAAGCTGGTAAGCTATAAGGAAATAGAGAATGAAAATGAGAAATTCCACACGAAATTTGAAATATGACGTCGATGAAAAAAAATAGAGGGAGGAAGAAAAACCTGATACGATGAATGCTTGAGTCATGTATTATTCTGGATTAGCTCTGCCATGGAAAGATCCCATACACCCTATGAAATCCATTACCTACAAGCCAGCGAACATTTGTACAGCACATGATGTGGGGATCATAGCTGAAGCCAAGTTCCCTGGTATAATATCCACCCCAGGGCAGATTGGTCCATTTCCAGTGTCAACAGCCAGAGGATTAAGCATTTATCTCTGCAGAACAGTGGATAATTAACAGCAGATCGAACTAGGGGCTATGCTCCAGAGAGCTTGCTTGTGCCTGTATTTGTGACTGTGGCTTTATTGCCTGCGAGCGAGTTAGAGGGAGTGGGGTGATGTTTTGTCTGTACCACAAGGTGCAGGCATTGCCTCGGTGATGTGTGCCTTGTAGCAGAGCATCGGTAGGTACAGGGCTTTGCGCTGGGGTGGCAGTGGGCTTCCTAAATGAAGCTGAGGGTGAGCTTTCCCATCGTGGCCACAGGCGGTAGGCATTAGAGGTGAAAACCTATCAGGAGACCTCTCATTCCAGGCAAAAGTTGGAAGAATGGAATTGGGATGCTGTGATTTGCCATCTTCTGGATTTAAATGTAAAATCCAGGTTTTGGCACTTCTGGCTTCCTTGAAATAAATTAATACCATTATCCTGGATGCAGTCCAGTTCAGGTAATTATATTCTTCCTACCTTAATGCTACTCCAGCCCCCTGTCTCCACTGGATATGCTATACTGTAATTCCTGTCTGGAACTTGCTTATTATGTTACAAAGTCTTATTTTTTTCCCTCTGAGTACAACTTGTGCACAGAGCACTAGCCAGCCCCCAGCACTATGCTGAGCTGCTAAAATAGCTGAAAGAACCTGCCTTAGACATCTGACTGCCTGGTGGTGTCCTGGAGCATCTCTCCTGCTGAGCTGGGAGGGTGGATAATATAGAAGATCAGAGCAAGTGGTGCAGTCCTGTTTAACCCAGTGGACTGCTAGAAACCTGATTCTCTCTTCTCAGAGTGCCTTAGGCTGGTGGTTGTGTTAATGGGAGGAAACACAGGGCTCCTGGGTGGTTGCCTTACCTTCCCATGTTGCCATTTCTTCTAAGATATTTGAAGGCTAAAGTATGTCCTTCCTTCCAGGTGGGGGAAGAGTCCTCTTGTCTTCAGGGAGAACACTGGCAGTGTCCTAATGTAAATATGTCCAAACCTCCCTGCTAATCTAGCGGGGCAGTCCTGCCTTGATTTGAGGTTAGCATCCAGCCCTAAGAAACTCTGTTTCCTGCAGTACGTGAGCAATGCTAAAAGCTGGCTTTGAGTACCTGGTTTCCCTTTTGGAGCGCAGCTTGCTTGTCCATGTTGGTGGCTTGCTGGCCCTTACATCTCCTGCAGTTGATGCATTGGGTTGTTTTTTTCCCCTTTGAAAAGTATTTAAAGTTGCCTTCTTTCCTTACCCTTTCAATTACGCTCGCTTCATCTCCTGGCCTCGCTGAGCAGCTGAAAAGGTTGCTCAAGCAGTACTTGAGGAGAGCGTCCCTCAATTTGCCATACTTCCTTCCTGTTCCCAGGCCCCTTTGCTCTTCCACGGCCCTCGAGGACAAGGAGGGTTTGAGGGACGTGCTGGAGGAGGGACAGCAGGGGTGAGGATCAAAGACCATAAACCACTGTTTAAAAAATATAATGCCCACCGCTTCTCTGGAGTGTCGCATCTGGCAGAGCCTCATTAACCTTCTGTTTCCCCCTCCTACTCCTTTGCCCCTGAAAATCAACAAAGGCAAACATAACAAGTTGCCTTGATTGAAGAAGGCTGAAGTGTGTGTGCTTAGTGTGAAAAAGCGAAAGCAAAGCCATTGGCTAAAGCCCCTTTTCCATGCAGGCCACTTCACATTTATTACACTAGAAGACAGAGCTCTTAAAATCCCGATGCTCTTTATAGTTGAGCTCTTTAACTTTCTCCCTTCCTCCCCTTGCAGCCTTCATTCTCCCCTTGTTCCGCTCCTTCCGCTCCGCTCCTTTCTCTTTTGTCCTGTGAGAACGAGTCTTTTAATCCCCTTGTACTGCAGATTAAAGCTATTATAGCCTCCCCAACCTGACATTTTCTCAGAGAGGCTCACAGCCAGATCTTTATGAGTGCTCTCTGTCTGTCTGCTGCTGCCTTTCTTTTCGGCATACTAAACCTCCGTTCCTGACCTCTCCCTCAAGAGGGAAGGGCTGTAGCGTGCAATCCCATGTAGGCAAAGGCTGGTCTCAGCGGGGCGCGAGGTGCAGGAAATTAAGACCCATGGAAATTAACAAGTAAATAAGGAGAGAAAGAAAAGACGATGGGAATTAAGAGACAGAACCAAAGCAAAATTCAGTGTGTTTGGAAACCAAATGCTGGGCTTGGGTCTGAGTTTTGCAAATGGTCGTGTCTTTACAAGGAGCCAAACCATAAACCTGGGACTTATTTTTAGTAGCAGATCGGGGTTACCTGAAACCTAAACTACAGTCCAACTCCACACTTTGCATTTGGCCCAAGAATAACAGATCCAGGCACCTAGAAGTACACAGGTAAATGTTGAGTTTGTGAGCTTTCAGGGACAGGAGTGACTTGTGGTACTATGGGGCTCTGTCCATGACAGCAGATTTCTTAGTATTTGTCATCAAATGATTGTACCTCACCTCTGAGATTGCTGAGTGGATCGATGTGCCGGTCCTTGTCTTCTGCACATCATAAAACCACAAAGGATCAGGGTAGCTTGCCTAAAAGTGCATGTGCTAATGGCAGAAACATCTATTCTGCAGTTTTCTGGCTCTCGTTGTCAGTCCTGCCACTGCAAGGTGTTCTACAAATGTCCCAGAGTTCTTGGCAAAGCACCAAGGAAGGTGAAAAACTGGCCCCAAGATACATTCCCCAGAGGAATTGTGTAAAATTACCCCAAGCAGGTCATGTTTGTGTGCAATGTACAAGCATGCATTAGTGAATAGGAGGGGTGTCTGTGCTAACCCACTCTTTGAGCAGGGAGGAGGCAGTTTGGTTTTCTCTTCTTTTGGAGCTCCGGCATGAACTCGGCCTGGTTGTTCTGAGCCATCATTTCACCCAGCCGTAAAATCGGGTTGGTAACCTGACGCAGAGCTGTGCAGACATCCTAACTCTGCACAGCTCTGGGTACTGTGCTAACCTGTTCAGCTTGAACTGAAGAAAATCACGCAATACCTATGGCAAGTGAGTACAAAAGGTCAAGTTTTGGTCCTGCAAGGCTTTCCTTACATCCATTTGTGGGTGGGTTACGTTTTACCTCCCATGTAAAAGGACAAACTGAGAATTTGCTTATCTTTATAAGTACCTTGAAAGCACAGCCTTCACAAGTCATGCGTGGGGTTAGGAGATGTTTGAAGGGTAGAGTCAACACCTCCGGATTTTGCTAAAACAGGTGGTGACCACATATAAGAAGGTTTCCCATACTTTTGGGCAGCAGCAGCGCTGCGAGGACAAGCCAACTCATGACATTTGTGCTCTCCTATCGTGTGCCCGAGGAAACGCAGAGGCTTCTGGGGGCAGCAGTGAAACTGCTTTCAAAGCAAATAATAAAAGAAGTGCAACAGTCCCCTTTTGGGAACTCATTTCGGGGCAAAAGTTCCCCTGGCAGCCCAGCTTGCCTATAATGAAATCAAAACAGGAGCTCGCCCCCGGAGGGGCCGTACGTGTGAAAGACTGCCATGTCGAATCCGTATGAATCCTCCGTGAGGAAAGCCCGAGCCCTGTAATTACTGGTTTTCTAGCAAGCAGCCTTTTCTTTCTCTTTGTGTGGGCCCGGTCCCCTTCCCCTCTCCCCCCCATGCGTGCATGATAAGAGGATATTTGTAATGAAAATCACTGGGCAGAAGTGGAGAACAAAAGCGGGGGCACAGCGCGCTCGCCAGTGGGGATATTAGAGGCGCTGGGCTCCCACCTCCGTCCGGTCTGCTCTCTGCTGGGAGAGCGCGGTGGGCACGGCGGGCTGGGGGAGGCTCTTATTAACCTTAATCTGCAGAAAGGGGCTGAAGCCACGCCATGGTCCGGTTTCATAGCTACAGCGGCTCGCTCCCAAGCGTGCAGCCTTATGAAGGGGCAGTCTCCCCAGCAACTCTAATGCGTTTTTGCACCGTACCGTCTAATCTGAGGTAGAAATGTCACTGCTGTCAGACCCCAGGCTGGCAGCTCCCAGCCACAGCCGCGCTGGTAAGCACATATCCAGCTTCAACCTTCTGGTTGCTGGGGTGAAAGGGCCTCTTTATCTCCACGGGGAGAAGCAGATGAATCCCGGGCNTTAATTCTCAGCTGTGAGTGGGAAGGAGCAATAAGGCTGGAGAAATGGAGGGGGGGGGGAAAGCCCCTCACAGTGGGGAAAGGCCCCAGCCACCAGTGTGTGAAAAGGGAAGGCAGCGTGGGGATTAAAAATGTCAGCTTCATGGGAAGTACTTGATATTTAATAGCTTCACTTGATTGCTGCAAGGCGGTGATGGGCACAGTGCCATAAGGGCGGCCGTGAGCCATGTCCCCTGGAGAATCAATGCTGTTCCTGGGTGCCTTGGGAGCTATCGCAATATAGGATGGTGAGAAAGAGCCGTGGAAGCTGAGGTTGTATTACTTAAGATCAGGTTGTCAGGTTGGTGGCTCATCCCTTCTGTGTCTGGCTGGCACAGGATGCAGGACGCCCTGCTCCTGACGCAGCTAACTGAGCTGGGCTTTCTTCCCGCTGACAGCTAGTGCCCTCCATCTGATGGCTGATAGCGCTTGTGACTTCTTTGTTGCAAAAATGCTGCTGGATGGTCTGTCTGAAACATATTCTCTAGTTTGCTCATGTTTGCAGCTGCTGGGGGAACTGAGGCCTTTTAGAGCATTAGCACTCGGTAATCTCCTCTTCTCGACAGATGCTCTGATGCTATCTCCCACCCGTACAGTCAGGGCTACTGGAGGAATTTGTTTGTGCGACGGGAGTGTGCTCCTGCGCCGGTAGGGATCTCGTCAACATTTTTGTCTGATTAGGCCAATAAAAATTCTTGGATTCCTCCCTTGTCTCCAGCACGCTTTATTTCTCACACAGATTACCTCCCATGCCCCTCTGGATGTGGCCTTGGGAGAGGAAGTTGCTCCTCTAGAAAAAGGGCCGTTGGAACAATTGAATAACTCTGAGAGGATGGAGATTGCTTCTTGTTGCTCCTTTTGTGACGAAGTGATGAAGACAAAGTGACCGGAGCTTTCCCAGCGTGACTGACTGTTAAAGAGCCTTCCCAGCAGTGTACTTCATCACTATCTCAAAAGGCAATGTGCTTTTATTGAACCAAGTCTGCTCTGGGCTCCGTACACTCCATCAAGCTGTATTAAGCTTTTGATTTTATCCGTGCAAGCGAATTCTAATAAACTAGCTTATGGCTGTCATTTTAAACACGCTCCAGCACAAACACATCGTTTCGAGAGCTTTATCCCAGATTCATGTGCATCTCCAAAGCAGCCCCTACGGAGCGTCTGAACATCCCCCCCCATCCCTCGAGGCAGGCATTCAAAATGGCATTTGGCAACGTTCCTGCCACCACCTGCGTGGAAAAGCAGGATGCAGGGTCTGTCCATCCCTTGGTTCTCCTGTCTTGAGGAAAACGGCATCCAGGGTATAAATAGGCACGATGCACTACGATCCTTTTTAAGGGCTGTTCTTGACCCAATATGCTCCGCCAACAAAAATAATCTGTTCCACCCCCTTCAGCAAGGTTCACCTGAAGCCCGAAAGCTGCATTAGAACAGCGTGTATTAAAGTGCATCAAACATCAAGGGCTTGAAAATAAACACCAGTGAAGTCTCTTTTTGATCACATTCCTTTCCACGACAGGCTGACGATTTCCAAGCCAAGAATGTCACTAACCTCTCATATTTCTCCTGGTCATTTCTGTCCTGAAATTGGAATGCAGCCACAGGCAAAAGGGGGTTGAACGCCCTCATGTCAGGGATCCAGATTTAAGAGACATTATCTCATCGATAGTGCACAACAAGGCTGGCACGCCATCAGGCACGATATTCCCTGGAAAGTTCAGCATGCGTGGCGAGGGACATGGGAAGGCAGGCTTAACTCGCAATGCTAAGCTCGTGCTGTCAAGCATGGTAAGATCCTGGCTGGCAGCCTCAGCAAAGTATCTCTGTCAAGTTGGAGAGCAGCGTAGGCGAGGGCCCTGTGCTCGTGGGAGGCAGAAGACGCAGAAGGACTGAGGATGGTTGCACAGCGCAATGGTTAGGAGTGAAAAAGTGGGATTGCACTGAGGGAAGGAAGGGACCAGGATTGAAAACTGCAGTTCTTTATTGTGGCTTGAGAGGAAAATTATGCAGGCGAGAGAGAGGAATGCAGATCAGGTACCCTGAAACATTCAGATCTAAGATTAGCGTGAGGGAACAGGAATACTGTCATTACCTTTCTCGGGTGGCAAAGATGGAGCTAAAGCTACTAATACCCTTTAAAAAGCTCTGTACGCTTGGTCTGTAGATCGTATTGTCCTTAAGTAAAAGTTCATCTTCTCTGCTTGGCAGCAGCTGTATTTAGCCTGGAGTGCGGTACAAGCACTGGCAGATAAGACGGCACTAAGAGGTTTTGCAATCTGTCAGCCCTCTGGATCGTTCTGGGGGAAAACTTCAGAAGGACCAGATTTCGTCACGATGTAAAATTAGAAAGTGGTTGCAGTAGGGGAAGAAATCACTTGGGAAAGAATAGGGACAACTTCATATGAGCAAATCCCCCCCAGCTCTGCGCCAGATTCGGTTAAAAGCGCCAGCTTTGAAACCGCAGGTGTTGAAAGCCTTGCAGCCACTGTCAATGTTCGACAGCATGTTTGCAGTGAGCATCCTCCTGAAACAACCTTGAACTGTCAATAAAGTTGGCAGTTTTAAGTTCCATTCCCTGTAAGGTTAGTGCTTAACGGGCCCCAGCACTGCAGCAGCAGGTCGCAGATGGAGACACCTCCCTTGGCTTTGAACAGCTTTTGAAGGACCACAGCCCTTCAGATGTTTTTTGGGGAACAAATTTAGTGAAACCTGGTAGCGCTTGAAATAATGCACCCTGCTCTGCGGCAGCAGGTCTGAGCTATCAAATCCAGACTTGCCTGCCCGGAGGATAAACCTTTGCCTGCACAGTGTCCTTGTGTGGACCCCAGCTGCTGTGGATGGAGTTGGGGGCAGACGAGGCATGAACATGCCATGTCGTGCCATGCCCAGGAGTGAGTTCTCCGAAATGCTTTGGTTCGGGAAGGAAGCAAGCAAGGAGCAAGGTCTGCTTTGCCCTCACACCTACTCAAAACCCTGCACGTTAAGGGATGTGCAGAGAAACATCTGCTCCTGGCTGGTGTGACCTGCTCGATGCCAGAGCCACGAGAGGGAGCTCCGGGGCTGTCTCAATTTTTTTTCCCCAGGCCAAGCAGAGGCACAAGATGGTGCTGTTGTCTCAGCCATCGGAGAGCTTGCGAGGGACAAGGGAAAGCCACCGTGGACGGTGGGGGGACACTCGTGAACCCCACCACACCGCCCTGCGAGCTAGAGCTCTGTGCAGGGCAGGGCCCGGCTGCCTAGTGGGAACTTCTCCCACATTTGAGCCCTGCTTCAGGGTGAACCCAAGGTTCTGCCCGGTTTTTCTCAGGAAAAGCCGGTGGACAAGTGATCTGGAAGAGACACGTGCCAGCGAGCGTGGCTTCACATCCAGATCTGCCCTACTGCGTGGCCCGAGACAGTGTCCTGCCCACGGGGCTGGAGGGTCTGTATCCCTGAGGTTTACAGCATTTAGAAGAGGTAAAATAAGTCTCGTGACTTTGCTCTGCAGAGACATGAACCTCACGGTGAGAGGTCCTAGGGATGGGGAGAAGAAAATACAGCAAGGGGTGTTGGTGTCCCCATCCCGGGGGGGCCGCCAGCTCTGGCCAGGTGATGGGGATGTTGGATGCAGCACGCCCTTGCTTACACTTTTCAGGCGGAAAGCTTCAGCCTGGGCTTGAAGAAAATTTTCCCATGAAAGATTCCCTGAAACTGGTACGTTCCCACAAAGGGCTTTGATTTCAGTGTATCGGCATTTTCCGATGAGAAACCATCTCATCGGAAAATTCCCAACCAGCAAAGAGAAACTCCCCAGTGTACCAGGGGAGGGATACTGTCGCACGCGGCGGGAATTTAATACCAGTGGAGTCTTGTGTCTGGAGGCTCTGGGTAAAGAAAGATGAAATGCAGCCAGCACCATTCATGGCAAGAGGGGAAACCGTGAAGTCCTGCAATTGAGCAGCTTTGCTCTCTGCAGCCTGCTGCCCGTTTTCCCAACACTTTCCTCTTAATATTTCTTTCATCAGGGTGTCGCTGCTTTCTGTGCAGGCAGAGGGTGCAACGTGCAAGCATTACACACCGGAGGCAGCTCAGGCAGGACCTGTTAGGGGCACGGAGGCAACAGAAGCACAAGCTGACACTCCAGTGGTTCACCCTGCCTTTGGTAGGGATCTTGAGCTGAAAGGGCGCCATGCAATTCGAGGTAACGGGAGAAACCGAGACGAGCAAGTTACCTGCTCTCGAACAGGCCTGATTGTTGAGTTACGGTGTTGACATATCCCCAGCCAGTCCCTAGTCCTGTGGCGCAACCAGGCTGGAGGAAATTCCTGTGTGTGCTATGGAGACGGCTCTTCTTCTTTGGATTCCTCTAGAGCAGTAACAGGCTCTTGACCCCCGTGAAGGCTCTTTCTGATGGAGCATGGGACATTGCTGCAAGGGTGGACTCTCATCCACTCTTGGCAAGTGCCCACTTGGATGCTTCGTGGCTGGAAGAATACGATCAGAGTTTCTGGCAGTGTGATGCTCTGGCAATCCATGAGAAGCTGCTGAGGTGCGGGCAGGCAAGGCGGGATTTGTGGAAGCAGGGAATATAGCAGACTAGCTGCTAGCCCTGGAAAAGATGGTGCCATCTTAGGGGTTCTCTCCCTTTGTGAAAAACCAGAAGTCAGGTCCTGACCTGGCCCTTTAGTCTTAAAAGTAGTCCAAAATTGGGGTCTCGTTGCTTCTCTTCTTTAATATCATCGCCTGCAAAGGAGGCATTAACCTCGTGCATCCTCACACAGAGATAAGTACCTGCTCCGCTGGAGGTGCCCTCCACTCCCCAGCTGATGCGTGCTTCTTTCAGGAAGATTTTCAGTCCTGCCCGTGTAATGCTGGTGGATCTCACACACTGTATATCCTTAGTGGGATAGAAGCAGTTGAGCAAGAGACTTGAAAGCACAATTAGGTTATTTAATACACCTCTCGTTGCCCAGGGGCTCCTCTTCCTACATGGAACTAGAGTCTTCTGTCATGCATCAACTTCAGGGTTGTTGCACAAGAGCAGAGGAGAACAGACACCAGCCACGAATCTTCTCCAGGGCTTTGTCCAGTCTGGTTTTGAATGACTCCCCTGAGAGGGCTTTCACCAGCCCTCGTGGGATAATGTACCACAGCCTGCTCGATCTCTGATGGAATGCGTGCCTCTCTTCCGTGGCAGGTACTTCATCTGGGCTTGAAGGCTTCCTTCGCTCTGCTTGTTTTACTGGTGGTTGTCTCTCCGGCAGAGGTTAGCAAGTCCCTTTGTGAGGCCTGCACTTCTCAGATGTTATGTCTGGAAGTTTGCTCTGTTTTTTTGGCTAGGGGGCCCAGGGTCTGGAAGTAGAGAGGCTTTTATGGGAACCCAAGTCCCCTTTTGACACGACTTCCTTGTGCTTAAATTTCAGGTTGAGTTACAGACGTGAACATTTTCTGGTTGGATATCTTTCATTGTCAAAGGGGATTAGGCCAGTGATTATTTACATGCACCTCTATTACACAGAGTCTGTTTCTTTTCTTTTTTTTTTTTTTCCCCATGTAATTCTACATAATATGTAAACGTCGACTAAAGCAGTCCCATGGATGGGGGAGAGGGAGCGAATCAGGCTCTTGCTGTGAAAAGTGAAATGGGTGGTTCGAGATCTCGGAGCTGGGAGATGCCTGTAGGGCCGATGCTTTGGGGTGAGCATCCCCTTCCTTCCACACACATGGACACAGTTGCCCAAGCAGATGGGTTCATCCTGGGGCATCACCTTTCTCCAGTGCGTTGGAGGTGGTTATAGCAGGAGGCTGAATGCTTGGCGCGATGGGCCACTGGTTTGATCTAGGGCGGCTCCTCTGGAGCTTTGGCGGTTCCCCAAGAAATTGGGATTTTTTTTTTCAGAACCCAACATGCATGAGTTTTAAAAGGGATTTTTGATAGAAGTCCCATTTACTCCTTTATTTGGCTTGGGAGGCTGCAGTGGAACAGATTTCTTTACATATCCTTGAGTGTTATTTGATTAAGGTTATGACTGCTAATAAACACTCTGAATCTATTCTCCTTCCCAACCACTTGTAATTCAGGCTAACTGTTGCCTGCATGGGACTACACCTTTTTATACCAGTGCAAGGGACCAGACTGCTGATTCTGCTCCCCTTTCATCAGTTTACCGGTGTACTGCTCACCTCTGATTTATTCCAGCTTTATAATGTAAGAGAAAATAGAAATGGGAGGGGTGCCAGGAGTGATTCTGGCACAATAACCAGTTTACTTCCTTTTCCTTCACTTTGCCATTTACAATCACAAGTTCTTCTATAAAACAACTGTGAGAAGAGCAGACCTTGCCCAGGAGTAAGAAAACTCGAAGCTGCAGGATCAAACTGACAAAAACCAAAATCTTGTTTGCAGCGTAGGAGAAGCAAGCAGGTTCTGCTTGGAAAGACAGGAGGGAGGAAGAAAGTAGGGACCCCAGAGGACTCTGTTCTACCTATCATCTAGAAAATGAGCATATTTCTTAGCATGGTTAGTCTTTTGCTATGTAAGAAAATACTTTTAATTTTTCGGGAAGCAAAACAGAGGAAGTGATATAGACACCTCAGTTACCCACCATCACCACCACTGCGTCGGGAGATCTTAGCCAGTACTCAGAGAAGGCTGGTAAGTGAATCATAGCCAAAACCAGTGACCCATGGACTAAGGCAAGAGATGGTCAGGCTCATCTAGGGATACACAGATTGTCTGGAGAGAAAGAAGCAGAGACTCAAGAGGCTGTCTGCAGTCACCAACGTCTGGGGAATAATCAGGGTGCTGCAGAAGTTTAAAAAATGATGAATACGCCACATGCAATAAAATAAAAATGTGCTCGGATGTACCCAGAATGCAAATTCCACGTAAATGAAACTTCGCTTTGCACTGAAAATGCACACTGATGGCCATTTACGACTCCATAAGAGCACAGAGAGCTCCCTATTTGCACCGAGCCTTTCTGCTCCCCTTTTCCTTGAAGGTTGGGGCCTTGATGCCTTTTTCCTGGACATGAAGCGTAGTCTTTCCACAACAGCCATAATAAGTCTTGTGCTGTGCGGCACGCTAATGAAAAGCTGTGTGGGCTAGTCCCTAATAACAACCATCAATTAAGCTGTCAGAGGGAGCTCTCAACCTCGGTTCTTTCATTATTAGACTTTGGGCCTTGATGAGCTGCAATCAGGCATGAAAGGGTGACCTGACCAGAGCCAGGGATGTCTCCACTCCTCCACTGAGCTCGGAGGGCTTTAGTACTAGACCTGGTTTCTCAGGTCCAGGGCTTTACCTATTGCACCGCAGGGAGGGAGCTGGGAGCAGAGAGGGAAAGGAGGTAGAGAGCTCCACCGGGCATGCGATCGCCTTGGGCACAACCAGCCATCTCTCCACATGCCTACATTTGCTGGCTTTTTAGGGTCTGCGGGCTTCATCGTTTTGAAGACAAGAAGCCGTTGCCTTCAATTTAGGCTTCCTGCGTAAAAGCTTAAGGATTTGTTGCTCTATACGTTTAGTTTCGATACAAATGTTACACAGGGATGAGTCCAAGTCATGGTGTCTTTCAGCCACATCTGGATTTTGAAGTGCCCCAAAGGATGGTGTTGGGGTACTATTTCTCCACGCAGTGGTCCCTTTAAATTTCACACTAGACCCAGTGGGAAACAGACATGCAGATGGTGGGCTTTAATGACAACAGCACCAGTTTATTTGAACTAGGGTCTTTATGGGGAGATGTGTTTGTTTTCTCAGACCACACATTATTAACTAATCCCTAGACTTTGTTTTTGTAGTCGCATTGTGAGCAACTTCCCACTTTTCGCCCCTTTCCTCTGTCAAAACATCTTTGGCTCCGCAGTTGTGTGTAAGGCATCCTAGAGTGCTGCTGCTCGGGATGGATTTCCATTCAGCAGTCCTGCTGTGGCTGCGGCTCCCCTTTCTAACTGGGGAAGTCAGACTGGGAATTTCCTTGTGCTCTTTGGAAATGATCAGCTACAGTCATTATACATCCCCTTCTGTCTTGGTATGAAGGGATAATAATATTTCTTTTGTCTTCCATGTGTATCAGCCCCATTCTTATTCCAAAGCCCAGGTCTATCTCCTTTTCCCAGCTTCTCCTCTCCAGGACAAGACTGTCACTTGCTGCATGCCTGTACTGGAAGAGAAGAGCCCATTTGCAAAGAGCCCAAAGTGAAACACTTGCAAGACCTTCTTCTGAAGTGTTTGGTTTTGTTAAACCATAAATGCCAGGAGAACAGGCTTCACTGTAAGCTTTTCGCTATTCCTTCATGGATTCAAGAAACCTTGAAATAAGCAATCACATTTTTGCAGTTGCAGCTGCAAGTGCTGCGCCAGAGGCACTGGGCAAAGCCAACACAGGCTGCCACGGCCAGCATGCCGGGCAAGGGATGGGATTTTGGGCAATGGCTTCTCCTCACCAGGTTTCCCACCTGCGCATTTTGCAGCGAATCTCTTCTGATTGCTTCCAGCCTTTTCTTGACAAACAGAAATCTGAAATGAAACAGCCTGTTCTGGAGGGATCGCGGAGGTTGGTGGGGGGGTGGGGGTAGGGGGGTGTCTCTGTTGTATAGCCCCATACAGCTGTTAATCACCAAAATATCTCTGGCTCCCAGCAGCTGTCTGGTGTTTATCTTAGCCTGGATATCTACTGGCCGAGCCCACGGAGAGCAGGCTTTGCAGCCAAGCCAAATACAAACGGAAGACAGATAATTTGCACACAAGGGTGTGCACGTGTATTTTGTGTGCGTACATATGCATGTGTGTATACACGCAGGCTTTGTTTATACCCCGCTGCTGCAGCTGGAAGTGCACGTCAGTGATTTTTGTTTGAAATGAACTTGTTATTTTGTGGATGTGTTAGCGTATACAAGAAGGCAAGCATAATGTATATGTGTTGTACAGGTGGTTTAGGTATGTGCTTCCAGGTGCACAACTGTGACTCAGATAAGGTCTCTTGCACAGTAATTCCCCATGCTTTCTCTAAGCCTTATGAAGCTCTTTATCTAAAGTGGAAAAACACAGGGCTTCCTAAGTCTTCCAGTACCAGTCAGCCACAGAGACTTTAAAGCACTTCTAAAAGGCAGTTCCCTATGCCACCTGTGAGCCTTGGGGAAACACCAAAGAGGAAGAGGGCTAAGAAAGTAAACTGTCCCACCTATAGAAGAAAAGGAAGTTAACCTCGTGGCTCCAATTAACCTGTCCCTGCAGGGGTGTGAGGGCAAGGAGTTTATATAAATCAGGCTCAGGGGAGGCTGAGTTTTTCAAGGAAGGGATGAGAGAGAGGTGGCTCTCTTGGTGTGTTTGATAATCTCTTTGTGGTAAGAAGGTTGTAGTGACCTAGGAGGTTAAAGACTTGAGGAGTAGCAAGGAGGACGTGAGTATGTTATACCCTGATTTTTCTGAAGACGTATACCTTTCTTTTTCCCTGTTCCTAGGTCTTTTCTGTAGCAGCCAGAGTCTCCTGAGCTACCACTTGGTAGCTTGATGCAGCAGAGAAAGTCCTGGCTGGATCTGAGTTGCTGCTTGCATGACAAGGTAGGATTTGGGTGAATTCGTGGGATGGTGGGAGCCAACCAGAGTTTTCTTTTAATGAATTGTCCACTGCAAGTGTCCTGAGAAGCACAAGATTGTGTCGCGGAATGTTGTGAAGCTAAAGGGTTTGCCGTTTTTATTTACCTAGCAGTCAATTGTATATTTAATGTTGTTTTGGAAAGAATGCTTGAGGTCCTTGTTGCTGCTGACTCTCCCCTGAGGTTTCAATGGCTGTCAAGCATGGAGAGTTACAGAAACTGGCTGTACAGGATGGCGTGTGCCTTTGACTTTTCTGAGCCCTGAGGGAGGCTGAAATCTTGCTGCTTCTTACACTGAGTTCTCTAGGGGCAGCTGCACAGGATAAGCTGCAGAGCTGGCTTTTGGAGGCTGTGTTTTTTGGTAGGTGGGAAGCTGGAGGCCCGGGCTGAGCTGTGTTTTGGGCTGTGCAAGACTGAGTGAGGGGGTGTGCATTTCCTTATCCCTAGTTCGTGTCTTGCTCTCTGAGTACAGTGAGTGCCTTGCGTGGAGATTGTGCAACAAAGGTCAGGGCTTCTTCCAGAGCAGTTGGGCTTACTTGGCTGTGAATGCCCAGCTTTCCTTCAGGTCCAACTCTGGTTTTTATCAGTTAACTTGCTCCAGATCCTGGGAACAGCCACAGCTGTCCTTCCCTTCATCCTAGAGCACCCACTTCCTTCTGCCTTACCTCATCCTGAAGTTACTGTCCCACAGGGCACCCTGGGCTGCAGCAGCCTGTACATCTGTCCTGTCTTCTGTGCGTGCAGCAAAGCCTCGGAGGATAAAGGAATGGAAGAGAAAGAAGCCAGTTGCCCAGGAGTAGCGTTTAGGCAGAAACATGCTTGTGTTATGCACCTGGAGACAGTGGGGGTGAGCTTGGGAAGAGGTGGTGCAGGGAGCTGGGGCTGAAATGTGAGGGTAGCAGGCTGTCAGGATGCTTCTGCTGGAGGCTTGGTGAAGAAAAGCAATCACAGGAGAGAGGTTGTAGTGGCTCCTGTGCTCACCAAAAATGACAAACCCTTGGGCTTTCTAGCCAGAGCCTTTGCTGTAGGTGAGAGACTTCTCCAAAGGGAGAGACCAGCTTTCTGGAAGGCAGAGGACAGGAAGGGAGGCGTTCATCTGGACCAGACTCTCTAATAACTAACTAGTCAGCTGTTTCTTAATGTGCTGAGAGGATGTGGGAGCCCACGGGTTTGCTGAAATGTATGTGCAATGATTGCTCCTTCTGAAGAGCCAAGAGTCTCTTGAACAGCAGAGGCGCAGTCCTCTTCCTCTCCCCCATGAAACACTGTGCTTAACTTGCAGCCAAGAGGGGCAGGGTGTTTTGGATGGCCACACACCAGGGTTAGTATGCTGCCCTGAAGAGGGGAGTAAAGATGGGGAGGGTTCAAGTGCTGGAGAAACACTCTGCACAGAAACACTGCTGTGCATTAGGGAGATGATGGTGGAAACAGCTCAGGAGGCATCTTGATGACAGGCACAGCCTAGAACTGTGTCAGCTCTGGGTTGGTTTTTTTTTTTTCTTGCAACCTTATTTCCAGCTTTGTAATGGGGAGCATAACCTCTGGCTTTGCTTCATCAGATGTGCTTGCAGCAAAGCTAAATAGAGCTGACAGACTGGGACTCTGCTATTTCTATGGAGCTAGCACAGCATGAAGGAGGTGTGGAGATACTTCTTAAGAGGTCTGATGCTCAGGATGTATCTGGGCACCTGTGGGGCTGGTGATGGTGGTGCAGAGTGACATGTTAGCCTGGCCTCCTTCCCACCCCAGAGGCAGAGTGGCACCTCAAATCTTGAGGGAGCTTCCCAGGCTTCTGTGTCTTAGCTTGGGCCCTCTGCAAGCAGTGGGGTATAGAGGGAGAGTGGCCTAGCACTGCCACTGAGACAGCCCTTGCCAGCCAGAGAGCGGAGGGGAAGTGGAACAACAACATTATTCCCTGGTGATGGCTTCAAATTGAAATCAGCTGCAAGTCCCCATCCTGCCTGCTGAAAGCAGAGGGGCTGGGAAGACCTGTCTTGAAGGCTGTGGAGCAGCAGTAAGGTGCTGAGAAAACAGTATGTTCTTAACTGCCTGAGTGCTGCTGCTCTTCCTCAGCTTCCCATGCAGTCCTCTGTCACCATCACCAGTGTTTTTGGCACCCAAGCTCCATCCCAACCTGATGTGCAGGGACAGACCTCTGCCCCGCTCTCCCTTGGAGAGGGGCATTCCACGCAGGGCCTGGTACTTGGGCAGTGGCATGAACGTTTTTGGTCAGCTACCTCCCCTGCCCTTGTTCTCTTGGGAAGAACAAGCCAGAGTTGCAGCCCAACTGCTGTCAGTGGGGGTTCTGTGCATATTTGTGTCTCAAAATCTCATCTTCCTTACTGAGCTGTTGAGTATGTGTTGTTTCTGGTTGCTACATGTTCAAGGAGCAGACATCCTGCTCCATAAACATAGGCAGGGGCATTGTTGCCTGCTTTAATGTGCTCTAATTTAAATGAAATGGTGTTTTCAAATGAGTTTGGATTTTGTTGCAGAAGACAGTACCTCCCTGTAGTTAGAAAGAGCTTTTTTGTAGAGAGGGCATTAAGCTTGCAGGTTGCTGAGTTGGGCAACTCTTACAAGCAGAGCCTATATAGAAATGTATATGAGCCCTCCTGTACCAGCAGGTCATGCAGGCACACAGCTTGTCTTCTTGCAGTACCATGAACTTCAGTGTGGCTCTGCTGATGCCTGGACAGGGGGACTCGACACTGGAGTCCACAGGCACTGGTCCCAGTCAGGATCAAGGTCACTTCTATTGACCTGAGCTGCATTCAAAACAATCCCTTAGGTGTGAAAAAAATCCACTGCCTGGTCCTTGGTCCCTGGTCTCCTTAGTCCCCACCCAGTGTATTTTTTAAATATTCTTAATGAGCTGTCATTTTGGCCAGGGCTCACTTGGCGATTTAAGAATGGTGATAACAATGAGACCACAATGTCCAGGCAGAGGAAAAGGAGTGAGGGGCTTTCTGGTGGTTTATTTTTTTCCCTGCTTAGTCTTCAGTTGTTTTGAGTCCTGCAGTGATTTCTAACAGCTGGCCCAGCTATCATCCCGATCGTATTGCTCTGTGCTTCAGTGAGCTGGGGGGACTTGGCAACCCGGCAGCTGTCCCGGAGCCTGAGCCATGAATGAGCTCAGAGACGGGCTTGGATGGGAGAAACTGTATTCGTGGTGGCTTTTTTTTCTCCAAGTGAGAGGCTGACAGTGTTGACTGGATCCAGGCACAGCCTGAGCAGGTGCTGCGTGTGCTTTGCCCTTCTTCCTTTCTCCTCCCGTGACCGTGTGGGTGCACAGACCCTCCTACAGTGCTTGGGGGGAGGGATGGCCACAAGAAGCACCTCAAATCAGTCTGTGTCTGACCCGTCACTGCAGTCAGTGCTCTGCTCTGGACATGGCTTGCACCTGCCTTGGGAACTCACATGTAGCTCTGCCAATGCACTCCAGTGCTGATTTGCAGCAGGTCTTGGCTCTTTCCACTCTGGTGCCCCACACAGAGACACGTTTTTACGCTGTACTTTCAGACTTCAGCAACGCAACCTGCTGACAGCATGCCTGAAGTTTTATGCTACAGATCCCAAATGACAGAGCCGCATCAAAAGATGTTTCTTTTGACCAACATCCACAGTGCCTCTTGCAGCATCCTTCTGTCCAGTGCAGCGCTGTCCCTTGATATCAGACCACACCTAACATCTCAAGCTGGTGTGCTGTGTGATGTTATGAGGATATTTCTACCGTGCACAAGGCAGAGGTGAGCTTTTCAGACCCTATTCCATGCTTGTGTCCTCAAGCGTATATCTCAAGCTGGCGTGGCGTGCGGCGTGTGTCTTTGAACAGTTTCTTTAAAATAATCTATATAGACCCAGTTAAGTTGTAGCACAGTGTAAGGGCGTGATTCCTGTCTGGTAGAGCCTAAAGCACTCCATAAACATAATGACCCCCCACTAAAATGTGGTTTGCAAAAGAAACCCCATCACCACTTCTGAGTTGGTGTGTTGTGAACTGGGGGCAAACCAGAGAAATGTGTTACGGTGCTCTCCTCAAGCATAGAGAGTTTGGCAAAGTACCACAGGCTACTGCTTTTAAATAGCTCATCTTTAATAGGTTGCTGTCTCCATTACCGAGGACGCGTTGGCTTTCCTGGAGGGTACTGGAGGTTTCGTTTTAAATGCAGTCACCTTGGGATTCTTTGGACATGTTGATGATGTGTGGCAGGATGATCTCCAGTACGCAGCGTGCAAATGGTAGAAAAGGCTGAAACCAAAACTCCTGTGAGACTCTGCATGCTGTAAGCTTTAATACTAAAGAAAATGAGGGGCTGCTTTTCTTTCCTCTAGATGCGAGCTGCGTCGATGTCTTCGCTATCGCTCTGCTGTTCCCCTTTCCTAGCAAGCCTTGACTTCCCCCATATCTGATACAAGCTCCTTGCAGCGTGCTGCAATCCTGTGCAGACGCAAGGTTGGCTGCTCTGCCTTCATCTTAGCCATCGGCACTGGGAAACCTCCTGGCTTGGGCCTGTGTGGTGCTGGCAGGTGGGTGTTATTCCTGACCTGTATCTTGCCTGCTCTTTCCATGGTGACACTGCTCTTCTGTCCTTTTCTAGCCTCATCCCCCAAAATGACATTCTGCTGGACCTCTCAGTTTTGATTTGTGCCGGTTGCTGAAGGTTTTATCAAGGACGATGCTCCGTGAGTGCTCCACCGTGGACCTGGGGCACGCTCTACCCTTTCTCTACTGCTGTGCTACAGCACATCTGCCCTGATGTGCTGCACTCCTGCTGTGAGATGATGAGGGATCAGGTGTTTGTGCTGCACCGAGCTGGCTGCCTTGCTTTTGGAAGGGACAGACTAAACAGGCCAGGCCTAATGCTGTGGTAAAGTGGTGTTAAACTGGTGATTGGTTTTGGGCTTCCTGGGGCTTGTTTTCTTCTGAGCTCTGCCTTTAGGGACTGTGAGAGAACGTAGGCAAACCACAAAGTGGGTCAGTGGCAAACACCAGGGCCATGGCAGTGTTCAGCCGTGCGCTGTAAATGAGCGAGCCTGCAGCTCTGTGAACAAACCACCTTTTATACCTTAATGGTTATTGCAGATGCCAGGTCCCTGCTCGTGTCTTTCCAGGCATCTGCCTAGGCAGATGCTGTGCTCTGGCAGGGAACAGGCCAGGAACTAGCTCCAGCGTTGGAAAGCTAGCCAATAATTGTATGTGGAAATAATACTTCTGGATTTATTTAGATGCAAGTGCCCTGGTGCTCTTTTGAGTGTGTGTGTGACCAGACAGTTACAGCAACAAGCTTTTTGTTATGTGCCTGAAATTGCTTTTTTGCAGCTGCTTGCTTTGGGGGTGGGAGAGGTGGGCAGAGGAAAGGGGCGTATTGCTTTTATAAGCTCTGGATGTGAACTCATTGGGGGGAGGTAGTCTTAATTCTGCAACATAATGTGGGATTGCAGTAGTGAGGTCCATGCTTAAATTAAGACAGATGAGTGCAAAAGGGGTTGTTGGACGAGCTTGCTGTGTTTACTAGAAGAGGGCCAAATTATGTTCCTTTGGTTGTGGCTATAAACACCATAGATGCCTTAAGCTGTCTGGCATGCAGCTTTTTCTGCTAAGATTAAGTTGAAATAGGAGTTTTAACGGTATGACATTGAACTTTGAATAAAGCTTTGGCTCTGTCACAACTTTCTTCTGCAGTCGAGAGGAGGGAGCTCAGGCCTCTGTGCTTCTTTTTCTAACAATAAACTGTGCTTTGAGGTGTACAGAAGAGCACTAAAAGCTGAACTCCCTGCAAGTTGTTTCCTTTGAGCTCTTGATTACACTATAGCACGTGCATCCCTTGTCTGATCCAGGATGGATGATGTTCCATCCTTTTCTTTTGAATACCTCATGGGTCTCAAACATCTGTAAGCAATTTATTTTGGGTATAATCAGTTAATGTTTTGGTGAAGTGCTTTGAAGATGTACAGCATCCTCAAATGCTGAGTATTGTTTCATTATTATTACTATTTAACATCTCTACGTAGCTGAACTACTGTCAGACATCTTCACTTAATAACATACTTGGTGTCTGGATCTTTTCTGCAAAGGCAGATTTTTGGCAAAGAGGATGGTGGAATGATATAATAGAGTTTGCAGTTATATAGTACCTGTTGTCTGAGTCTCTCAACGTGCTTTACAGGCACTTGTTAATTCTCACCGCTTGGTAGGGCAGTCTGGCTATTCATCTCTGTGCAGATGAGGAGGCTGAGGAGGAAAAGCGTGACCTTTCTGAGGTCACACAGGAGGGGATTGGACCCAGATTCTCCAGAACCTGCTCTCCCCATTGCAGTTAGACAGTGCCCTTTCACTGTGACTATGCCACTGGTCTCCTGGGAACCTCCCCGTCTCCTTATGAAGGGATCTGGCAAATACCACCTTATGTATACTTATTTTGGATCAAGAAGCATGCAGCTGGGTTTTGCTGCCATGCAAAAGCTTGTGCGCTGTGGAGGCTCAAGTCCAAAGTGGTATGAGACGTACAGAGTAAATAGGAGAGCAAGACTGAGTGACTTGTGAAGTCATGCAAGTTTAGAGTAAGCTTTCTGTCTTCAGGGTATGGCTTGTTGTCTTTGCTTTTTCTTCTTGTGATGCCACCTGGAGAATAGACATTGGTTTCTTGCTTTCTGGCCAGCCAGGTTGCTAGCAGAACTCTCCAAGGAGCTGCTGCTTGGGATCCTGTGGGAAACCAGTCTGACCAAAGGCCACCCATCAGTATAAATCATCCTTCTGGGATGGATGGCCAGGCAGTGTTGTCAGTTTGAGCTGGTCCCTCTCTCTGTGTCAGAGCAGAGCAGCTTTCCTTGCCTCCCCTGTGGCTGTTCAAGCTGATTGCTGTCAATCCCCCACCTTTCACCAGAAACAAAAGTGCTTAAAAATTGAAGAGGTGATATTAGAAGATAGAGCTGTGGGACCCTAGCAGGCAGTCTGTCAAGTCTGAGACATTAACATCTAGTCTAGAAGGCTTGGAAAAGCAGTTCTTTCCCCATGTGCATCCCCCAACCCACCCCAGAGACAACATATAGCATGGAAACAAAAAAAAAAAAAAAATTTAACTGGCGCTGCTATTCTGACAGATAAAGAGCAACTCTTCATAAAGGACCTCTGTGTTTTTCTTCCTGCCAAGAATCATTTAAACGGCGGTCATTAGCGACTTATCTTTCCTAAAACACAAGCGAAAGCTGACATCTCAGCGAGACCCCATCAGTCAATGTGCTGTGGTGGAGAACAGCTGTCTATAGCTCCAGCTGTTTGCACCCAACATGCGTGAATCCCCCTCCCTTGGACACATGCTGGGACATGGTATTTACAGCTCTCTCGTAGGCTCATGTTTTACTCGTAGCAAAGCTAGGGGTGACTGACAGTGCAAACAATTCGAACAGGGAAAAATCCTCCTGCTTACTCACAGCTTTTTGCAGGATCTTTATCAAAGCCCGGCTTCTCCCAGGGAGAACTCTGCCTGATAACCAGGCATTGCAAACAACTATCAGCTGGGGTGAGAACTGCCCTAAACAGCCATCAGTGGGACTGGGAATTGAGCTGCATATCCTGAGAGCTACGAAGCCTGTTAACCACTGGCAGTGTATTTATCTTCCTAACGTGCTCGTTAAGAAAACAGTGTTATCTGCATCTTAAAGGTAGGGAATAAAGAGACTGTTAGCTTCCCTAAAGGCTCCTTGGTCCCTGTGTCTCCAGTTGGTGCTTTACTGGGGTCTCTGAATTGCTCTTAAATGTCCCTTGCTCCCCATTTCACTAGATGCAGGGACTTGAGAGGGCTTTAAGCTGGCTAAATATGGCCCTTAACGACTGCCTCAGAAGTGCACCCCAGGGAAGGGATGCAAACCATGGGTTTCAGACCTTGACCCGTTGTAAAAGTCCATGCAAAAGGCTTGCCGGGTTAAACCTACAGATCTGCCAGCCGAGGGTTTTCAGGTTCTTTGTCTGTGCCAGGTTTATGCATTAAGATGTTTACTGAAGGCAATGCTGTGCAGGATCATCTCTTCTGGTCAGTGAGCTGAAGTTCAGGACTGGCAGCCTGATAAGCTAAACCATCCTAGACTTTGCCTGGAACTTTAAAGGCTGGTTTATGACTGTTAAACTTGAAACCAATCAAGGCAAACTTGAAACCTATCTGCTTTCTGAATGTTTCTTTCCTTGCTTGTTCAAATACTGGGAGGTAAGCCAGCTCTGGAAATGAAGTCACTTTTGAAAATGGCTCCTCTCCCCAGAAGGAGGCTCTGAAAATTCCCATTGTAATTTTAAGTGATTTTTCTTTTCTTTTCTTTTCTTTTTTTTAGAAAAATATCTTACAAACTTTGCCCCTGAATCAGTCCCTCCCAGCTGTCCTCAAATTAAAAAGAGGGAAGAAGGAGACACTGGCACTGCAAGACTTTTTTTATGCCACAAATTTTATTGCATAGGATTCAGCGCATTGACAGGCTATAAAAGTTTATTGAAAGCAGATACAGCCTGTCAATGGGCTGACCAATGCCCCTGGCTGGGATTCATCCTCAGGCTTCTGGTGGAGGGTTCTGGTTTTGTGGTTTTTTTCTGCATTTTGGCTGGGTCATCACCGGGGAGACTTTCCTGAAGGGGGAATGCCCACCATGAACCACCAGCATCGGCAAAGGAATGCGAGTCATTCCTGTGCAGACATACGTGGCACTGACAAGTTTTGTGGTGAGTTTTTTGGGGCTAAACACATGCCTAAGGTTATACTTGCAAGTAGGTCTTTCCCTGGCAGCTAGCTAGCACTTAAATTGATATTCCTATTAATGCAAAGGCAGGCTCCGATACTTCTTCAGCATCCTGTATGAAGTGTACAAGTTCTTCTGCAGAAAAAGAAGCATCCAAAGCCCACCAGACAGGGAGAAAACCAAGGTCTCGTACTGTTACTTGTGTGCAGACAGCACCTTCCCTTGGGACTCTTCTGAACTTGGAAGGGAGCTTTTCCTATGAAAATTACCCTTTGTTTCAAGGGAAGGCTGGTCATTCAGCTGAGTTGCAATTAGCTGTTTTTGGAGTACAGTGCCTTCTGCATGCCAGGGCGAAAGTAGGAGAGGATCACAGCTTCATCTGCAAAATAGGAATATGGCTAGATCTGCTTACTGTGGTGGTTGAAAATTGAAGTAGCCAAGATGAACACGTGCGTGATCGGTAACAAACGCCTGTGTGAACACCTTGCTGGGGTGCATGAGGCCGTTGATGCAAAACATCATGGCTAAGGTGATAGGAGCAAACTGTAGCTTGTCCCTCTTAATTCCTGAGTGCTTGCCTTCTGCAAACTACCTGGTACACCTTTAGCATGAGTTTGGCTTACCGTCTGTGCATAGAAAGAAAGAGCTGGACGGTGTCAGGCATTGCCCGCAAAAGATGGTGCTAGCTAGCATCCCTCTGGGGCTTTGCGGTTTATTCCAGAAAAGGCCTTTGCTGGTGGTTTGGACTGAGGTGCCTTGTAAACAGCAAGGACAAAGAGCTGGCTTACCTCCACATCTGCTGCCCCTGCCAAGAAGGCAGCTTCATGTTGAACTGCTGTAGCAAATTTCGTCAGAAATGGAGTCGAGGTCCTGGAACTGGTGAGCAGGGTGCCAGATTTGCTGCCTTCATGGGTCAGTTAACTTAAATAACTATATGCCTTTGAGACATTTTGGAGAGCCCTAGTAAAAAAGGGGCTGTATCCAGTTGCCAGACCCCTCACCTTGTTGGCCTGTGCCAATTTGGATGTGCTGTCAGAAATCATTTGCTAGTGGAGTAGCATTAGGTAAGAACCCTGTTTTTTGTATCCACAACAGTGTTGGATCAAGGTTGCCGCGTGTCATTTCATCACTCTGGCAAACGACAAGCTCAGGGCTTGGGAGTGTGGAACCTTATTTTTAATAAAGGAAAAATCTTTGCACTTCTATTCTGCATCTGTCAGCGATCTCACTTGGCTGAGCCCTGGAGGAGTTCATCTGGCCCTCATGTTAAGGAAAACCAACAAATTAGTACAGATGTTTTTCTGAGAGCTGCGGGGATCGGGGATCAGTGATTTAATACTGCCTGATATTTGATAGGGGACGCCCAGGGAATATGTGCTGGAAACCAGGAAGTAATATTACATGAAATCAAAATATAAATATGTTCCTAAAGGTTTAGGTAATTTTTTGCAATTTCCCCTTGTATAGTCTTAAATGAGGTCTCTCCTTCTCCTCCTGTTCTTCCTGCACTTGTTCATGTAGGAGGCTTGTTCCTCTTGAGCTGGATTCAAAAATCCATTGAGTAAGATGGAGGCTTTCCATGTGCTTTTTTGAGGACTTTAGCTCAGTTGAGGAGAACACATTAAGAAAAAAACAACAAGATTTTTTTGAGGAAGGAAGGGAAGCTCAGAGGTGAGGGAGGAAAGTAGCCTTAACCACCATAGGTATGAGTTTGCCTTCAGGAAGCATTCAGGCTTTGGGAGACACCATTCATTGTGCCCTCCCTGCTTCTTCTAACCCTGAGAATTCACAAGGATCAGCTGGTGAAACTATGTGCAAGTGGAGTTCTAAACATGGGGACGAGCGGAATAAAACCAGAGACCAAAAGCAGCTTTGATTTTTGGCTCTCCAGAGGGTTCTTTGTAGTCCTCTGATTGACATGGCTGAACAGGTAGTCCTAGCTTTTAGCTGCTCTGTAGTTCAGGCAGGCAACATGGGCACCATCAGGCAAATAAGGGTGTGAGAGACTAGCTATAAGTCCTTCTGAGCTGTGCTTAACTTTCAGTGGCCATTGGACCCAATGACACTTCAGTTTAAAGCTCCTGCTGAGATATGTCTTTAGGAAGAGACAGCACGGTGGTGGGAGACCACAGTGGCTTAGCTTTTCTTGTTGCAATGCCAAGCTATTTTTCTGAAGGATTTGGGGTCTTACTTGATTCCTGGTGGTCTGAAAGGGCACAAGTCTGTTGTCTGTTTTTTGGCATTTTGTATTCATGCATGTGTATAAGGTAGGAAACCAAACATAGAATAGGAAGGTAAATTCATTTTTTACAAGCTTTGAATTTGGGTAACTTATCTGAGTAGACCTATCATGACCATAAGAAGTATCTGCAATTCTTCTTGATGGTTCTGACTTGACATTTAGGACCTCATGATGTGTCATATTGGTGAGTCTTTGTCTGCCACATGTCCGTCATGGGCCTTCTGTATTGCTCAATGGCCTTACCGCTGCTGGGTTGGGTTTACTGATACCTAAATAACTCACAGCAAGAGAATTTATTCACACCCTCCAAAAACCACAAGATACGGAAAATTAATGTTATTCTTGACTCTCAAAAACATAACGGTAACTGAGATGAAGTCATGTAGGCTCAGCAATGACCATCAGGGGGATTTTGAAATTGTTCACAGACCCTCTATCTGTCCCTGAGATGCCCAGGGTAGCCCAGCTGTTTGGCAGAGTGGGGGTGATACTTGATGTGCATTGCTGTGTGCTAATGATTTTAGAGTGAAGAATAGCTTTTCTCCCTGACTTGCCACTGCTCCACCTGGAGCTGTTAGGGACTCTGGTGCAGGCATAAATCAAGGGGAAGATGACAGGGTCGTGGCTGAAGGTTTTTTGGCTCCTGGGTTGGAAAACTGGCCTTGTCATAAAGGTCACACCATAGCTGACCTCCCAGGAAGGGGTGAGGGAGGAGGGCTGCTGCTAAGCCTCAGGCAGGGCAGAGATGTTGCTGGAGATGAAGCGCATCCTTTGTGTAATATCGGACCCAAAAGCGTTAGGCAGTTTGGCTGTTCATCACCCGTTGCTTCATACCGGAAGATGACATGAACAGCAACTTTACTTTTTTTCCCCACATTTCTCTTCTTACCCTTGGGCAAGGACCCAAAGCCTTCACGATGTGTAATGAATTTACTAGTCCCTTACCAGTAGGATATTGTTCTGTTCTGGCTCTCGCTGCTGTTTCTGAGTGTCAGAGGCACATCTTTTGGTGTGTACCTGGAAACATCTCTGGTATGCATGCTCGCACTTCGGTTTATGGATTTGGTTTCAAATAAATGAAGTTTTCATGAATGTCGTGTTGATGTTGCACTGAAGACAAAACTAATTAGAAGCCAATGGGCTTCTCGGTAGTGGAAGCGTTGAGCCAAGCAAATCCAGAGCAGGGAGTGATGATGTTCTGCACTTCACACCAGGGAAATTCCCGTGATGGCTGCTCCTTCCCCTTTGCTCAAGCGACTGTGCCTTTCCGCAGCATGCGGCGACTCAAGGATCGCCTGCCTGCCTTACCCCACAATTTCCTGGCTTGCATCAGGGTTTCTGTAACTGTTTTGGTAGCCCTTCTACAGGGATAGCAAGGCTGAGGTTTTTGTAAGGCCTCAGCTGGCTTTAAATTGAATAAACTTTGTACTCTTTTTACATCCAACCTCCAAGCTTAAGGAACATATTCAACTCCAAAAAAATTTCTCAACTTAGTGACAAATCTGCTTCCTATAAACCCAAGCTGTTGGCATTTGCTGTTACCCTCCTTTAATGCTTTATTAATGAAGTTCTTTTACAGCTGTTCCATTATTTCACCTGGGATAGGAGTCAGGGTCACAGGTGGATAATTATGTGGGTCATCCTGTTTCTATCCTCTTAAAACTCTGGCACAACATAAGCTTTCTTCCAGCCCTTAGTGTTCCAAAGACTTATTAAAAGTCAACATTAATGATCCAGAGCACTCTTTGGCCAGGTCCCTTTTAAATCTTGAATACAAGTTCTCTGGGCTTGCTGATTTCAAAATACCTCATTTACTAGCTGTGGCTTAACATCCTTCTTAGTTACTGTTGGATTAGAAGCTATTTCATCATCGCATGATACAAATAAATCCCATGGCTGCTTCTCAAATGTAGAATGGCTGCTCGTACGGTTACAATACCTTGGAGCTGTGGATATACCCCTTTTCTGCTTGGCTAATTGTGGTTGTACTTATTGCATTGAGCCAATACTGTTGTTAGGGGCTTTTGTTCCTTTAGAGTTACATGAGGTGTCTGTCCCAAAGAGAATGATGCAGAAATTTTCTCTGTTTCCAGGAGGGGAAATCATCACCGTGAGATGAGGCACTGTACGTAAGCACAGAGCGTCGGGGCAGGGGCAGGAGTAAAGGAAAGAGGAGCAAGAAGGCTTTTCTGCAGTGAAGAATATGGCATAGTGGGAGGATGGAGAGTGCATTCATCTCCAGGCTCGGGAAACCTCTGTGAGGTGTTAAGAGTGGGATGTGGTCTATGTGTATGGCCCCGGGAGAAAGGGCTCTCGGATCACAGCAAGACAATGATCGGGTGGAAGAGGAGGTGTAAAAAGGCTATCTGGGATGGCACTGAGGGGAGGTCCATGTGCATTACTGGCACAAGAGAAGGTATCCGCACGTGTAGAAGGGGTAGCCAAAGAGAAGACCAATCTAACCCAGAGTACTCCAGGAAGTCTCGTGGAGACTGTCCTTGGAGAGATGCTGCTAACATAGAAATAAAAGGGTGAGGAGGGGAGTAAAGCAACAGTGATTTAGCAGTAAGCCAGGGAAGCAACAGCAAAACAGAGGCAGAATGGAAGTCATCCTTTAATTGCTACCACATGGATGTGAAGAGCCTGGCTAACCAGTGGAGGAACTGGCATTATGTGTCTGAGTATGAGCTTGACCTAGCTGTTACTGCAATGTAACTGGGAAGGCTTGCAGAAGTGGAATGCAGAAAATCATTGGCCACGGACAGGGAGTGGAAGCGAGTGGGCAAAATGGTACAATGTGGGTGTTTAGGTCTCTAGTAATGGAAAACTCGGTGATTCCTGCACGAAATAGGAAGTAGGATATTAACTGGTGTCTGGTACTGTCTGGCCAAACTGGTGAGCAGGGTGACTGCTCTGTACGTATGTTAGGTGGTTGTTTAAAGATGAGCATCATTTTGGAAAAGTATCAGAGAGAAACATCTGCTGGATCACTTCTGTTGCTGCTACTTATGCTTTATCACAGTCATTTTCTGAATGTCTTGAAACAGAGTACTGTATCCTATGTGGGAGATCTATTTTCTGCCAGTCTTGGTGGGTGAAAAAGTAACCGTGCGCAGAATGGGAGCTCAATAACTGCTCAACGATAAGCTGAGGTGGCTTGCAGGTTGCTATAACAATGCTTTTCTCTCCGCTTCGGACAGTTCAAAAGTGGCCCATGTGCCAATTGCTTGTGTGTTCCTGCAGACCAGTGTAGAGATTCGTAAGCTTTACAGTGCAACAGCTGAGCTGTTTGGGGATAAAAAAAATGCCCAGAGCTTCCATGCATGCTTCTGTTGGCTTTTCTGATTCCACATTACTTGAATACCTGCTGCCGCAGGTTTTAGTCCATTTAATAGATCCAGAGTTTTAGAAATGTGGGGCAAGTTGAACACAAATAGAGCCCAATTCTGGCAGTGTCAATGCAAAGAAACTCTGCCCCTGTGACCTGTGTTAATTGTGATGGCTCCAGAAACTCTTTTGAAATTGAATGCTTGAATTATGTAGTTGTTTGCCTGATATTTACTTAAGTACTTGCTGTGACATAGAAGAAAACAAGTAAATGTCAAGGAATAATGGCTATTACTAGTGATTTATTCTCAACCAGGTAATTTAATTGCCTTTCCTGATGGGTAACCAGATATGAGTATAGGGAAGAGTAAACTTGTATATCTTCAACTTGAAGGTTGTTGGCACTATGTTGTGGACCTTTCTTTAACTTGGGAAACATGGTCTGGAGGCTGCTGCTAAAAGGTAGATGTAAGCAGGAGAAAACCAGACACGGAACAGTTGTTAATGGTTTGCTGCCAAAACAGCAAGCTTTATTAAGTGAGATTTTGCCAGGCCTGAAAAAAAACACTCAAACCCAAAGTGTTTCATAATCCCTGAGGCTCTGGATGATAGAAGAGGGAATACGTGTGTCAGTGCTGCCAGTCAGGGAGGTGCTGCGAGCCTGCCGGAGGATGAGATTAGCATTTGAGGCGACTGTCGCAGTGGAGAGAAACACCCTCCCTTCTGGGTGGGGAACAAACCCTGGATATAATTTGTCATGGATGAGGTTTGTACATAAATCACCAGGTGCATAAATAGAGGAGGAAGAAAGACTGGCCAGCTAACAGCTCTGCCTGGGAGGGTCTGGAGTTGACCTAGGCCTGGGTCTCATGTGGTTTTCTATTGCAAATAAAAAGACAAGTATCATGCTGGGATGCATAAACAGGGTTCTTGCAAGCCTTCAAACTCCACATTAGTATGCTGTCAGCTGTGACTTGTAGGAGTTGCCAGGGTAGGCTGGGATGGTGGCGGGGATTATCTTTTAAGTGTGCTACATATACATACACACTTAGGTGTCAAAGTCAGGAATAGGTGCTTCTTAGGCTCTCTGTAGACTTACAAGCACCTTCAGGGAGTGATGGAGAACAACAAAGGTGTATGCTGCCTGACAACACCTTACCTCTCTCCATTGACTCCTCTTGGGAGCTTTGAACTAACTGGTGAGGCTTCTGCATGAGGAGTCTAGTGATCAGGCTCTTGAATAAAAGCCATCCCCACGTAGCAAACTCGATTTCACTGCTGCAAGCCCTGGAACAACTCTGATGGTTTAATAGGGAGCAACCTCCACTGGAAACCACCCTCTTTTTAAGTCTTCCAGGAGAAAATGGTTCTGCTTGACAGTTAACAGCAGCTTTTAGGTGAGGACACAGTTATGTGGGATTTGAACTCAGACCAGACCCAAGCGATGAAGTTACCCAGTAGCACCTGAAGCATCGGGACTAGCACATGCTCCAGTTTGCTCAGTACCTCGTTGGAGGGCAGGTGACTTCCAACGGCACAGCGGAGGCGGGAATCGGGCATCCTTTGCCTCACTGCCAGTTTGGAGCCTGTGGCAGATCTTGAGCCCAATGAGAAGCAAGGATGCGCATTACCTCTGTGCCACCTACTCGGTATTACTCATGTGGAAAATTTGGCAACAGGTCCACAACAGGGAATATAATACTCAAACACTGGAATAGGTCACTCTCTGTTGGAAAGGGTTTGTTGAGTACGTTTAAGGAAAACACCTTTATGGTTTCCCGGAAGGTGTTGGGTGTAAACACTTCAGTGTTCCCATAGGATTTTAATGATGTCTTCTAGAACAATTTGCAGTGTCCTGTGTGCAGAAATTAAGACGTCTGGGCTGGGAGTTGTCGTAAACCAGACTTTGATGTCAAGTGTCTTGGGTTTTTATGAAACTGGAGGATTTGATAATAACTTGACTAGCAGCAGGACTCTTCCCTCCAAAAGATAGCTTTAGTCTCCAAACCTGGATGGTCCCGCTAGCGGGGAAGGTGTAGGGAAAAGAGCTGCTGAAGTACCACGTGTGGGAGGGAGGTATGGGTGTGGGAATTAGGATGCTGAACTCCTTCCCAGCACCATTGCAGTCTGTGTTTGACTTCTGGGTAAGACCCTCTGAGTCACAGAAACTAGTGATAATGATAATCCTTTGCTCCGGTCTTGTCTGGCTGTCTCTTCAGACTATAAACTTTCTGGGAGGGAACATCCTCTTTTTATTGTCGTTGTTAGCATAATTGTGGTGCCACTGAGGGGGCCCAGTCACAGACTTTATCACATATTCATGTGTTTTGCTGAACTGTAATGAAACGGCCCAATTTTCAGTAATGTACATCACTAACCAGAATCAATGGGAGCTCAGCCTTGCTGAAAATGAGACCCGGGCATTTATTGTGCTGAAAGACAATTGGTCCCTGCGTCTCCCCAAATACTTCTGCAAGCATCTGACTGCAAAACTGAATATAACATGCTTGCTTGCCTTCATATCTGGGTGGGTGAAAATTGCCTGGGGGAGTCAGCTGAGATCTAAGCATTACTTACAAGGGCTGGTGGGGGGGGGGTTGTGCAAACTCCATCGATCTTAATTTCTCGATGCTGTCTTGCCCTGCACCCATGAGCCCAATCTTATCCATAGGTGTTCCCAAATGCTTGGGGCGAACAAGAATGCCTGGTGGTGTTGTGAAGCAGGATATGAGTCGGCATGCTCTCTCCAGCACACACAAGAAACGTTTCCGTGAAGTGAGGGGATCAGTTAATATCACTGCGTGGAAATGAGACAGCAATGAAAAGCTCACGGAGGAGAGATCGTGCTCTGCAGGGTACCAACATCTCTGTGTTAGTTATCAAAAATGTAAGCAAACAACAAATTAAAACCAATTATGTTTGTTTCCCAGGCTTTTGTTTATACAGGGGATTAAGTCTAGCTTCAGCTGTTGGGGATTGGCAAGTGGCACTGCTCTGTCACTGCAAACGGCTGCAGAGCACAGCTCTCATCTGAACCTGAGGCCTGTTCTGCAGCGGTGGAAGAATTGCTGGCTAGAGGAAGATAAGTGTAAACCAGCATAGATGTAGAAGAGCTGATGAAATATTAGGTGTGCAAGGGTATCTGGGGATGTCTGCAAGCTGGGGCGGGGGGGGGAATGTTTTTTATATTCCCTGTCACTAAGAGCTTTGCAGGTGATTGAGGCTAAAGTGCCTCATCATCTGCCATCACTTGGCACTGTCAGCTAAGGAAAATCCTTGGCTGTGAGGATGGCATAGTGGTTAGGTGGTGGGCAAGGTTTGCTATGTAGGATGAGAGCTGTATGTTGAGAAGGTCAAAGGGAAGATCTGAATGGTAAGGGTGGACTTGACAATATGGATGTTTTCTACTGAGATAAAACATGAAACTTCAAAACACTGCTCTTAGCCAAAAATGTGAATTCAAGCACAAATTTAAAGGGTTTTATTCTTGTCACATGGAAAGAAAAAATAAATCAAATCTAAACCTTCTTGGTGGGATAGTTTTTGTGGGGTTTTTTTTTCCCTGTTGAATTCCCCAAAGTAAGATTTCCCGTAGCAGCAGCATGATGGGACTGTGTATGTGAAAACATCTGTAAAAAACACTGGAAGTGGAAGATTTGCTCCAAGAGGGAGCAAAAGGAAGGGGGTTATCTATGCTGCTTGTGCAAGAGTTAAATCTATTTGCCTTAAATGCACTTGTTGGAAAACAAAACAAAAAAAAAAGGAATACTGCCTTTAAAAACAAGTTATTCAACCTGGGAAATGCTTTTTGGAGGCTGGTATTTAAGCAGATGCCAAGTTTCCCTCAGTGCTGTGTGTCCAAAGGCCTTGTTTAATTTCACAGACCTTCTCAAGCACCAGGGAGAGGAGCAGTAGGGAGATACTGCAAGAATTTTGTCCTGAGCATGCAAATGCCATACTCGTAAAAGTAGCTGGCATGCTAATGCTGGGCTATGTGCAATTATCCCAGGTAACCCAGAGCTCTTAATATCCTGGTGCTGAAATACATAAGCAGCATCAGCTTGTTAAATGCAGTGAGTAGAGAGTATTTTACATGGCTATTCTAGTCACATCTTTGTGGCTAAAGCCAATCTGTTAGTTGAATGTGCTGATGAAAGGGGGAAAATAGTGCTTCTGTGGTAGGATGCACAGGTAGGACCCTGCTGGTGATGTCTCTTGTTGCTAGAAGCTCTGTCTTAGCTGGAGGCAGGTCTCAGGGTATGCTGTAAACTCAAGCCATGGCCCGTGTGTCCTTTCGTTATAGCCAAACCTAAGGGGAGAAGCTGTTGAGTGTACAGAAAATGCAGTGTCAGGCTGGCATGTTGCTGTGAAATGTGGTGTACCTGAGCTTGCATGGCCAGGGAGACCTTTCTGGTTACCTGACTTGTGGCTGGCAGCTTTGCGTGCTTGAGTCCGCTCCTGTTTTAACGTCAGTGCATTGGCCTTACTTTAGTCCTCTTGCCCTCTCCTTTGTGTTTGTCAGCTTGTCACAAACGTAAGCCTGTTTTCCGGCAAAACAGATGCATTGGTGCGGCGGAAAGGATGATACTGCCTCCTGAGGAGCTGGGCTTATGCTGTTATGTCCTCGAACCACCTGTACTCCACCACTGGGGCTTTGCTGAAGGCATTGCCTGCTGTTTGCTGCTTCTCCTCACCCCCTCCTCCTTCCAGCCATTGGCTGCAGTTTGTATTTCCCCTTTTATTGCCTTTGGCTCTGTTGCAATGGGCGGTGCAGTATTTTTGTTCTTCACTTAATGATCTTTTGGCGGCTGTTGGACATCATTTCTCATTGTATTGGTGGAGGATTAGCTGAGATGATGGGAGATATTTCCTGTCTTAGCCAGCGGGATGGGCTTTGCAGGGCTTGTGCCTTCTTTTCACATGGTGTAATGCTTTGTTTGGGAATGTGCAGAGGCAGCTCGTCTATGGGAAGAAAGCGCAGCCCCTGAAGCATGATTGCTTTTATTTGTGGCAAGAAGCCCCAAAGCAGGCAAAATTACTGGTATTCCCAGGCTGGACAAGACCGCAGGGCTGGGAGTCGGGGGTCACTGGTGTCTGCTCATGCCTCTGCTTTGCAACAGGGAGGCAAATAGGTTCCCTCTATTTATCCCAAGCTTGTATCTAGTCAAGGGTCTTCCCTTGGTAAGTGTTGGTAAACTTCAGTGCCACTGGTACCATCTGCTTTATACCTGTAGTGGTTAACGTAGTAAAGGGATGCTGCAGGGTTTCTTTCGGGGTGCCTGTAAATGGCCATGACTAATCAAGGAGCGGAGAGGATGCTGTCATTGGTGTGGGTACAAAAGTGTATTGCAACAAACTGTCTGCAGGGCAATGGCAAGCCAACTTTTCTGCAAAAAAAACCCCAGAGCAATGCCTGGAAAAAAGTTAGATTTCTGGGACAGTGATTGGAGAAGGGTGGGTCTAGGTCTTGGTGACAGTATAAGGGTGTTTATCTTGCATAGTTCAGTAACCACAGCCCCTCTCAGGTTACTGTTTATTGGCCCAGATGGTATCTCCAAGGGAAGAGATGTATTCTTTTGTAATATCTCTTCAGCAATAACTACTGAGCCTTGCGTTTGCTCTCTCTCATCCAGCTGTAAGGCTTCACTGACTCTTGAAAATCCCTAAGGCTCTTTCTTCCTTCTGCTGTGTGTTATCAGAACACAAGGTAGTCTCCCTGTCCCATGGAGCCGAAGTCTGGATCCTGTATTTCTGTCTGCCGGCACTTCCGTGGCTCTGGTAGGATGGTTCTTCACTGGTGAGATCAGACGCCCAGCGGGGCTAGTGTTACTAGAGAGAGAGGTTTAATGTTACGCTGTAGATTGTAAGTGGAGACAATCTTAAGATGAAAAAAAAAAAAAAAAAGGACTTTCCTGGTTCCAAGGCGATTTAGTTTTCTTGTAATAATAAGTGATAGGTGGTGGGGGAGGGATTAGCCATGACATGATCCCTTTGCAATGCTTTGTGAAGACAAGAACTACAGACTTCTTTAATCTTCTTGCCAATTCCGAGTATGGGATATGGTACCAAATGTTGAAAACCCAGACAGTTCAAGAGTAGAGGAAGGAAGTTCATGGTTGCTGGAAGAAGTTGGGGATAAAAATGCACCACATTCCTTGTTGCACGTAGTTTGTGCTGATCTAGTCCCTAGATATAGACTGTCTGAGATCGACTGCTCTAGCAAACATGCCTTGGGTTTTACTGGAGTGCAGTGCTATGGGATTGTCATTTCAGCTCTTCCAGGAAAGCAAGGGTTTGACTTTAACAAACCCCTTATTTCTTTTTGTGGCCAGCTTTGCCTTCTTCCGCTTTTATTTTTGTTAACTTCTTCCAGTGAACAAATGTGGAGAGGAACCTCTAGAAAAGTAACTCAGTGAAATTCCTAGCACGGTGATGTGACTTTCCTTAAAATACTGGAAATGGGTATCTCTTGTCAACCCCCGCTCTGTTAGCGTGCTGCTCATTTTCAGCGGGAGCAATGGAAAGGACTGTCCTCTAGTATCTGAGCTGTGAGGGCTTCATCCCTTAACTGCCTTAAATACCTGAAATGGGACTCACTGCCTCGTTAAGAAGGATGAGTTGGTGGAGGAGCAGGGCCCGGAAACCACGATTGCTGATGTGTGGTAACCAGCAGAAGCTGCCTCTTCTGCACATCCACTTCCAAGGATTCAGGCAGCAGATCTCTCCGAGCCCAATGTGGAGTTGGTGGGACCTCACGCCAGGCTGAAATGGGGTAACGAAACAAGAAGCGGGGGGATGACTTAAGGAGAGCGGTTGCTGCCAGCAGCTAGAACAGTGAGCCGCTCCCACCGCATCCCTTGAGAGGGGACTTGTATGTCAGGGTTTTTTGGACATCTGGCTGCTGAGTGGTTTGGGGTAGGTGTTTATAGCTGAGCAAAGGGAGAGGTGCGGAGGAATAGGTGGCTGAAGAAGCAAATTGATCAAGGTCCTCGGCCAAGGTTTGGTAGCCCATGCTTTAAGTGGACATTGAACAGCAGAGACGGACACCTACAAAAGCTTTCTCATCTCTCTGAGAATAATTAATAATTTGTCTGAGAAATATGGCAAAGGAAATGGCTTGGGGAAGAGAACGGGAGCTAAACTGTACTCCAAAGCTCCTACTGACATTTTTAATCGTTGCTGCTGTATCTCCCATTGACAGTTTTCTAAAAACTACTAATCACTGTTCATGCTGGTCCTAAAATCAGCTCTATTAGGAGTTAGAAATACCAGCACTCTTCCAAAGAAGCTTATTTTTATTATATTCCCAGCCTAATACTGGAAACCTAAGAGCTTTAGAATAGAGCTGGCTGCAACTCCAGCATTTCCCCTGAAAGAAAGTAAGTTATGGGAAAAATCCCTTTTTTGACAGCCTTCCACAAAAAAATGTTCTAATTTTCCCACAGGAAACTTGCAAGTTGTGGGTAGGTGGGTTTTTCCTCACTTTCTTGCTGTCTCTAACTTTTTCCAGCTTGAGCTTGACATTTCAAAGCGTTACTCTTGTTCTGAGCTGGCAGAAGCTGGACAAGGGCAGTAATGGGTGAGGCTTTTCCTCTCTGCTGGAGAGAGCCATCTAGAAGTAGGCAGGAGTCCACTGTTTGAAAGTGCATTTTTTAAACCATAATAAACTTTCTGCAACATACTCTTTTTCTGAGGTTTTCTAGATGATAACTGGCCTGTCGAAGGGTGAGGTGGCCCACGGTGTCTGTGTTGTGGAACCTGCAGGAACATTTAAGGCTTGCTTGGTTAGATCTGCCTCTGTACTGCTCTTACTGCAGTGTGAATATGTACCCTGAGGCGGAGGTTACTGGGGATGGGCTGACGTGTGGTCCTCCTCTGTGAGGGGAACTTGGAGGTGCTCTGCCAGTGATGCAAAAGTAACAGGACTGGCGGTCAGCTGGGCTTTTGCTGTGTAGATAAGTCGTCTTAGCTTTAAACAACCTTTTGCTTCATCTACATGCTGGCATCGGACGCTGTTAGAGCAGAAACAACACATTAAGGAAGAGAAGGTCCCACTGGGAAGATGTAACCATCAGTGCTGATCCTGCAGCCATCCTGCTCTGCAGGCTGTCTTATTTGGGTGAGAAGATTTAAGCAAATGAAGCTGTGTTCTCATATACAAGGCTCCAATTTTAGACGTGCAATAAGAGGGGTGATAAAGAACAAAGGTCCCAACAGCAAGACCATCTCATTGCTCAGTCTGGCAAACAAACAGATTGAGGATCCCTCGCATATATAATGTTAACAATGTTTTAATTTATGTGAGGTTTTTACTATTGTTATTTTAGCTGCCAAAAGTTCCTTGCCAGCTTTTTCTGTTTTGGTTATTTTTAATCCTTGCTTATTTGTGCTCTCTGTCCCAGTCTTTTCAGACTTTTATGACTGTAATGCTAACCCCTCATGCCCTGCAAACACATGCTCAATAACTTCACTCACGTGAGTAGCCTTTGATGTCGAAATCAAGTTAAGTATGTGCTTTAGTGTTTATAAGATCGGGTCCTTAGTTTCTTAACCCTTGCCCAATAAGTTTAGTTTACCGTAGTTTTTGCCATAAATCCCTGTCTGTTTCATTTTGGAGAACAGCTCAATGTTTTCCCCCACCTCTGTTGAGAGACACTACAGATGTGTGATACTTGGCACTGTGGTCTTTCCCCCCCGCTTTTGTTTTTGCTTATGACTTTGGGTCTCTAGTATCATGTTTTCCCTCCTATATGGCTCTGAATAATCAATTTAGAAAGCCAGGAAATAAATCAAAGCCTCAGATAGTAATGTAGAAAGAACGAAGGGGAAAAGCAGACATATGGATTTCATCACCAATGGAGAATAACATGTATAATAATAACAACAGAGTGTAAATGAGTGTATGTACTCACGGGAGGCTTTTCCAAAACGATTGTTTTTGTACACGACTGGGGAAGTTATTTTGTGGTTTATGACTTCTTTGGAACAATTGCATCCTGGCACTGCCTAAACTCTTTCCCAGACCTATTCTTTGCGGTACTGCTGTTGTTGGGCAATGCTAAAGCTTTGGTGCAACCGGCTGCGCCCTGGGAAGGGCTCTGCAGTTCTGGGGACTTCTCTGAAGAAGACTTCCTAGCAGCGCTCGCGTGCTCGGCAGTGGTGGTTTCCATCCACGTGTCCCATCAGAGCACTGTGGCCTGGAAACCACTGCTCTCCCCTAAACAAAATTAATCAAGAGTGCAAGTTCTTCACTGGCCAAGATAAATGATGGAGAGAACATTGCCCGATGGTGTAAAGCAACCCCAGATTTGTGTGTTTGCTTTGAAACCATAGATCCCTGCGCTCGGTCTGTGCTCATGTTGACTAACGCAATGGGCGCTGGAGGAGGGACTGCAGAGACCCTGCGATGGGGACGCTTCCCTGACTTGCAGAATTGCGTTGAAAGCAGCAGGACATTTTTGTTTTCTTTCCCATAGAACAGAATTCTTTGCTTATGTGCTCTTATGCCGCTGTAATGGAAGGGCAAGTAAAATGCCAGTGTATACTGTGATTTGTTAGAGCTGTCAGCTGAAGCTGCTGTTGCAGGCGCTTAAGTTGAAGTCAGTGATGCTTTAGCTAAAGGGGAGTTGGATTTAGAGGTTGTCCTTATCCCACCTCCCTCTGTCATCATCTTCTCTGCCACTATCAGTGCAGAAGCTTGCTTCCTTTATCCCATTTCTCCAAAATTATGTATTAGCTGATGCCCTTTTACTAGTAGGGTGGTGGGTGTTTAAACCCAGATGGCTCATTTAACAGCTTCTGGGGTAATACCACAAACCATTACACCATCAGAGGTGGGAAGACAATATAAGCAAGGGTGAGTCATTCTTCATGGTGTACTCATCTGCAGATGTAAAATTAGGGTCTGACCCCTGCTGAGGCTTGCTTGCCATGCTGGCTACGAGCCTCCTCTAGAAGGATTTTGGTTAAATGTTTCTCAGTCCCTGAAAATTCCTGTAGGAAGCTTGAGGGTTTTATACTGAAAAATCTTAGGGGAGAAATATGAACACTTCAACTTTGACAGTTCTTAAGGTGGATATTCTGATTTACAGTCAGAAGCTGGTAACTTTTATCAAAGCTAATGTAAAATCTTTAAAAAAAAGAAAAAGTAATTCTGAGTTCTTGTTGCTGTGGTGCAGATGTGAAGAAATTCAGGATACTGCAGAACCTCATCAGATAGAGAAATCTGTTCTCCCCAGCTCATTTCACAATACTGTACTTCCTTTGATTGCAAATCCACCACCTTTCACCAGCAATAAAAATCACACATTTTTCTGGTTTAGGTTTGTTTTTTGAAAAAACCCAAAATAAACTCTTCCTGGCAGAATCCACCAGTTGTCCTGTAATTGCATTTCATTGTGAAACAGCTTTTCCTAATCGGAGCTTGTGCCCTGCATGCCATTTTTGGCTGGAATAGGCTGTAGGTAGATGCCAAAGCATGATCTCGGATGGGCTCTGGATACTGTCAAACCTCAGAGGTTGTGTGACCACCCTTTGTGGCAAGTGGAGGGGGCTATGAAATTAGGAAGGGTCAAAATGAGAAACACATGATGGTCAGAAGAACCTCTGAGTTTCAACTATAGTCCTTTTCAGCCTGAAAAACTGCCTCGTCCTGACTCTAACTTGCCCTTCAGTGGTGCCATGTCTGGTTGCGACTGGAAGGCAGGACTGGTTGTGGCTGGAAGGCACGGCTGTGTTGGAGCCTTTGTACGGTGTTGGGGGTGACCAGGGTTGGGTTTTTTTCTTAACAAATAACTAGTAGCTGACCTGATGCGTTAAGCTGTGACAAAGTGCTGCAGTGCTAGTGCTCTAGTAAGTGACTTCAAGGCTTGTTTTCAGCAGAGCATTTGAGGATGCGCTTATTGCTGAACAGGGATCGTTTTATCAGGTTTTGTGGGTCCTGAGAATTTTGTTGAAAGAAGACTTATTTTTTTGAGGCTTTTTCCAGGATGATGTAGTTCCTGGCACCATAAGATAACACCATCTTAGGAGGGAAGCAGACGCTTTGGATGCATTTTAGTGATGGATAATATCATATTACTCAGTAATAGGCTCTCTCATCTGCTTGACCGCAACCCTGCAGCGTGAATGCTGTCGGCAAGCAACTGCTGAGGCATCGTTGCAAGGTGGGCCTGACCTGTAATACTTGAGCTGCTGCAGGTCTGGGTCCAGCCCTCAGGTTTGTGTTATGCAGAGGTTTAGAAACACCTGGATTACTCTAGTCATACTTTGAGTGTCCGTTTCCCTTGCAGATCTCCCAGCTTCACGAAAGGCAATGTATGCTGCCAAGTCTGCTCTCCTTGGTCTCTCCATGGTGTAGATTGAGGTTGGAGTAGGTATTTCATAACGCAAACTGTGTTGTGCTGCTATGTTTTACCAGAGTCCTTTTGAAGTTACTGAGGTGCTGGGGGTGCGGATGGGGAACTCTGTTTGGCTTCTGATACCGTTAATCATGCATTCCCTGATTTGGGAAAGTGTTAGGTCTTGCTCAATAGCATCACTGTGCAGGAAAACATGCTTTTGTCAGGCGGTTTGGGTTATGAGACTCTTTGCTCTCCTGTTTCACCTAAATTGAAAAGGTTGCATCTTCTGCTCAAGCAGAAGCGCCTGGGTGTAGGCTTAGTTCTGTATTTTGACATCACTCAGTACTTCTGTGTATTGAGCTTTGAACTTGTCTTAAATTACAGTGGGCATCTGCTTGTTGTGGGTTTGTGCCTCAGTTGCCCCACTCAATAAACGGCAGTAATAACGGCTGCTCCCAAAGCTAATCAGCAGGCCTCTTTGCATATTGTTTATGCTTAGCCTGATGCAGTAACACACTATTAAGCCTAGAGCAGTGATCCCTTGAGGTTGCAAATTTATGAAGGGGGTGGTCATATAAGGAGTACCTGAAGTTTCGCAACCCCTATTGCTGTAGACATTGGCATTTGAATATTACGAAAAGCTCTTTCATCAGTCTGTTCTTGATCTTAAGAAAATTCTTTTGGACCCCAGTGCCTCTGACTCCCTACCTGTAAAAGAATAAGAGCATTTGTTAGAACAAAAGGTGCTGTGTGGGGAAGGAGGCTGTTGTTTTGTTACTATGCGGACCGCAGAGCCGACCGTTTTGTGATGACAACATGAGGCAACGGAGACCCTCACGGGCTTTTCCCAAGTTGTACTGGCACCATGTTGGTCAGAGGAGTAAAAACATGTGTTTGTGTTTCTGCTCTGTAAATGGAGCAAATATGACTCACCAGAAACATGCAGGGCAGATGTTTGTGGTAATGAGGTGTCATTTTTATACAGTTACTTTTCTGAATACAGCCACATTTTAAGGCTACTTTGCATGCCTGAGGAGCGGTTGTGCTGAAATTGGGGAAAAACGCTGAGACTGGAGTGGTCTAGAGCAAAACTTTCAAAAGCATCCGATGAGTTGGGAGTCTATGCTTTCATTTCAGCATGGCTTTAGGGACCTGGGAGCGTATGCTGTGCTGGCAGTCAGTGGGAGGTAGAGAGCAGATACTCAGGTATTTTGAAAATGATACCTCTGGTCCAGTGCAATCTCTTTATATAGATAGAATACTTAGAAGTTTTTTAACCTCCCAGAGCTTATGCGCTTACCTCACAATAATGCAGATGTATTGGATAAGTAACAAACAAACTAACAAGAAAAAAAACCCAAACCCAACCAAAAAATAAAAATCAAATCAAGTAAAACCTCTTTAAGGACTAAAGAGCACAAGAAGTCCTAGGGTTTTTTTTTTACTATCTTGCCAATGCAATATATGTTTTATGGTCCTTTTAAAATGTGGGTAGCAGAACTGAGGTCTGTACATGTTTGTGTTAGGAGCAGGGCTAATGAATTAACCCTCGCAGCAAGCTCTGGGCCACCTTTCCTCTTGGCCATAAGGTGTCCAAATGTCACGTTTCCAAGAGCAGTCTGTAAATAAACACTCCCTCTCCAGGGCCCGTATTGGACCTTTTCAAAACCCCTGTGCCATGATACATGACTCTGGCTCTAGGAGGTGGCTTGGGAGCACGGTCGCAACTCCTTCCTCTCGTGTTGGCAGCTCCTGGTTTCTGCGTTGTCCTGGCTAAGTCCTATTTGCAAGGGAAGAGGAAGGAGATGATCTTGTAGAGCATCATAAGTGTGTTGATTCCAAATTCTTTTTGCGTCCAGTATGGCTTGGTATCTTCCAATTCTGTAGTTAGGTTTTGGGGGAAGAGCAAAAAATCTATTCATTTTATTGGCAAACTCGAACATTAATGAAGATGGGGTGAACTGTGCTCCATGGTGCATCTGATTATTCCCTAAAGCATAAAGACTGAAAAACCATGTTATTTTTCTCCTAGCTAGCACCATAATAATGCTGAAATAATGCATTTATACCCAAGCTTTGGTTATTTCAACTCCGGGACTCTTGTCCTGATTTTGAAGTTTCTTATGTTCTTATTTGTAAAAGTGGCCACTGCTATTTGGTGCATGAGCCTCTTAGTTGCCTTTCTCAAATCATTTCAGAGCTGTTTTGTGAGGATACTGATCATCACAACCCGAGCTGTCACCTCTGTGAAATGCAGGCACTGAATCCAGCGGGGAAGTCGGGCCTCCTGTGATTTTGTGTTTAGCATCAAAACACCAAGGCCTCCAAATGTGCAGACTGCCTTCTGAAAATAAGGGCTGGAAAAACACCTCTCTGCCTTGGCTTCTCCTATAGAGAAAGGAGGGATCCTACCTACCTCACAGAAGAGTTGTGGTCGATAATGTTCGCAAAGTGCTTTTTAATCCCCTGCTGAAAGGTTCTGTGCGAGTGTGAGTTATAATTATTACGTAAATGTGTCTCATATTTTCCTGCACAAGCCTTCAGCTCGCCACAGAGATGTTTTCCCAGTCTTTATGTGGATGCCATTGGGTTTGTAGCTTCCTGGCCCGTTGTAGGCAGCCGTAGTAAGGCATGGATTTCCAAAAGAGAGAATTAGTCTTTTCATCAGTTTTGAAAGCCAAACCAAACCCCAAACCACTTTCAATAAATCTTTCCAAAAGGAAAACTGATTATACATCAACAGGGAAGAGATGCAACTTCATTAAGGATGGGTGAAGGGCTTCAGTTCCTACATACAGGTGTCCACCTCTGGACCAGAGGTTTAGCCCACAGGTCAGTCTGGTCTCCTGGAGGGGCCACGGACAGCTGAGAAAACATGTGCTCTTCATCGCATCAGATCATCTGGCTAAAGTAAACCATGAGGTCATGCTGACATCACTTGTGTCACCCTGCAATAATTAAGACGGCTGCTTGGTTACTTTGCAGCCCCCAGACCCAGCTTGCATACAGGTGTGTTGTTATTAAGCAGCTGGTATAACAAGTCTGTGCCAGTGCAAAGTATGAAACAGCTCAGGACCTGTCCAAAACTAACACAGCCGGGCCTTGAAACGGAGTCCAGGGGGTGCAGTTCTCCCTCCTGGAGATAAAAACAAATCGTAAAGGTTAAAAGGCAGGAATTGGGGCCATTGCTTTCTGCAAACTTAAAGGAATCTCTGCGCCTTGTCCCAGGAGAAAAGGAGTTAATAGGTAGTCAAGGCGAAGGTTTAAAAATAGAGCGCTCTGCATAGCTATTTGGTGATGTCTCTGTCACGTTGGCCAGTGTTTGCTGCTACAAATCCCAGTGCGTTCGCAGCAGGTTTTAACGTTGGGTGTTTGCAGGGGGCGGGCGGTTTATGGCAGGGTGGTGAATGGGGAAAATGGGCTTTGGAAAAAGTGACTTTGGAGGTGTTGGAGTCCAGGTAATGGGCTGAGTTGGGTCCTCAGTCATGTTAGCATGGTCCCACTGGAATTAACAAGGTGGATTTGAAACTAGGAAGACGGTGAGCCCAAGGTAGGCTTTAAGTGATGTGTGTCCCAAGAAGTCGTCCTCCCTTTCTCACATGAGGTTATTCCTCTTGTTCTGTCTTATTGAGAGATGTGGTGCTCTCGGTAAAGGATGGGGGTGATTTTCCTATCAGTTGGGATGTGCTGACTGATGGCTTGCAAGATCTGGCCATAGAGAGTCACTGCTGGGAGCTGAGGTTCCCAGAAGAGCCCATTGCTCTGAAATTGGAGTTTCTACTGAAATGAGCTGTTCCTGCAAATGTGTTACTGGGCCTATAGGAATTACTGTGTGTTGAGCAGAAGGTACGGTTGTCAGTAAACCGGAAAGCCAATGCTGAAACTCTATTTGTTGGCTTCATAGGTGCAGCGACTCATTAATACACGCATCCCTATTCCAGAAACAGATTTCACAGTGCCTGCTGTGGCAGAATTGCCTGTCTTGGCCAATTTGACAATGCACTGGGTAACTGTCTTATAACAGCAAGTTTTCTGATAGCTAAAAAGCCCCAGCGAAGCCCCAGATCCCTCACTTTCAAGGAAGCTTTCCTTCAGAATTTTTAAGACATGTGGGCTAAAGGATTGCTGTGAATTTTCTTTGTGCTTTTCCATTTACTTAGAGCACATCTCTGAGAGCCTGTTCGAAGATGCACTGGGGAGATGCGGGATTAGATAGGAAACTGGATTAGCCCCTTAGGATTTCAACAATGTGGCTTTGGTTTAATATAGAAGATTTTACTTAATATGCTCATAGAAAAATGCAGTGTTGCATAGCTGAGATCTGATTTTCCCACCCTGTTTTCTCCCCAGTCCCATTGCCTCGACTTTTTCCCACTAGAGTGATCTATAAATACAGAGCAGGTGCAGCAAGCACTCCAGGAACATAGTCTGATCTGTGGCGAAGAGCGGGTCTTCAGCTCCCCCTTTCCAGAGGTCTGTGGTGTCCCTTTCCCCCTGTCCCAGCGCAGACAGTTTAGGGGAGCAGGAGGAAAACCCATTCCCCCAGCCTTCCTCTTCTTGCACAGCTGTGAGTCCTGTGGAGCAGCGCTGTCTTTCTGCTGTCTTCTCTGATAGGCAGGTGTCCAATTTTGAATTGGGACTTGTTGACTCTCTGGCTTCACTGCAGCTTGGTCCTGCTCCCATCAGAGTGAAGATCCAGCTGGGGAGGGAATCTGACCTGGCACCAGGTCTAATGCTCAATTAACACTGTTCTCGTGCATCCTGCCGTCTCTGAAACTGGGTGAAGGAAGCAAAGGTCTTGGCCTGCGTGTGCCAAAACATTCAAAAAGGTTTCTCTGAGTTAATTGAAGGTGTTAATCCAAGAGGGACGGTCAGAACACGAGAGGACTGTGTAGACCCCAGACTTCCCAAAGCAAATGAAGATTTGAACATAACACCATGCAGGAGTTTGATACCATTAAGCTAACACAATCCAGAAAGATTCAGATGACTATTCCTTAGTGTCTGGTGTCAACAAGCCCTTATTAGTTGTTGGGCAGGATCCTAGAAGCAGTTGAGACAAACATCTTCCATGTGGAGCAAGAAAGAGTCATCCAACAAGACAAGCCCCTGGCCCCTCCAACATTGCTGAGCTGCGGCTTTGCTGCAGCAACCTTTGGTCCACGCTGCACCTCATAGCAAAGACGAGAGACAAGAACCAGCTATTTTCTACGGTACTGTACCAAAGTGGCATACTCGGAGGCTGGATGTGTACATCAGTTGAGTGAAGATGCTCTGCTGTAGCTGGTGGGATTTCTAGTGGTACCAGCAGTAGGATTGCTGCTGTGTAGTATAGTTGTCATTTATTTCTGTCCACTTGTTATGTGTTTCTTTGCTGTCACACCCCGCCTGGCCAGCAGGGAAGAGGATTTCATAATCCCTGACCATGATGTCACCTGGCTGCAGCGACATTACGAGGCACAGAGCAGCAAGAGCGAAACCAATGAGCATCTCAAAACAGCAGGAAGGGACCAGGCTGCGCTAGGAGTTTTGTCATCCCCTTTCTCCCGCCGCAGCGAGGGCTTGGCTGCCAAAGTATGTCGTAACAGATGAGGAGAGGGAGATGTGTATGCAGCCCCCGGAGACCAGGAACGGGGGATTCTGTGGAAGAGCATGGGGAATGGGAAACATCCTGCAGAATGGCTTTTGTTACACCCATGGATTGCATGCAGTCTTGTATTTGGTAGGCTTTTTGAGAACCTTTAGAACCCAGCTTTGGGTTTGGAAGGGTCAGGACAGGCACTAAGAATTTCCCAAGTTTTAGGCTGTCCAGATTATAGAATTTGGGTCGGATTCCCAACTAGAAATTATTTTCTCCATTACAGAATGAATACTGGGCACGTGGATATGAGTCAGGGCCCATGTTTCAGAATCACCTTGTTGTGATAGTGACTAGGGTGGGACAAACTAGCCATGCAAGCCAGAACTGCAGTATCATTTAAGACAAGTAGCGGTGAAAACCTTCTTCTGGTGAAAGTTAGAGGGGAAGATTTAGGCGACCAAAGTGTGAAGAAAAGGGCAAGAAGGTTAATTCAGCTATCCAGGGTTTCTGAATAACTGAGTGGTCGGGGAAGGGGATTGTACATCAATAGCATGATGTAGGCAAGCCTGGAGGTGGCAGGATAAAGGTTACCTGATGTCTCCAAGATCCAAAGTGGACAATACATTGGATCAATCCAAACGCTTAGCTAAGAGAGCAAAGGAAGATGTGGCTTTTCAGAAGAAATATGAGGGTCTCTAAGCAGTGGTGCTCTTCCACATGCTGGTTGAACCTCCATTTGGTAAATGTGGTGAATGAGGAGCAGGCAGAGCAGAAGCCGTACAAGAGCAGAAGGAACCAGGAGGCTCGCTTCTTGTGAGTGCGGAGAAGTGCTGGGCTTCTTGGGACCCCCTCCAGCTTCAAACCGCTTGGATCTGACTCTCTCCGCCCTGACAATCCCCAAACAGGAGTGCCACTGAAACCACTACTGGAAGGACTAGCACTGTTTCCCGTCCACGGGGCCCGTTGCCTCACCTTAGAGGAATGCATTTGCTTCACAACCAAGATAAACGGCCTGCTGTTTAAGTGGAGTTTGTGTTGAGAACACCAAACTCGTGCTCCGGGAAGGAGAGTTTGGCATGCCTCCGGCTTTCCTGCTGCCTGCCGGGTGGGACGGTGCCTCGCTTTGCCGATTCGGGGCAGAGCTCTGCTCCAAGCAGATTGCTCTGCTGAGGTTGGATTTATTATTGGTGACTGGCCTCTGCTGTTGACTTGATGATTTCTGCTCTGATCTCAGAGGATAACTCTCCCTTAGGCTGTTCTCGGAGGGAACTTGCATTCCTTTCTTATCTCCCACCAGCATGAGTTATGCTCTCAAAAATTAGTCCTTATTTATTAGCACAGCCCAGCCAAAAGCCATCTCCAGGATTTGCAGTTGCATGTGCAAAAATTCCACCTCCCTTTTCTTGCTCCCCTGGAGAGATTCATTAGGAATAACCTCACCTTGCAGGGAATCAAATGCTTCTTCAAGTATGTTGACTTCGAAGAGGTTTGGAGACAGTGTCCCAATGAGGTTGGTGTATTCAGCTCATCTGTTTTCACTTACTGTAGCACTGGAAGAGCCCCTGGAGAGCTGTGAAATAAACACAAGGGCCCTTATTTCTCCCTTAAACTGTAAACTGAGGCAGCAAAGCTAGGATCCCGGGTACTCTGCACTTTTCCCCCCTCCAGCTTCAAAACAATCTGAAAAAATTTATAACCCGGTCCTGCTTACAGTGCTTCCTAAACTAAGGAGAGGAGCAGGGAGCCTGACTGCAGCCCCGCAGCAAAGCATCTGCCTCATCCCCATCTGCCGGAGCAAGATGGACATGAAACTAAAATAAAACTAATGGCAGACCCAGCTGGACAAGGACAATTTTGGCTTTGGTTGAAAGTCAGAGGAAGCCTCTGTGCTGCTGATGCACAGAGGTAAAGAATTACAAAGGCAATGGGAGGGACCACAGTCAGCAGGAAAAGCACAGAAAGGCGCTGAGGAGAATCAGATATATCATGATATCAAATAGCCTGAGAGGAGAGACACAATAGCAGCAGCTCCCAGAGACCAAGAAATCACTAGAAAGAGAAAACATCGATGCAGAGGTAGTTACATTGCAATTAATAAAACGTGAGAAAGCACCGTTTGTTGCTGCGCGCCAGTGGAACTCTGCTATTGCAGAGCTGCCATCTAGGAGCTGAAGCTGTTGCAAAGCTGAAGCAGTCAGAAAATTAATCCTGGAGCAGGGATGCAGCAGGGCACATCCTCCCCTTCTCGTTTGGTCCTATGCTAGTGTAAGCCCATCGGTTTGGGGGAAATTATGCTTAATTTGTGAATCCAGGAGGAAGCAAGTGGTCTCTTGAGGCAGGATCAGACCCTGGATTCAGCCTGGTTCCCCAAGGTGTTTGCAAACCACTCGGGATCTGTTAAGTCCCTGGTTATATTCCTTGCTGACAGTCCCCCAAACTACCTGCAAGTACTTAGGGCTGGGTGGGTTTCCATGCCCGTGGCTCCTGCTGCAATCAATGGAGGCTTGTCCTGGATATGTGGTGCTGTAATATCAGGGTTTTCATTAGAGGGGTTTGCTTTACTGGAGAGAAGAGATAACTGAGGGCAGAGAAGTTGACTGGTGTAAGAAAGCGAGCAATTGTGAGAAAAAAAAAAAACAAAACAACCAATCTCTGCACTGCCAACAATTGTAAAACCCAGATTATTTGACCCGCGCTTCGCAGACAAGACATTTTTGATTCCAGTGTAAAGAAATATGGGCAAGACATCAAGTTACAAGCCAGAAATATCATGTAACCGGTAATGGCCCTTTATTGACATAGGAAGTGGGATGGTTTTGATAAAATAAGAGCCCACACAAATGATTTTTGTGTGTATAATTCACAAGGAAACTCTTTGAGGAGTTTTTGAAGGAATGTGGTTATTTTTCCCCGTGTCCTTTTTGCTTGTTCCATTATTAAACAGAAAAGGAGTTGATTGCAGGAGGAGTTTCAGCATCCCCTTTGCTCAGGGAGGCTGTGTATTGCCTGCACTCCATAGGTTTTCCCTAAAAACCATCTGGTAGGACCCTGGGTGAGGTGTAAATGGTAGAAATCACTTCTCCCTGGTAAGAAGCATTTGAAATAGGCCTGCACAGGTACCACATCTTGGGCCAGTTGTCAGACTTTGTCCTCTGTCTGCAGTAAGTGTTTGATGGGACAAAAAAAAAAAATACAAGTGCCCTATTTTACTGCTGACAGGTAAAAGTATAACTGGATACAATTTTTGGGATGCTTTTGGTAAAGTCTGCATTATCAGGGGTTGATGGACTGAAAAATTTGGAGACATTGATGTGCTTCCTTCCTAGTGCATCTCCGGACTGTCTTTTCAGAGTTTGCATTTTATGGTGCAAAGAAGGAAGGACACACTTTGCCTTCTCTCGTGTTTATTTGGTGACTGCTTGGGATTTCTTCTGTCTCAAAACCATGTCCCATGAGGCTGCCAGTGTGTTTTGCACCATGTGAGGAAACGGGTCTAACACTCGATGACTGTGGGCTTACATTGAACCCAGCAGTCCTGTTTTTGTGGTGTATCTTGCTGCCAGTTTTCTTCACCCGTTTTGAAACCAAATGGTTCGTGAAGACCTAAATTAATTTGAGGGGGGGGAAGTAAAGTATCATTAAACTTGATTAATCTCTTGCTGCTGCCAATCCCACGATCATTTCTGGAGTCTTGTGGCTGGATTTGTAGATTGAATCCTTGAACTTTTTGCAGAACGGCATCACGCTAACAAGGCTGTTTGTGTTCAATTTCCTTCATTTGCTTTGTTGTTGTTAGTTTTGGGCAGGAGGGTATTGAAGAAAGAAATATGGGGAAAGGTAAACAGGTCTGTATGGGGTTTGTGCTCCCTCGTTATTTGGATGTGTGACGTTAGAAAGAAGTAAACTCTCAGAGTACCTTTATCTCAAAGTTTACAAATACAAATAAAAGTCCTACACAGAAATGTAGTACACGATGAAAGATTCAAATATACACAAGGAGAGTGTTTATTTGAATGTGCTCTCAGTTCCTCTGTTCGTTTTCGGCAGTGGCTGTTTCATTGTAGGAGGTCCAAAAAGTTAATTCACCAAAAGAAGTGGAGTTTTGGAAACAGCAGGGAAGGGACTGAGGCTATTTGTGGATCTGGTTTTCGGTTTCTGTATTCATTTTTGGAAAAAGTTTGTTTTGGCTTGAGCCAAACCAACCTTTTCCTGAGATCTTCATTTACCCAGCTCTGATGCACAACCACGTACCAAGCCAAACTCAGTAAATTTCTCAGACTTTTATATTTACCAGGGCTGTTTTCCTCCCCACAGACCTCCCGAAGCGCCTGCACTGCAGGGTCCAAGCCATGGACAGGTTTCCCCAGGATTCTGCTGGGTTTGGAAATGGTGTGTTGAACTCTCCCGAATCTGCTGGAAACACTTTCTCCTTGCTTAAACCTGTGCTGCGTGGAACTGCACAGGCCTTACAGATTAAGCTGAGATTTCACAGACGGACTAGGAAGAGCCAGTGCTGGAAGTTAAAGCCAGCGCAACCGGAGTTAGGGAATAGTTGTCTTGGCACGGAGGGGCGTCATAAACTGCAGGAAAGTAGACAGCGTGAGGTGGGGCAGTGCATCAAATCAGGTCTGCATGCTAAAAGATAACAGAAATTATCTTTTATAAAAGATGCACTGCTAAGCGTCTGGGTCTAAATGTCTTCACGCAGGGAGTGTGTGGCATGCCAGGAGTCTTAATGACATTGCCATTAGCACTGAGCTGTGCTTCCAGGCCAAATCCCGTGGCAGCCATCAGGTGCCAAAACGCACCCCACCCTAGGCTACTCCTGGGGGCATTTGCACCCCACGAGTCTCAGCTCCGGCACTGCCGCCATGCCTGTACCCTTTCTCTTCCCTGTCCACACCCCTCCCTGTCTGCACAGATTACCTACTAATGGTGAGTGTGTAATATTTCCCATTTCATTTGCTCTCGGCCGCCTCCAGCACATGGCCTTTCGTACCTATTTTAAAGGGCAGTCCCACAGCTGTAGGCTGCCCGTGGCCAGGAAATTGCCAGGGCTGGCATTACGCTCCCTGCTACCTTCCTGACAAGCCATGAGGCTTTTACTGCTTTCCTTAGCTTGGTTCTTCCTCCCAAAGCTTTTCATGTCCAAAAAGTGTCAGGATTTAAGACCGGCTCCTGCAGCTTCAAGAGGCACCTCTGTTTTTCTTCCTTCAGCCCCATAGACTATTTTGTCCTGCAGCGCTGGGGAGAGGAGGGGACCAAGGAGAGTGTGTGTGTGCAGCATTACGAGAGACCTCTGGAGCAAAGCGATGGGGGCTATAGATCTATAGATTAAAGAGAGAGCGAGGGCCAAGTGCCAAAATGGTTGTGTCACTTGCGAGAGCCAGGGCCAGGAGCTGGGCTTAGCGGCACAAGTCTTTCCATTGCCGGTGACTCACTTGCTGACATTTTTGGCTGCCCTCCTGGGCTGGAAGGGGCCGAGGGAAAAGTGGGGCCACATAAAGCTCACTACCCTGGGCAACGGGGCTGCAGGAGAGTGGCATCGCGGAGGGATGCCCGTTGCCTTCTGCTGCCTGGCAGGAAGGGTCTTGGTCCAGCACTGGGACTTCTAGGTGCTGCGTTACTGATAGTAATAACTTGGGGTCACATCTAGGGAAAAGATGAAATGTTAGTTTCTCATTCTCCATGAGAAACTGGGAATTGTTAGACTCAGCATCCGCTAGGAAAAAGTAAAAGGATGTTTCAAAACACTTTATGCAGTTAGTGAAATCTGAAAATTTTCCAATAATTTTCCCTTTTAAGTGTTACAGATGTCTTTCCTATCTGCTTCTCAAGGACAATTCTCTGTATTTTCTCTTTTCTTTGTTTCCCTGTTGCAGTTGCTGTTCTGTGTTTGTGGGAAAATATTGAATATGGCATATAGGAATGGGTTCTTAACTCTCAGCGCTGATTATGTTTGCTTATGCAGAAAGAGAAGCTGTTTCGGCTAGCCGTATTGCAGCGGAATGGATATAATACCATCTGAAAAGGTTAAATGCAGCTTGTCTGTGCAAAGTGGTTTGGTTTTTTTTAGTGCTGTGCTTGTTGGTGTGATGCCTGAGATTTGTACCTTCCCATCTGTGGATGCCGTGTGCATCTTCTGCCTTTTGCACCTGCAGAGCATGGTTTTTAAAGGGTGATAAAATTGGAAGCATTTTTAGTCACACTTCTAAAATAAGCTTCAAATCTGCACTTCAGTTTAGGCTTTTCAAATTTGGGAATAAGGAGTTGAAAGAATCGGAACTACACCTCTTTGTTTTGGTACAACATACCAGATTTCTTACTTTTCAACAAGGGTTGTGCTTTCAGGTTTGGTTTTGTTGAAGGGAAGGAATTTTCCCTTTTTAAAGTCTCTTTCCGATTTCTCTTCCACATAGAGGAAATCGGAAGAAAAGCAGGAGGAAAAAACAATTTGGTGAAACTTGCGGCAGTGCTATTTCTGTAGGGGAGAAAAACCGCAGACTTCTGACCAGAGTGAAAATTCCCCTTCGGCAACCTCCCGTGCAGCAGTGGTGCCCAGGCTCTCCAGGTGGCAGCTCCCTGTATCATCTCTCTGATCATTTCTTTGCCGACATCTGGTCCACAGCCTCTGAAGTCAACAGAAGTCTTGCCATTAATTTCTGAGGCTTTCAGATAATGTTCTGTATGCATGCAAACTAACGTGAGCATTAAATATCCTGTTAAGTCTGCTTGGCTTTTTCCATCAAACGTGTCATTTAAATAACCTAATTAAATGAAGTCCTTTCACTCTAGTTGATGTTTAGATGATGCATATAATTGCCCTGAGTGTGCGGCCGTCCAGCTGGCAGAGAGGTTATAGAAGATGTAAAATGTTTTAATAAAAACAAGACCCTCCTTGGATTTGGACTCCATAGCTAGGTTGGAAGGCCAGTGCATCGCACGTGGTTTAAAAACCAGCCGCAGGCACTGTGGAGCTGTCAGGGGTGCTCTGATGGCAGAAATCCCTCTCTGACCTCTTCTGTCTTGAATTTTGGCTCGTTGCACCATGTAAAGCAGGGACTAGTGGGATGTTAGGGGTTTTTCTCTCTCTCGGTTGGCCCCTCAGTGCAGGACAACCTGGGAAGCGATGAGTTTTGCTGCTTTTGCACCTCGTGCCTGAAGTGATGGGTGAGCCCTGGGGTCCTCGCCCCACCATATGGGAACAAGCCTTTCTGGGGTGCAGGAGATGGCCGGTTGTTTTTCTGCCCCTGTGTTACAGACACAGCCTGCACTGAGAAGGACAGACGGGTGCTCTTTGCCATGTCCTGCTGCCTGTCAAATGGCTCTTGGCTCCTTCTTCTCTCTGTCCCCTCCAATGCATCCATCTGCAGAGCAGACAGCCATGAGGAGTGGCTCCCTCTGCAAGGCAAGACTGTCTTTGGGAAGGGGCCAGCTCCATGTGTATAATATTTCCATTAACTCAGGGAGCGAAACTCTCGGGCTCCGGGCCCAGGCTGTGCTGGAGAGGCAGCGTAGCTGGAGTAATGGTGCTCGTCTATCACCCAGATGTCAGCGAGCGGCTGGGAGGACAGTGAGACCCCAGTATGGAGATTCACACCTGCTTTGATAGCAGCGGTGCCTTCTCGTGATGTGACGGCTCCTGGGACAGCATCACCCAGCCCTGAGGCTTTCCTGAGCTCATCATGGGGCAGGGAGATGTGGCCTGTGCTACTGATGCTTTAAGTAACGCTTGGTGCTGCCACCTTCCCGGCACAGGGCACCCGCTGCTGTCGCCTGGGTTTCATCCCGCTTGGGGTTGGCAAGGCAGTGATGTGACAGCAGCTCCCTGGCTCGGTCAAATTAGCTGGAGTTTCTTCTCCCGGGCATGCAGAGAACGCACATCTGGTCAGCAGGGACGCATGTTCCTGGGACCCTCTCTTCTGCACTGTGAGTCTGTCCCAGCCGGAGCCAGAAATCCTTTGCCCTGGAGACTTGCTGTGCTGACACATCCGCTCTGGCCACAACAGAGCAAATTCTGGTTTTTGGTTGGTTTTTTGTTTTGGTTTGTTGTTTTTTTGTTTTGTTTTATTTTTAATCCTGCTCCAAGCCAAAAAGTGCTTAGTGTTTCCCTTTTCCAAAGGGTTTGAGCCACGTCAGGTCCTGCGGGGACAGTGGCTGTCTTCTCTCCTCCCCATGCACACCAAGAGCCTCAGAGAGGGATGCAAGCAGGACAGGTCCCCTCTGCACCTAAAACAAGTAAGATCCCACCCCTTTAACACCAATGAAGCATCCCTGCTTCTGGGGAGAAGCAGTATCTCCCCGCCCTGCATGGGACTCCCCTTTCCTGCTCCATGTCTGGATCAGTAGTGCCCACCAAGGACTGTTCCTTTTGTAGACCTTGACCTTGTCTGTGCTCAGGCATTATTTGAACCCCCCAGTGCACAGGCTACAGGAAAACCATCCCAGCAGAACCCCCCTGTGCTGTCACTTCCACTTACAGATCATGGTGGTGACATTGCTGTAGTGATGAGCAACAGGTTTTTGGCCACACTGTGGTCTGGGGGACCTGGGTCTAGAAGAAGGACCTTTCTCTTTCCAGTGAAGCCCTCTGGGAAAGGGTGGCCAAGGGAATATTGATGCCCTGCCCGGATTGTTTTATTTTTCCCCTTGCCCCCTCTCTCCTGCAGCACAAAAGGACATTCTTGTACCAAAGTATTTTTTTTCTGCATGCTTGCAGTGTGAGCAAAGCAGGAGGGGTGAGGGCAAGGAGGGGGAATTGAAAGGTTTGGGAAAAAAATCTCACACAGGGCTTAGTTTACAAGGGACAGCTGAGCGTATAAACCCTGTCTCCAAAGAGGGTTGTTAGGAGCTTTGCTGGCAGCGTTTCCCCTCCTACCCCCCACCTCTGGCTAAGCTGCTTCNTCAAAAAAAAAAAAAACCAAAACACTGACAGACACAGCAAGGCTCATTGAGCTGAGCAAATAAACCTGGACAAGTGGGTCGGGTGGCTCTGGGGAGGTGGGCGAAGCGGTGCAGACGGGAGTTGATTACTTGTGCATCTGAGACATCATTATTGATAGGACAAATGGTCCCAAAGAGAGACAAACGTTCCCCTCACAAAATAAGCTGGTGGCTAGCCTGGTTGGTGGATCCCGAGGCATTCAGTAGGCTGTCAGGCACAGAGCACCCATAAAATTCACTGTAAACCCCCATCCCAAACAGTTCTCCTGTTGTGGACTGATTTCCCGTGGTGGCTCAGGACACGGGTTTTGTGTGGTATTTCGGGCACACGAAGCAGAGGGGTGGGTGCCAAGGTCGGATGCCATTCCCAGCAGATTGCTTGTAACCCCACCTCCCTCTTCTTCTTCATGTACTTTTCTTATCCGTGGTGTGGCTAAGAATCTTGATATTTCAATAATTGGGATTATGGTACCAAAATCAACAGTCTCTCTTTATAGACATGGAATTGAAAATGCAATTTCTGGGATGCAGAAGGCTTTTACTTTCTGCAAGTCCTATTCATAAAATTCAGTGTTGACAGCTTGCTTCGCATTAATATCAGATTATTTCTTATCCTTGGTTTATGTGAAGCACAAGGCCAGGTGTTTGCACAGGATAGTATATCGCTGATATACTATCTCTGGATCTCAGCGAGCCTGTCAACCTCTTCGGATAAAATTCATTTTCAGGCCTGTGGTCGCAGTGTCTAATTAGGGGGCAATGCTGGGCAGCAGGGAGGATGCAGTGGGGTCTGGACCCTGCCCTACCCATCACCCATACTGAACATCTTTAAAACTGTTATTAATATAGGGCAAAACCTGACTTTTGTGAGGTGTCACACTGTAGTGTGTTTTCATCCTGTCCCGAAGCAACCGCTAATGCTGTCGAAACACAGTTTCTAAATCTGCATTTCATTTACATCTTGTGTCGGTGCACATACAGGTATGCGTGCACGCTACCTCAGCCGAGACACAAGTGCTTATTAGAAACATACTTGCTGTGAATTAACGGCCCCATACACATGTATCTCTCATTAAACGCTATGGGGTGGAGGTAGGGATTGTTGCCTCGGGCGCTCTCTGTGAGATCTCTCAGCACCATATGCAATAAATATGTTTTTAATAAGCAGTCATTAATGACTGGACAATAACAGCTTTATTAAGCTTAAATTAAAGGCATGCTTGGGAACCTTAATCTGAGACTATATGTTGTAATGGAATATACTGGAATTCAGCCTTTTTTTTTTTTTTTTTTTTAAGATTTCTTGCAAGCCAGTATTTGCAAGCTATTGGCGGAGGGGGTGGGGTGGCTGGGGCAGAGGAAAGGTGCATTCCCCAAAGACCTGATCCTGCCCTGGGATCTGCTTGTGTTTGCATGAAGCTGCGGCACTTGAGCATCCTTTGGAGGGAGGGATGCAGTGGGGACACAGTCACTATTTCATGGTGAGGATAGTTGGTGCAGGGTAAAAAAGAAAACTGGCCGAGGTTGCTGCAATATTGTCTAAGACTTGCTTGCCATAGTCATTTGGGAGGAGGGGGAGGCTGCTTTAGCCCTGCTGTCCTGCCCACTGAGTGAAACAGAGCCTCTTCCTCTCTGTTCCCCCTGCAGCATCCAAAGGAGGGAGGCTCCTTCTCTCCCCGCCTCTAGCAATTTCAGCGTGTTGCAATGCGATGTTAGGTCCCGACCTTGCAGTTGCGTCTCCATGGGTGGGCATTGCAAGCAGCAGGCTTTTTCCATGCTGCTTTAATTCCTAGCAGGGGCTGCTGCGGCTCCTTGAATAGTCAGATAAAGGCCATAGCACTTAGGCTCTTCCGCTGCTGCTTAACCCCTACCTACCAAAATCACGGCGGCGGCTTGTGCGCCCAGAGCTGTGTGCGTCTTTGCAGAATCAGGCTGCGAGTCTGGGCTCGGGTACCTCTCAGTTGTCTTTGTGTTTAGTAAGCGGTGAGTATGGAAAGCAAGCCGGGGACCGTGTGTCACTTTGGGACTCAGGCAAGCAGGCAGGAGCAAAGGATGCCAAGAAGGAATCCCACTCTCTATTAGATGATGATAAAACCATGGTAAAATAACAATAACACCTGGGCACAAATATCCAAAGTACATTAAGCGCAGGGGTTTGGCTGGAAAAATCTCAGGGCGACCTACAACAAAATCCCAAGCCATTGGAAAGTTATTACTGTAGCCTATCTCGCTGCTGTTCTACCACCCCTACATCCTCCTGGCCGCGCAGTGACTGCTGAGTTCTGCAATTTGCTTTCTTAGATGAGTTAGTGTCCATTTTGTGCTGTCTTCCTGGCACAGCTTGCCTTTGCAAACTGGCTTTCAAGCCTTTAACAATCAGCTCCGGTCCTTCCCAGGAATATCCAGCCCATAAATGCAGTGGGTTGCACCTCCTCGGCTGTACAGTGTTTTGGTTGTATCTCCAAAGCTCGGTCTGCATTGATGGAGCTGACTTTGGAGATGGTCCGGTGCAGGGAAGCTCAAACCTTTCCTGTATCTGGATTGTACCCAGTGTCCCTGCACCAAAAGGCAGTCAGTAAAAGGCATGACAGGATTGCTGGTCGGCCTGCTTTCCAAGACCTCAGGCTGACCTGGAAAAATGACTCGGCGTTGGTATGAATCAGACCTTCCTGCAAGCCCAAAGCATGGAACTTGCATCAACTCTGTTCCCTTAAATCCACTTAACATGTCCCTCTGACCTGGACCCCTCGAACTCCCTCTGCTCCTCTCCCACGGCGTTGTAATCCTCCAAGGCCCAGCTGCGTCCCTGGCCAGCCCTTACTGCCCTCTTCCAGCTTCCCTTACTGTCTGGGCTGACCTGCCTGTGTCTTGTTGCTTCATTGACTCCCCAGCTATTTATTTGATTTTTTTTTTCAATTTACTTTTGAGAATTAACATCATTCCCAGTTGTGTCTACTTCCACTCTAAGTGGATGACTGTGTCTCCAGTGTTTTAAATACAGTTTGTACTTAAGAATATACTTCTTAAGAAATACCTTAAGTCAGCCCAGTATGTGTTGCACACAAGCGCGTATGAGCACAGGTCTGACTCTGATTTCTCTGCTAGCTCAGAGAACGCTTTGAAATCAGTGAAATGATGCTTTGAAATCAGTGAAATGATGCTTTGAGATGAGAATTGGGCTGTGAAGTGGCTGTGGCTGTGCCTTCTGACGTCTCTGCCTTATAACTGGACAAAATGATCCAGATTCCTCCACAAATTCAACAGCTCCTCGCCAGGCACGAACAGGATCCAGCAACAGGGATTTTGCTGTGGAGTTGGCTCCCTGAATATTCCGCTTTACGGTGAAATGGGTTGTGTATGTTTTAGCAGCAAGTGTTGCTCTGAATTGGCTGGAAAATGTGAGATGTTTCTGCAGAATATTTCAGTGTTCAATGGAAGAAAATCAGCTGTGATTTTATTTTGGCGGGGGGAGCTGAAAACAACAAAAAAGAAAACATTATTTTTGTCTGAAGCTATTTGCGTTGCTCTTTTGGGCTGGCCTTTGAAGATATTCACAGTGTTATAGAAAGGTGGAGTTTACTTGTGTGAGTTCCTGTCCTGCGCTTGAAACTGGGCAAAGGTTTGCTGCTGTAGTCTAAGATGTGTTGGGTCTGCACCACTTCAGCGCCAGCTAAAATGCGGATGTTTTTAGATCCTGCTGTGACCACCAACACCGCTTACTTCTGGTGGACTTTTAGACTCCTACAGACAAGGCAGGCAAAAGGCACTTTGCTTCAAAGCCTATTCAACAAGAAAAACAAACTTCCCACCTCTGCATTTTACAAGCTAGTTGCTCCAGACGCGATAAATATTTGGCTCCAGCAGAAAAGCCTGAGTATGGAATGGCATCCCTAAATAGCAAGCGTAACAATTTTGCTCAGTAGACATAGTATTAGGCTCTGATCTCACTCCTTTTCTGAGCCATCCAGAAAAGCAAGGAGATAACAAATATTTTGTATAAAAACATCCTGATGGGTGGGTTGTTTTCCTCCATTCTGAATGTGTTCCTGATCAATGAGAGTTTAGCAAGGCTCTAAAGTATCATCAGGTGGAGGCTTCAAAGAGACCAAAGCCCTCTGTGCAGGGTGCTGTGCAAATACAATAAAATCCTTCTCCCTGCACTGAAGAGGGAGAAGGTAAGAGAAAGGGGATTTTACAGCCACTTTCTCGTTCCACCGAGAGCCTGGCAATCCCATTTTGCTCTTAGGAGATAACTAGGTCTATGCAAAGAGTTGCTGCTGCTGCCCTGCTGACTGCTCATCCAAAGGATGCCAGGGCTGGAGCTGGCTTGTACGTCACCAGCCCTGGGCAGAGGTGCTGTGTAACAAAGTCCTGGAGTGTGCAGACACTCCCAGAGTCTGTCCCTCTAGGTATCTCAGTAAACCCAGGCACCAAAATAATGTCAGAGGAGGATAACTGGTTTGTGAGTGTGTCTTTTTGTGCACCCGTGTATGTGCTTGTGTCTTAAAGTAGGAAGAGCTGCTCCAGCTTTCTGTGTTTTGCTTGGGCTTTGCTAGCATAGCTGTAAACAGGACTTAATGCCCAGCCCAGAAAGAGCAGGTTGTCTTCAAGGGTTTACTGGCAAAGTGGGGTTAACTTGAGTAAGGCTGAGCTTTGTAAGTTACTAGTTAAGCCCTTCTCCTTCACGCAATTACTTTCTCATGACAGCTTGCAAAAGTGTTTTGCTTAGCATTAATCACTCCATTTCCTCCACATCAAGAAGTGTAGTGTAAGCCATTGGGTCAGCAGGCGGGGCATGGGATATCAGGGTAGCGGCCTGTTTAAATATGAAATTAGCAGCCTCTTCCCATGCCGCAGCGCTTTACAGAATCTGGACCTGGAGAGTAAGGATGTCTGTTGAGCAGAGGATGGAGATCATGGAGCTCAAAACATTATGGGGGAAAAAGAGACAATTTGGGGCTAGGCTGCAATTACCTACCTGTCTGTTCCCCCTTAGGAAACATCTCCCCAGTACAGAGCTGGAGTTTAAAGTTCTCATCAGAAGAGAACCTCCGAAAGCAAAACAACATTGTGAATCCTGGTGGGACTCAAACCTTTGGCTCCAGTGTGTCTAGGGACTGAAAAGCTGATGATTAGATAACTGTAAACCATCCTTATTTTACAGCTTACACTGGCTTTGATCAGAATCAAATGAAGCATGCCAGGCTCCTGGGGCCAAGGGGAGAAATGGTTTTGTGATGAAATGAAGTCTCAGATCATGGCAGCTGCAGTACCCGTCCTTGCCGCAGGATTTGCTTCTGGTTCTGGGCAAGTCTCTCATTCCTTCAGGGCCTCAGTTTCCCCAGTGCGGTTGCTTTGCTCTGATGTAGCAGCACAAAGAGTAATTCGAAAAGCATCTCATTTGCATCTTGCTCGGAATGGAGTCAGCCGGGACTGGGAGTCTCCAGGGCTCCTGCAACTTCATTTGGATGCGGTGTCTGTGTCTGCAAGGGATTTAGCCCATAACCTGCCATCTCTTGGCTGATACGGTCCAGGGCTGCAGCCATTTCCATTGCATGTTGTCATACCTCTTCGGATGGAGGGCTGGAGTGGGTTAATGCCCCAAAGGAGGTGGGGTGGTCCTTTTGGAACCCAGAGCCTTTGGAGAGGAAACCCAAGCTCATGGCAGGAGGCCAGGTGGGCAGAGCCCAGCTGTGGGTGCCAGGACCTCGTGAATCCTAATCCTGGCTCTGGTACTGACTCACTGTGTGACCATGTGTCTCAGTTTCCCCATCCGCAAACACTTTCCTACCTCTCAGGGATGCCAGGTGAATTAAGGAGCTGATGGGATCCTTACTGGTGAAATATGATGGTCCTGTGCCTCCAGGTACCTGTGCCAGCCCTCCTTCCCTGGCACGGCTGCCCCTTTGCTCATGCAAAGATGTCAGGCACGGCCATCCCACTCCTCCACGATTTCTCTTGTGCTGTTTTTCCTTTGGGTCAGGAGTGAGAAGGAAAGACCCGAGTAGGTTAGATATTTCTATCCTGTCTATACTGGGAATAAGTTGCAGGGTTTGCTGTGTCCATGCATGAGCACCTGGTTGGTTTGCTGGGTGCTGGTCCCAGCTGCTTGCAGCCAGATCTGAAACACCCCTAACACCCGGTTGAGCACTGAAACATCAGCCCATCAGGGAACCTGTGCACCCCAGCAAGGACAGGTTAAAACACAAGCTGCAGCCACCTTGCACAAAGGAGATGGGACAGACAGTGTAACCTGCAGTGAAACATGGGAAATTGAGACTAGGAATAGGGGAGGGAAAGGGAGAAGAAAGGTGTTTAAGTGTTTAATTGGTTTTTTTTCCTCAATACCCAAACCAGTGATCAGAATTTTCTGTTGATTGACTCTAAATTAAGTAAAAAACTTCCCTGCATTGAGACTCCTCTGCCCATGATGCCCTTGAAAAGCATCGACTGAAAGTGTTAGTCTCCTCTGGCAGATCCTTCTACTGCAGCAGACAGCCCAGAAATGGGGAAGATGGGACAAGCAGCAGGAAGGAGAAGGAAAAAAAGAATGGAAGAGAAAAATGGGACTTAACCAAGTCTGATAAAGCTTGTCAGGGTGGGAGTGAAATCCCCAAGTGCTACACATGCAGCCCCAGCCCCAGTTGAGCCTCCTTCATCTCTCCTGGTGCTGATGTCCTTATCACCAGGAAAGATGTTGTTGTTTCCTGCCTTGCTAAATACTCAGAAAGTCCATCTTTGTCTGAAGTGGTCTCCAGCTTGGGCTGCTGTGTTTTGCCTGGTTGCTAAGCTTGTCTCATGCATGGTTAATGCCTGATGAGATCATGGTGCCATTTAGCATTTCATGGATAATTCAGGATTATTCATTAACAAAGTCAAGAACAAGCAGGTGTATTCATAGGCTGCCTTCATGGGAAGAAGAAAAACAGCAACCTTGGGAAAGGACATGAATTATTCAGGGGAGACCAAAGTGCTGGTTGAGCTGAGGGAGCTTCAGGGGGTGGGGGAGATGGAAATTTGTTTTCAGAACAGCTGAATCTAAAGCTTTTATGCCATTAACCCTGCAAATGTGGGGGGTTTAATCAATCTTAGTGAAGATAGCCTCCTGTCCTCTAAGAACAGAGTGCTAGGAAGACAGATTTAGAGCAAGGCTCTGTGTTTATATTATATAGTGGGCTAGTTGATGTGAAAGCAAGGGAGTTGGAGAGCAGCACGGGGTCTCTTTGCGTCCACGGCATCTCTATGCACAGAGTTCCTGTCCTTTGGAAGGAGCTGTACTGTTTTCTGTCTGATCTGCAGGCAGATTATGTGGAGTAAGCCCAAGAAAGCTTTAAAGAGCTGACTGGTTTGGGGGTAGACGTTGGTGTCAGCCTACATGGTCATGGTGGCCCCTCTCGTTACTGCTTGCAAATAGCACAACTGCTAAAATGTTCTTCTGGGGCAGATTGCATCCCTGCGGAGACAAACTGTCCTTGTTATGTGCTCCAGTGGTCTTGTAAGTACGGCCACGCTCAAGCATTGCTTTCAGATCCTTGTGCAGGCAGTTGAAAACCATAGTCCTGTGTGTCTCTGGTCTTACGTAGATGCCTGAATGCAAAGTTAAGGTCCCTGTGCTGCCTGCCCAGGAATAATGTTTGTTTGTGATGTGTCTGGGGGAAAAAAAAGGAAAACATTGACTTTTGTTGGTAAAGAAAGAAGGTATTAGTGACCAAAACTTGATCATTGTCTGCTCAAAATGGAATTTCTCAGTTTTCAGGTTTTGGTCCTTTTTATTTTCCAATGAAACAAGTCAAACACTTTCAAGGAAATCAGATGCTTTCTGTCAGCTTTTTCTATTTAAATGAAAGCACAATCTTCCCTTGGAAAAATGATTTAATGGATATTTTTCAAGCTATCCTAGCAGGGGGGGTTGTAGTTGAGCCTGAAGGGAGGAAGGTCCATAGAAGAAACATGGAGCGAAGCAGAGCTTGGGGGCTCCAGGACAGTGGAGCGTTATCAGAGACCGTAATTACAGCTCTTGCATTTAACACCTTCACTGGATGTTAATTTGTCCCAGTGTTGTTTTTTTCTGGACTGTTCAGACTGGTGCATGTAAATCCCAGGGGCAAATCCTAGCCTGGGGAACTGGAGGTTTTGCCATGCATCCCATATGACTTTGGGCTGATTTGAAGAGGAGGGCTATTCCTGGGCAATGAATGCTAGCAGAGTCTTCCCCAAAATGCTTTTCAGTTGGATGGGTGTACAGGGAATGGGAATGGACCGGAAAGGTCCATTTTGCACACTGGAGCATGGGTCTGCAGCTCTCTTGTGCAAGGGAGCACGGGCTGATCTCATCCTCCACAGCTGCCCAGAGTTTTTGGGAGATGACAAGCATGAAAACTTGCAGTTTGTTAAGTCTAGAGGCTGGAGACGCTTAAATTTTCAGTGCTGTTAGCTGGACCCTAGTTGTTGTTGTCACCGTTATTTTTCCCTTTGTTAGAGGCAGAGACTTCAAAAAAACTACTTTCACCCCAGTGGCAGAGACTAAGGTATGACACTTGACAGCTCGTGTGTAAGGAGTCGCCATTTCTTCTTCTCATTTAGGCAATTGGGAGGTTTTATTTAAGTCAATATGTCGAGAATCATTTGGGGGAGGAGAAAGTCGCCCTGAAGGAGAAGGGCCTTTTGGGTCAATGTGCAGGAAAGGAGGAAAAAAAACCATATATTAACATCCTGCTAATGGCTGGACTGACTTGCTTTGGGAGAGAGATGCCAGCACTAGCAGTGGCTTTTCTTCCTGAACAATCCCATTCGCCATGCCCCACTTTGACGTTTAGATAAACCTAAAAGCATATCTGCTAGAATATGTTAATCGAATTGCTTTGCTCCATGGGGCTGGCTTGTGGTTCCCCAGGTCTCACTGGAGAAACATGTATAGGAAGGGAGGTGGGGGGGGGGTTTGTATTTTATCTGCGTGCCTCAATTTTACACCCAATTTGTGTGGGGACACATGCTGAAACAAATGCAAAGTGGAAGATCTTTGCAATACCTTTTCTTCTTCAGAAAGTATGTTTATGTGAACCCAATGTATGTGTGCTCTCATTAGGGTAAGGTTAACCTTT
>VYZV01033767.1:69889-100053 GCA_013401275.1 Pandion haliaetus | reverse complement strand
TTTTTTTTTTTTTTTTGTAGCCGCCACAACTGCAATTTGAGGAGAGAAAGAGAGGTATTCCAAGTATTTTGTCTTTAAAAGGAAATACTGAATAACTTATGGATAAGACATTAACCCGGGCCTAGACCACTCGTGGTCGTTAAAGAGCCCCCGGCACTATTTGTGAGAGGGGAGGCGGGGGGGGTGGGTATTAGTCTTGGACTCCTGCCTGAATTCCAGTTTAAGGAAATGCATCCCAACTACCTAAAATTCCACCTGCATTTTAACACGGTACCGGGTCTGTATTCCCAACCATCGATCGATAGGTCTGAATTAGTACCTGCGCCCTTCTCACCAGTAGCCCTGATGAAAATAGCTACTGCTTTAGCAATGTGGCTAATTAAGCTGGGAATCTGGCATTCATCCCCTTTGGGGGAAGTTTGGATCTCAAGCCTTTATCTTTAAAGGGAAGAGGCTTGTTCAGAGGTGGAACAGGTCTTGTCGTGGAAACCCAAGATGCGTAGTTATCAGAAATACGGGGGGGGGGGGGGGAGCGGGAAGACTGGGCCGGGGGCGATCCAGCATCCCCACTCCAGTCATGTCCTGGGCTGGTTTCTAACGTAGGAGATGCTCTGCCCCTGGATCAGGCCTCACCTTCATCTCTGCTAGTTAAAGACTGGCCTCACAGCCAGTGTTTCAATGCAGTGCTTAATTACCCATCCAGAGAGGTTGTTATCAATAACAGCTGCAATGCCAGCTCATCATTTTAATGGGATAAATATCCATCCTGTCCTGCAGCGCGGTCCTGCCTGGCGAAGCTGCTGCTGCATTCCAGCCTAAAGGTGGCCACGCTGCATCCATAGAAAAAAAGCGATCCCTGTAAAACAAGTTAAAAGCAGTCCTGGATGAAAGGTGGTGATATTTGAAGACAGTTATTTTATCTTGCTTTGGCTTTAAAGATAACACGCTACCAGCATGTCAAAGGGCATCATTTTTCTTCTCTGGGAGTTATTTATGATCTTAATCCTGCTCCACCCTACACTTTACAGTGAAACTGTTAAAAGCAGATCAAATCACATCTTCCCACCCTTTTTTTTTTTTTCTTCATCTTTTCTGTACCCCAGCACTGGTACATTTTAATGGCAGAAAAGAGCTTACCTTCACAGCTGTTTCCACAAATATGGCTCAGGTTGCTGAGCGTGCAGGGAATTGCAAATTTGAGAGACACTTTGAATATAAATATTTTTCATGCTTTGGCAAAGCATGTTTTGCCTTGTCTTTATGAGTAATGATGTGCCGCCCTCTGCTATCCCAGTTTTTCCTTTCAAAGCCACCCCCGAAGGAAGTTTCCCGGATGTCTCAGCAGCAGGTGGTAACGCTGCTGTCCCAGTTTTGCAAATGACAATCTCGATGTGAGATGAGGTTATTTAATAACAGGTGGTGCAGTCGTGGAGCAGCCGGGGATCTGGTTATACCCCTGGCACAGGGGGCAGTGGGTTTTAACCATTAAAACCTTTGTTTGATGGGGGCAAATGTCAGAAGAGGAACTTTACTGAAAAAGATGGTGGTGGGACTGGAAGCAAGGGGTGATTTCTTGGCTCTGCTGAGACCTGTGGCAAAGCCTGTGCTGCTTTTGAGAAAGCCGGAATTTCACTTTAAGCTTTTCACAGCATGCCAGGCACAGGACTTAGTGTCTGAGCCAAAGGAACGGGCTCCCCAAGAGCCTCCAGCTCAACTCGTGCTCAGCTGTAGTAGGATGGTGAAGGGCTTTTATCTTTACTGCTCCATCATGACGGCAGCCCCTGAATCTATGTCCCTGGCCAGTCCAACCTCCTTCTCACATGTGGTAGGAAGAAGGTGTTTCCCATCCTCCTCATAACCCTGCAGAGGGATATCTCCTAGGTAAAAACTCATGAACTATTTTGCAGCTGGGGCATCACCAGGTAGTGGGCACTGCCTGCCCAGGCTTTCCCAAAATACCACTATCACTGAATTACACTGAAGTGCTGTATGGCTGGGCAGAAAAGAAATAGTGCTTCATGGACAAATAGTGCTTCATGCTTCCTGGTTGGGTAGGCTCAGGGCAGGGTGCTGTAAATGTCTGGAGGGAAGCCAGTTGTATCCACGGCACACCAGCGGCCCTCTTCACCCAGCTATTTTCCTTGTTTTGGAGCCCTCCTGTTATTTGTGATAAGTTGTTCATGTTTTAATCAATCAGGCACATGCTGCAGGATTCCTGCCTGTTGAGGGGACCAGTGAAGCGATTGACTCCAGATGGGAAACGTCTGAGTAAGGAGCGCTCCAATAGCCACAGTTCACAACAAAGCTCGTAGGGAAGCGGAGACTGGTGCCGAGGTGGAGTGGGGGGAATCGGTCTTTTCATCGTGTCCTTTTGCAGCCAAGACGTCACAGGGAGTTCATGAGACCCAGTGCGTTAATTGTTTGCAGGTCAGGCAGGTCCTTAGGGTCTGGGGTTAGAGAGGAAAAAATGCTGATAATGCAGATGAAACTTCCAGTACCGGGATTCGTTTGGCACAGAGCTAAGGGGAAATAATCTGCCACAGCGCAGATGCTGCTCCGAAGAGGGGTTGCACAGGCGGATTGGGCTGGTGGTGATGGCTGCAGCAGCCCACGGGAGATCTACGTGCACATCCCTGTGTTGCGGTGTTATTGCAGGACAGCCTCATCCCGGCTGGCCATGCTGCCCTTCCAAGGGGACCGTGGGCTGCAAAGGGGGATGATGCGCAGAGCAGCAGGGGAACCAGAGCAGGATTTAAAGATGGGATGAGATACCATACGGTACAGGTACTCTCCTTTGAGGTCCTAGGGTACTTGATGCCTGCTTATTTTTCATACACACACAAGCTGTGGGACGCAGGAGCTTTTCAAAGACCAAGCGTAGCACAGATGGGGCACCGATGGATGGTGTCTCGGCAATAGCCCAGCTGAGCAGAGTCCATCTGGTCCGGCCTAGACTGACAGCATGCTTACTTCTTAAACTGGAGTTCGCAGATGAACATGAGCTCCTGGAAGACAGAGGGGTAAGCTGCTTTGTGTGTGCAAGAAGGAAAATGCCTTTGGGCAAAGTGTGTGTTTTGGTGAGTCTGCGTGTCCTGAGCATCATCCCGTGGGATGAGAGAACAGGTACATATGGGGACAGATGCCCACGAGAGCATGGTTATTTATGTTCACGTGGGAGCTGGAGGTGGCACGTTTAGGAGCAGGTTGGGGTGTGAGTGTGTCTGGTACAAGCTGACGTTGCTTTAAGACTAGAATGGGTTTGCATTTTCTGCCTTCCAGGCAATCGCCGAGGAAAGAGATTGTCTCATTTTTTCATGTACATATATCTCGTCTCTGAGTTGCCGAGGCAACACTGTATATGTTTGCAGGCTGGAAGGATCTGGGGATGGAAAATGAAGCCAGGGAGTGGACTGAGAAGTCCAGCAGGAATTTTCCTCTGGTCTTTTGCGGCCGATTGGTTAGCACTAATTTAAGCTGGTCTCCTGGGATTAGTCATCAAATCTGAGATTTCCATTTTTATTATTTTAAATCAGCTGCGGTTGCTCTTGGGAGGCCGTTTTTCATGTTAGAAATTAACCTCGCAGAGATTTAGCCGGTGGGGGCTGTAGGATGGGAGCCAACAGGCAGGGTAATACCATAGAAACATAAACAAGGTACAACATCTTGCTCTACCGGCTGGTGGAAAGCTGAGCCCCCGGGGAGCAGCGGCTCCGCAGCAGTGCAGCCCGCTGCTTCGAGCTTGACAGGAGGCACCGGGCTACCTAGATTTTCTCCATGACCGCTCAGTGCATGATCGTGGCTTGTGTGTTGTTCCAGTGCTTGTTTTTTTAGGATGCCGCAGGCACAGGGAGAAGCCACTACAAGGATGCACCTGGGCGAACACTGCCCATAGCTTCTCTGTGCCAAGGAAGCTCCTGGTTGCAGTCGATTGCCCGGAGAGTCCTGTGTCACTGGTGAAGGTTTCTGTAAGCTTCTTTTTCTCCCAGGTCTGGGGTCATCGTTTCCCACAAGTGCCAGCTCCTATGGGATCTTACTGCCTCTGTGCCGTGGCCTCGAGTTTGCTCTTAGTGGTGTGCGAGTATGTGCAGATAGACGGGCACTGCCCCAGAGTTGCAGCATCCCTCGGGCAGGGGGAGCGAGCAAGCTCTGGGGGAGGTGGAAGCAATTTTGTAGGTGCCTTAAAGAGCTGAAGAAGGGCAGTAATGAGTATCTATAAGTTGAGGCACACTGCACCGCTCAGAAAGTCCATGGGAGGTTGCTGTCTGCTCTGGAGAGGTTTGGGGGGGATAGCATCTTTTAAGTTCTTACTGATTTTAAGGGTTATTATTAAGGTGTCTTGTAGCCTGTATTGACCTGGCAGTAACAGGGCTGGAGCCCGTGCATGCCGTAACCACGCAGGCACCACCACCGCCATTTCCCCAAACCTGTCCGACACCTTGCCCCTCCACAGGCTGCCTGCACGATGAAAAAGCCCCTTCAGCTCTCCAAAGCGTTTTGGGCATTTCCTCAAGCAGAAATTACCTTCTCTCTACCGCTTCCCCCCAACCTTCCCTGTAAAAGGCAATTTGTGCTGAAACTTCAAAACATTTGGCAAAAGGTTGGTATTTCTGCCAGGCGGCTTCCCCTAGTTTTTCTGATCTCAAGCAAATAAATAAGGCAAGAACTTCACAGGGACAGGGAAAGTGGTGGAGGTGATGTTGCTGTTCCTGTTGGAAAGCTGGCACTCCCCACCTCTGCTAAATGAGGTTCAGAGAGGCCATCTGGTATGTGTATTTCTAATCTCATCATTTTATTTCACTGGATCAGGATGGTTTTTTTCATTCTTTCTTTTTGTCAGTCACTTGGGAACAGACTTATAAATAGATGAACTGTCCCATGTGCCAGGAATTGGTGTTCAAAAATCCTCCCTGCAAGTAATATAAGATTTGATAAGAAGTGTGTGGAAGAAGTTGCTGATGCTCAAGTCACCCTGGGGTATTTCTCCAACCTCCCCCTGTCCCCCTCCAGTCTCTGAGCCCTTCCCTGCAGGTGGTACTTGGCTTTGGGGCAGTTGCCTGGGGACATAGAGGGGTGACATCCATCCATACCTGGGGAGAGCAGGCTTAGCTGGGTGCGGATGTGTCTTGGCACAGCATATGGAGGGTGGTTACAGCTGGAGCATTTTCAGCTGTTGGGAAAAAGGCTGTAAAATACGATTCCCACCATAAGCAGCCCTCTGGGTTTGGAGTACATCAAATCGGGTATTTTGCCTCTGGCAGAAACCAAAACCTGATGCGCCAGAGGATGGTAAAGCCCTCGACTAATCCCTTTAATTGTTTAATACCACAGCCAGCAAGGAAATGTTTTCTGATCCCGTTAATCTTTGCTGTGAAAGAAAAGCTTTTGTAACTGTATCTGTAGCTAGCAAAAACCCCTGTTATTCCCATAGTCTAAATACGCAGCCGTTCTCTAGCCATCGCCCTGCACAGAGCCTGCAACAGCACCTTCAGCGGGTTAATGGGAGAGAAGGAAAGATGCTAGCTGCAGCCTTTAAACCCCCCAAAAATAAAAAAAAAACCTAGGTGAAGCATGAGGCCAGCTCGAGGTCCATCTCGGCAAGAGATGGGAGCAGGATGACAGTGGGCATGCAGCGGGGCAAAGCGAAGGGGCTGCACCCCGTTCAGGGGATGCTACAGGGAGCTGCCTGGCTCCCTGCCAGGGTTTTTAGCCTCTCCAGTTTCCTAAGCACCACACTTCATACATAGGGGAAGAGAGGAAAAGCTCAGAGGGAGGGGGAGAGGGTGTTTCTGGTATTGAGCAGTGGTGCAGTGCTATTTCTCTCGGCAGCTGACAGTGTAAATGCATTTCCTGGCAGGCAGCTCGCTCTGTATTAAAATTCTTGATGAAGATTATTAAAGTGTGTTTATGAAAAGCCTGCGAGTGCTTCTTGGACTCCGACCTGCCTTTTCAAAATGAGATGTTTGGGTGCGGGCTGAGCACTCGTGGGTTATTAAAACCAGCCTGTCCAAACCTACCCGCTCCATTGGCAAAGTGCGACATCTGTAGCAACCTGGACAGTCCCGGCCTCCTCCAGCTGGGGACCGGTGTGGGGTGTCTGTGGCCGGTGCAACCCCTAGCCATTCCCCAAAACCTTGCTGCAAATATATTTGAGTTGCACGATTTAAGGACATGCTTGCGTCCCCCTGACACGGGCTGGAGGCTGGAGCAAGGTGCAGAGGGATGATGAGGAGCCGTGGTGCTGTGTTGAAGCCCTGCTCTCAGTCCCGACGGGTGCTGCAGGGAGGACATGGGGATGGCTGCAGTGACCAGCCCCCCATTTGTGCCGGAAAAGCTTTTGGGGAGACATTTGGGGAGACAGAGCCCTCTCATGCCACACACGGACAAATGTCCCACCGGCGCTGACACCTCCTCCACTGACACCGAGATGTCCCTGTCACCCACAGCCAGGTAACCACCCGCATGTGCTTCTGGCCCAGCTACTGCACACCCCTTGCACACACACACGTGCACAAACACACACCCAGCTACGTGCACACCTCGCACATGCTTGCACGGCTCTGCTGCACATGCCTCCTGCCACACACGCCATGTGCGCCTCAGGCAGCAGCCTTGGCCTGGGGCCTGATTCCCTTTTCTATATGCTCTTCCCTTTCCAGCCTGAGGTAGGATTTTTAATGTGGGAGAGCAGGTTGTATATCTAAATATATGTCCTTAAAAAAAAAAGTTTCCAAGAACAATGGTGGAAGCAGCCCAAAAATGTGCTAAGAAGGACGAATGTGTTAGGATTGGAGTCCAAGCAAAATATCAGAAGGGTGAATCAGAAAGAAGGAAAGGAAGGCGGGGGGGGGAGGGGAATAGAAATGTATGCAGTTTTTAAAAAGCTATTTTTTCCTTTCAATGTTAATGGCAGCTTTTCAATTTGAGCTTTGAGTGTTGGAGAAATGTGTCAACTGCTCCTGCCCTGAGCCATACTTTGGGGGGATGCAAAAGCATTGTTGCAGTGACACATTCAAGCTGGTTTCAGCCCAGCTCCATTTAGAATCATAGAATAGTTTGGGTTAGAAAGGACCTTTAAAGGTCATCTAGTCGAACCCCTGCTGCAATGAGCAAGGACATCTTCAACTTGACCAGGTTGCTCAGAGCCCCATCCAACCTGACCTTGAGTGTTTCCAGGGATGGGGGGGCATCTACCACCTCTCTGGGCAACCTGGGCCAGTGTTTTTCCACCCTCATCATAAAAAATTTCTCCCTTGTATCTAGTTTAAATCTACCCTCTTTTAGTTTAAAACCATTTCCCCTTGTCCTGTTGCAAGAGGCCCTGCCAAAAAGTTTGTCCCAATCTTTCTTATAAGCCCCCTTTTAAGTACTGAAAGGCTGCAATAAGGTCTCCCCAGAGCCTTCTCATCTCCAGGCTGGATAACCCCAATTCTCTCAGCCTTTCTGCACAGGAGAGGTGTTCCATCCCTCTGATTATTGTTGTGGCCCTCCTCTGGACCCGCTCCAACAGGTCCATGTCTCTCCTGTGCTGAGGGCTGGACATGGTACTGGGGTGGGGGGCTCACGGGAGCTAAGCAGGGAAGCAGAATCACCTCCCTCGACCTGCTGGCCATGCTTCTTTCAATGCAGCCCAGGATATGGTTGGCTGCCTGGGCTGTGAGTGCACGTTCTCGGCTCACGTCCAGCTTTTCATCCACCAGTATCCCCAAGTCCTTCTCAGCAGGGCTGCTCTCAACCACTTCATCCCCCAGCCTGTATTGATACTGGGGGTTGCCCTGACCCAGGTGCAGGACCTTGCACTCAGCCTTGTTGAACCTCATGAGGTTCACGTGGGCTCACTTCTCGAGCTTGTCCAGGTCCCTCTGGATGGAGTCCTGTCCCTCGGGAGTGTCAACCACACCACCGAGCTTGGTGTCATCTGCAAACTTGCTGCGAGTGCACTCGACCCCACTGTCTATGTCACTGATGAAGACATTTAACAGTACTGGTCCCAGTACAGACCCCTGAGGGACACCACTTGTCACTGATCTCTATCTGGACATTGAGCTGTTGACCACTACTCTCTGGATGTGACCATCCAACCAATTTCTCATGCACCGAACAGTCCACCCATCAAATCCATGTCTCTCCAATTTAGAGAGAAGTATGTTGTGGGGGACCGTGTCAAAGGCCTTGCAGAAGTCCGGATAGATGACATTTGTAGCTCTTCCTTTGTCCACTGATGTAGTCACGCCATTGTAGAAGGCCACTAGGTTGGTAAGGGAGGACTTGCCCTTGGTGAAGCCACGCTGGCTGTCTTGAATCACCTCCATGTGCCTTGGTATAGCTTCTAGGAGCATCTGTTCCATGATCCTCCCAGGCGCAGAGGCGAGGCTGACAGCTCAGTAGTTTCCAGGGTCCTCCTTTCTACCCTTTTTAAAAACGTGTGCAGTGTTTCCCTTTTTCCAGTCACCGGGGACTTCACCTGACTGCCATGACTTTTCAAATATCATTGAGAGTGGCTTGGCAGCTAAGTCAGCCAATTCCCTCAGGACTCTGCAATGCATCTTGTCGGGTCCCATAGGCTTATGTATGTTCAGGTTCCTCGGGCGGTCGTGAACCTGATCCTCTCTCACAGTGGGAGTGACTGCTCCCCTAGACCCTGCCTGGAGGTCCATCCACTCAAGAGGTGTGGGAAGAGAGATTGCCGGTGAAGGCTGAGGCAAAAATGTTGAGTACCTCAGCCTTCTCCTCGTCCATTGTTACCAGTTTGCCAGTCTTTTTTATCGGGGGAGGTATGCTTTCTTTGACCTTCCTTTTCTGGCTGACATACCTGTAAAAGCCCTTCTTACTATTCTTTCATCCCTTGCCAAGTTCAGCTCCAGCTTCTCCTTGGCCTTCCTGACCCCATCCCTATACAACTGGGCAGTGTCCCTAAACTTCCCAGGATACCTGTCCCTGCTTCCACTGCCTGTGCATTTCCTTCTTGCCCTTTAGTTTGACCAGCAGGTCTTGACTCATTCACACTCATCCCTTGCCTTCCTTGCCTGTTTTCTTACACCTGGGGATCGAGAGCTCTTATGCTCTGTGGAAAGCGTCCTTAAAGATTGACCAGCTCTCTTCTGCTCCCTTGTTCCTGAGGGCAGGTTCCCGGTGGTCCTATTGACTAACTCCTTGAAAAGCTGGAATTTTGCTTTCCTAAAATTCAGGGTCCTGATTTTACTCTTCACCTGACCCATATCCCTCAGGACTGCGCACTCCACCAGTGCATGATCACTGCAGCCTAGGCTGCCTCCAATCTTGATGTCACCAATTAGCTCACTGGCATTGGTGGCCAACAGGCCCAGTATTGCATCCCCTCTGCTAGGGCTGTCTATTACCTGGCTTAAGCAGTTATCCTCAATGCATTCCGGGAGTCTCCTGGATTGCCTCCAGCTCACCGTGCTGCTTTCCCAGCAGATGTCAGGGTGGTTGAAGTCCCTCAGCAGGACAAGATGTGAGCGCCATGCCTCCTGTAGCAGAAGTAAGAAGGCTTCATCAAAAGGCTCCCCTTGATCGGGTGGCCTGTAGTAAACACCAACCACAAGGTTCCCTTTGTCGCCTCAGTCTCTTACTCTTACCTGTAAACTTTCAACCTGCTCGTGGCTATTCTTCAGAGACAGCCCTTCACGCTCTATCCATTTCTCGACGTAGAGGGCAGCGCCTCTGCCCCTCCTTCCTCGCCTGTCCCTTCTGAACGGTCTGTAGCCATCGAGAGCCACACTCCGGTCATGGGATTCATCCCACCAAGTTTCAGTAACGGCAACTAGGTCATAGCTCTCTAGCAGCACGGTGGCTTCCAGCTCCTCCTGTTTGTTGCCCATGCTGCATGCGTTGGTGAAGAGGTACTTCAGGTGGGCTGTTGGCTGTGTCATCTTCTTAGAGGAACAGCCCTTAATTCCTTTGAGGTGTTTCACTGGTGTTTCCCTCTTGGTCCCTATTACCTCAGGAGTCCCTGGCTCGTCTCTGTAAGACTTCAAGTGTGCTCCAGTGTAGCCAGCACATCTCAGAGCAACAGGCTGAGGGTCCTCGCTAGCACCCCATCCCTCTAACCTTGGCATGTCAACCCACAGCTTCTCACGGGCAAGCCTGCTATTACCCCCCTCCCCCTTCAAGTCTAGCTTAAAGCTCTGTCAGTGAGCCCCCCTAGCTCGTGAGCAAAGACCCTCTTCCCCCTTTGAGAAAGGTGAATCCCACCCAACGCCAGCAAGCCTGTTGCTGTGTAGGCCATCCCATTATCAAAAAACCCAAAATTGTGGTGGTGACGCCAGTCGCGGAGCTATGTATTAATAGACTGGGCCTGTCTCTTTCTTCCAATGTCGCTGCCCGCAGCTGGAAGGAGAGAGGAGAAAAATAACCTGTGCTCCAGATTCCCTTACCAACCCTCCCAAGGCCCTGAGGTCTCTTTTGATCACCATTGCAAAGATGTCTTTGTTCTTGTTGTTATTAATTGAGTTCATGAACTTATGTTCCATCCTTTCTTAGAGCTTCCCCATCTCTATGCAGCATGATTACCTAGTGATGTGTGTGGGTGATGCTGAAGTTGTAAGTAGTGTTTTCTGGAGCAGGGACAGCCCTGTGTCCTCTGGAAACGCAATCTGTACATCACACTGGTTTTAGGCTGGTTTGTGATAACTGGTTATAGTGTCTGGTGGTTGCTGTACTCTTGAGCATCCCTGTATGCGTCCTGGCAGATCTTTCTCCCCTAATTCAGTAGCGTGCTTTAGGCAGGCTAAACCCAAGTTGTCTTCTGTCTCACCTGTCCGGCTCCCTCCTTTATTTGTTGTTTGATCTGTCCCTTCGCTTCTCCTGCAGCTCAGACTCCCTTCCCATGTTATCATAGGTTCCAGCCAAAAGAGGGCTGATTGCAGAGGGCACATGAAGATGCCAGAAAAAAAGAGTGTAATAAAACCTTGGGTTTGATTGCATGAAAGGGGAAGAAAAATCTGTTCTCCGGGCCAATCAGGATAGTGTGGTGGCTGCAGACAGAGGTGGGAGGAGAAAGGGGGAGATCAAGCCCGAATTCGTACTTACCCCTGGTGACTGCAACATCCGTCAGGGCTAAAGACAATCTGTGTCTCATTAATCATCTGATATAAACAGAGGGAGACTCACTGGAACAGAGTGGTGTCACTGGATGAATGGCCTGGAGTTGGAAAATAAACATTTCAAACTCTGCCTCGGCGTTTATTTTTGCTGAATGCCTTTGCCACGCCTGGATGTTTTGCTAGCAGCGGGGTACCGCTGCCCCAAATCCATCCCCAGGAGCGCGGCTGGAGTGTGAGCTTGTGATGCCGGGCGAGAAACGCGCCAAATAGAAGTGCAAGGAAAATTTTGGAGCAGCCACAGTAGTGGTCTGTCCTGGGTGCTTTCATGCTTCAGCTCCAAGCAAAAGGCTTTCTCCCGCCCCGGGGGGCTGTGGAGGGGTTTGGCAGCGCTTGGTTTTTTAGCAGGTGGGAAATGAAGCAGCGAGGCGGCATGGTTGGGCTTGCAGGCATGATGCCTTTCCTCACCTTAGTCCCACAAGCCTGTGGTCAGTGGTGATCCAGGGAGGTGGCACCTGCAGATATAACCGGTGTGTCTCCATCAAATGCTCTCCATGTTCACGCACTGCTGGATTTCCACAAACAGCAGTTATTTTTTCTTCAAACCTCTTATGCCTGTTGGGTTTTTTTCCCCCACTTCCCCTCTGCAAAAACCCACCAGGTGCAGTCTGGAATCCACGCTCACCCAAATAAGCCTTTAATTCTGATTTATTAAGATGGTTATTGTGTAGATGATTAGAAACATATTCTGGGAGATTTAGTGGCCTCAGAACAGACATGTAGCCATTACAGAACTGTTAATCCTTTATAAATATGCTTTTAATCATGCCAGTATTTAACATATGATAACTGTCCTGTTAAATGTAATGTATAGCTGGCAGCCTTGTTATAAAGAATTGCAAGCTATTTTTTGTTTCTACAGGCTCATTAACTTCTGCTGCTCAGGAGATATTAGCAAAACTACAGGTGGACGGCTCAGCTCAGATATCCAACTCTTCCATGTCCCACGAGGATCCTGGCTGGTGCTTGCACTTGCTGAACGAGGACCTTCACCAGGAGAGGGGTTTGCTGAGACCCTAGCAGGTGAGCGGCTTTTGCTCTGACTGTGGACCTGCTACCTGCTTATTTTTAGCATTGCTCAGTGCAACTTCTTCCACCTTTGCCATGCTGCCTGTTCCAGTTGTAAGAGCAGCAAGACAACCTGTATAAAAGCTACGTTAGCGCTTAACTTCAGTAGCTGGGCGAGCTCTGCTAAAATAAACCCTTTATATCTCTGCGTGCAGCGTGGCAGCAAAAGCAGTATTTCCAGCTGCAGACTGGGAGCTTTGCAGAATCACGCAAAATGTATGCACGCATACTAGCACATAGGCAGCATAGCATACCCCCTCCCGTGTATCTGCTCTGACATCAGGAATAGTAAATTCCATTAGCAATGACATTTTGGGCCTTATGTTTCTGGTGGCGAGAAGAAAACAAGCACCGCCCCCCAGCTAAGCTCAGTTGGAAAATAAATGACATAACCTGGGCTGGCTTTTCATGTGCCTTCTGACTTCACATGCCATCCAGCTTGGTTCCCATCCAACTGACCAGCCATTCCTAAGGATGGGCTGGTTAGAGAAGACAGGTTGAGAAGGGGAAAAATTTCCACTAAATTAAATTGTTTTAGCTGGAAAAATAAACTCTCATCACAGCTTGAAGCAAATGCCTGCCTGGTGCCTCCCCTGCTTAGCACGAGATGCTGCCACGCAGCAGGAGGACTCGCTCCTACCCAAACTGTTCCATGCCGAGCCAAGGACAGGCAGATGTGTGTGATACCCATCTCACTCCCCCGACATCCCCTCGGCACTGTCCCACAATGTGTCACTCGTGCGACGTGTTCCTCGGTGCTGAATAACCAAAGCTTCACGGGGAAGGGGCAGCAGCCGTTTGCCTTTTGGAGTGCCAGCACCCTGGCGTGAAGCCATCACTCCGGTACTGCTGGGTACGGGCCAAGAGCTGGGGCAGCCCCGTCTGACCCCCTTTCGTGGCTCCTTTGTCTCCGGGTCTCCAAACTAATGCTTTTTGTCCCCAATGCCATGCTGCCCTGCTACCCCCGGCCCCCTTGGCCGAGGGCGAGCTGTCAGGGCAGGACAAGGGGCTATTCTTTGCAGAGAACAGTGGGGGATCTCATAACAGGGCAGCTGGCCTTCAGCCATCGCCCACCACCGCCCTCCACACCTAGGTCACGTCTGGGCACTGGCATTTATTGGGACTGGGCTGCATCGGGCACCACGAGTGAATTGCACGGAGAAGGGAGGATGGGGAGAAGGGGCCAGTGCTCGGGGATCGCGGGCAGCGGCCAGGGAGATGGCCCTTGTGTTTGCAGAGGGGTCCTGGGCTCAACGCTTGAGCAACAACCGGTGTCAGCTGCGGAGCTTTTAACATGTTTTCCTAAAACTGGTTCATTTGCACGTTTCTATGGGGGGATGGGGCGTGGGTGCTCTGGGCTGGTGGCTTGTTGCTGAGGGTGCAAATGCAACATCCTGCTGGAGCTTTCTCCAGCAGCACTGCAAGCCCAGAAGCAGCCAGGGCAGCGAGGGTTAAGGGACAGAGTTATTTCCAGTTCCCTTTGCAGTGTCCCCCCCTCACACCCCACCATGCCTCAGCGGTGGCTGGGAGCCCCGCAGCCCCATGTGCTGGTGCTTGGAGCGGGCGCTGTTTGTTTTGGAAGGAAGCAGGCTTTGTCTGCAGAGCCGCCGGCCAGTTTTCCGCAGCCCACCTTATAAACTTTCCCAGCCTCGGCGCTCCTCGCACCCAGCAGCTACCTGGGCTGCCGGCACGGCCAAATATTTTCATCGCCAGGTGCTATTTCTGTGCCTGACCTCCCCACAGTGGCAGCTGTCAGTGTGTGGGTGGGATGCTTGCTGCAGGGCTGGAGAGACCTGCCACCCCCATCCCGTCTCCCCATGATCCCATCCCACGCCGCCGTTTCCACTGCAGCCCTGGCTTTCCTTTCCTGTGAGATATTTCCCCACGTTGCTTCGTGTATCTTCTGCAAGGTGACGGGCTCTGTCTGAAATGCTCCACAGCGGTCACAGCACAGAGCGTGGCAGGTACCAGGAGCCTGGGGAGGGTGCAGGCAGTTTCAGGAGCGAGTGAGGATGCCCAAGAGTTGCTATGGGCAATGCAGAAAGAAAAGGGGGAAAAAAATGAGGGCTTTGACTAAGCCCAGTCAAGGATGGTGGTTCTTTCCATCCGCGCAGACCTTTTCCTCTGTGAAATGCTATTTCTACTTTGAAAAAATGAAAGCATGCGTTTTGCGTGGCTAAAATCCCAGAAGGAACAAGGTCTGGGGGAAGGGGGGAACTGAGCGAAGCAAGGCTGTGCTGGTAGCACCGGACTGGGAGGGAGGGTTAATGGCCCCCCAGTCACCTGGGGCTATCAAAGACTGCCTTTGGGCTAGTGCTGGGCTCTGCTGTGGGGGAGAGGGTGAGACCCCATCTGCGGGAGGACCTGGGTCAGGGCTAGGAGGCAACGTGCAGGAAGGGCCGAGAGCAGCTGACGGGCAGCCTTAGCAAGCCTCTGCTTTTTTTGGGTTTGGTTTTTTTGCTTTTTTCATTCTTTCCTGTTAGAAAAAGCTCATCTGGGGAGTTTTTCCTGCCAGCCTTCCTCTGCACTGCAGGAAGGCCAAGCAGAAACTTCCCTGAGGGTGGCCGACTTTCCATAGCTGCCTTCCAGGGGATTTCTCCCCCACTTCTCCAAAACTTCTCCCTGTCTGAGCAGCTGTCGAGCAGGGATGGTGCAGGGCTAGGTCACCCCACGGACCTCTGTCAGCCCTCGGCAGCAATAAAGCTGTCGGCAGAGGCAGCGGCGCGGTCCGGGCAGCCGCGTGCTGGAGATGCACTTAGGGGAGGCTGAGCTGCCGGCTCGACCCGGCTTCCCTTCGATTGCCGCGTGTCTTGCCCTCCATCACCGCCGCCGGCATGTGCCAGGAGACAAAGCTGGCGCTTCTCCCGCCAGCGAAGCGGCGAGCCGTCAGCCAAGACGTCTGGTGAGAAGGAAGAGCCTGTCTGCGAGCGCCAAGGGGAAGCCCTCCGCCGACCCTCTCTGCTCGGTCGAGCTTCTTGCCGGTATTCACGCAGCCAGGAGCGAGCAGCCTGAGGCTCCGTCTGGATCTCCGCGGCCATCTGGAAGGGAACCGTAGGGGATCGGCAGCCCTGATGCAACGCACGTGCCAGAGACGAGTTCGCCCTTTCCCAATGCGTAGCCTCTTCCTTGCTTTGTGCCTGGGGAAACTGAGGCAGGAGAGTCCCAGAGTTGGTGGTCCCAGAGTGGTTCCGTCTCCCCTAAGGACTGCCCACCAGCAGAAAGTAGAGGGTTTTAAAGAAACAAGGAATTGCGATCCTGTCAGAAATTCAAAAGTTTCTGACTGGCGGGATCATCTTCAAACTTAGAAGTTTGGAATTTCACCTGAGAAAGAAATATTTGCAAGAAGAAATATTTCTTTTTGTCTTTACAAATAAGACCAAGTATGAGAGAGGAATAAGGGCACACAGCAGAAGGCACTAAACCTCCTGAAATCCAATGCTTTCATAATCCTGAATGGGTGTTTTCATCAAATTGAAACATGTCTGCAAAATGCTGTCTGGCAAAACTCTATTCAGCTGGAAAAACACTGTCTAGCTCTCTTTCCCTTCAAGTTATCTCTCTAGACCTCATACAAAGTCTTATTTATTCACTCCCTTTTCAGCTGGTCTCCCCTTCTCCATCTCTAGGTGCCCACAAATCATGATTTGCCTCTTTAGCATCAGGGACTTGCAGAAAAAACATTGCAGGAGGGTTTTTTTATTATTATTTCTTTTTTGTTGCTCCTGTTCCTTCTGCGGTTCAATTCGCTCTTGGATTGTCTATGCCTCTGAGCTTCTCGGTGAGTCTGGGAGCTAGATACGTGTTTTCTTCTTTGGCACTTACTACGCTAATGAAATTATTCAGCCCCAGCACGTGAAATCAAGCAACCATCAGGTATCTTTGAATTTATCAGCGCTGCGATGGGGTCGTCCATGTGTAGGGTTATAGGGCAGCAGTGAGAAGCTGGTGTTACCCCAAAACCCTACAGTGTGTGAGCTTCGGGTCTCTTATGGCTGCCTCCTCTTAGTCTTCCAGGCTCTGGAGGCGCTCGGGGTGCATGCAGGCTGAGTTTTGTGACCAACCCTATCTGTCTATGCCTTCGGTTTGGGAAGGGTTTAGGGGGGTGTCTGTAAAAGCAGCTCTTGGGGTGCGGCCCTGAGACGATGCACACATGCGATCTGCAGCGCTCTCGGCACAAGGCATTCCCGGGAAGCGTGTAAAGGGGATGGAGACGGTCATGTGCAGGGAAGTGGCTCTCTGCCTCCTGTCCTGGGACACGGGGGCGGTCATTTGGGACCTTTCTGCTTCAGTCCCTGTCTCCCGTGCTATTTCTGTTTGTCCTGGTACCCAGGGAAAGCAGGGGTCAGCAGAAGCTGTGTCCCTTTCTAGTGTTACCAGAGGGCTTGCTGAGAGGTATTTCTGAACTTAACTGGGTTCATTGGAAGCTCCAGTCTGACTTTCTCACGGGAAGAGAGGACTTGGCCCCTCCAAATAGGCCCAGGCCTCCAAATTACCCCCTGCCTGTGTGTATTTGTGCATGTGCAGTCTCCCTGACATCTCTTCCCCCGTGGCAAATGCTGGCCCTGGCCGAGCCCCTGCTGTCCGTCCCTGTGGCCTCGGGTACCGCAGCGATGGGGTGCGAGCGCTCTAAGGTGGGTTATTATTAGGAGCCGGGGGGCGGGGTGTCCAGCAGTGCTCTGGAGGCTGTGTGATTTCACATTTCCCTTTCAAGGTTGAGAATGCTCGTTCAATCAGTGGTCCAGTGAACCCAACAGCCCCCAGCGCCAGCTGACAGCTCAATTGGAAATAGATATGGTCCCCATCCCGCCCTCGTGTTGTTGTTGGCAGGCGGGCTCAGAGGCCTCCAGGTTGGGTCTGTTAAGAGCACAAGCGAAGGAAAATTGTTCTCATCTGAATAAACACGATCGGCTGTTGCCAGCAGCTCCAGTGCCCCAGCAGAGGATTCACGTAGCCGGCCATTTTCACCAGTCTGGGTAACTGGTTTGACTGGCAGGTCAGAAGGACTTGCCTCTCTCTCTCTAGTGGATGTTTTCAGGGGACATTGCATTGCTCATCCTCCTTCCACCTTCCATCCAGGTGATGGAGTGGGGTCGGCGCAGGCACCCTCGAGCATCGCCCTTCTCCAGGGACCACCGCTCGCCTCTGGTACATGGGAAGGTTTCTGCAGGCATGGATGCACTTGCGCAAACGATGGGAGAACAGGAGCTCAAAGCAGGAGGAGGTGACATGTCAGGGCTCATGGTACTGGAGTGAAGATGCTGCAACCAGCACAAGGTTTGCCTTTTAGACCTGTTTGCACCAGTTTGATGCGTTGGCTTCATATCACATTAATCAGTGTCTCTCTCTGTGCAGGCTCACATGTTGGCTGCTGACTCTGCTGGAGGTGAGCTGCTGATGGACAGTATCTTGCAAAGCCAGCTACACCCTGTTCAACTCACACCAGGTAATAACCTCTGGCATATACCTCTCTCCAAACACTGTCACTTTTGGCCCTTCTCTGTGTGTCACCGAAAACCAGCTCATGTCCTGCCTATGGGACGTGTTCTGTATAGCCTCAGGTGGGGGATGCAATACAGCATGTGTCACCTTTACGGGGTTGCATTGCAAAAGCATCCGCTCAAATAGCTCATGCCGCTCACAGCAGATAAACCTGTGGCTTCCCCCACCATGGTGCTCGGCGGGGAGGACACAGGTTTTCCCAGGGCTGCAGAGCGTGACCATGCTGCGAGCTGGGCGATCCTGGCAGATGTGCTAACTCCACGTCGCCCAGCCAACCTAAACAGGACCAAGTGACCCAGTAACATATATTATATTATATCTCGTGTTCGCAAATGCAGGCCCTGGGGCTGCTGCCTGCTGGGTGTCTGCTGGAGAGGAATTTCTCTGCCCTGAGCAGGGGTTGGCTCTGGGCCCCAGGGGATCCGCCTGGTTGTTTGGGGAGGAAAATATCTTCTCTCTGTCTCGGCCAGATAACAGAGCACGGACTTTTGCTTCTTCGTGTGCGATGTGAACATCGCTAGCGTGAGATGGGATTGTCACCATCGGTACTGGCTGTGCTCAGCCATGCTCAGGTTTGTTGCATTGTGGCTGTTTTAATGAGAAACCTTCCCTAGAAAACCCCGCCTGGCTGCGACTCAAACCAGCCCTTAGACCCTGCTTAAGAGAGTCTCGTATAGCTTCGATGTGTTCCTAATTGCCATAAAGCAAGCCAAACCCCACCTGCTTCCTACCACCCACGGGCAGTCCACCAGGCCCACTTCTCCTGGTGAACTGCGCGGGTTTAAACTCACCTCTTATTGCTACTGTCTCCTGTAAGATGTTTCCAAAGCATCTGACCAAAAAACCTTCAAAAACCTCCCCAGAGTGGGAGCCTTGAGTGCTGAGGTCATGAAGGACATCTGTCATTTTCCAAAATCTTCTCTGCTTTTCTGGATACCTCCTGGCACCAAGAGATGGAGGGGGCCAAGAAAGGCCACAAAGCTACTTAAATTGTGAGTAATTTTTCCTCCTTTAAACCGTAGTGCCCCGCATAGCACGAGTACCCCATCAGTGCAAGGAAATGGCATCCACGTTCCTCTTTTACTGCTCGCTTGCTATTTGGTGATTAAGAAAACGGGGGAGCTGGGGGCACTCATTCTTGACCTTGGGGAAAGCAGGAGGCTTATAAAAACTCTAAGTGCTGCAGGAATTATGAGGCAATTAAAAAATCAGGCCAGAGCTGGGACCACGTCAATAAAACCGGGAGGAACTTATGTCAGCTCCGTGCAGGATGCAGAGACCGATGTCTCTGCCCTCTCCTCCCGGCGCTGAGCCCCTGGGGCCAGCGGCGCTGAGGCCTCACGCTTCCCACTGGCATGTGTTTGGAAATGCAGAAGAAGAGATTTTGGGGCTGGGGTGGGCTTTTTTTTTTTTCTTCTCGGTGGATTCAGCTAACCTGAATCCCTCCCCTCAAATGCAAATCCTGCGTCAGCCCAGGCCGTGAGTGTTTTATGAACGAGAGATGAATAGTCATCAAAAAAGCAAAAATCAATATTGAAGGGGTGAGGAGGGGTCTCAAGTCACCGTTTTGGGATGTAAGAGGCCCAGCTCTAAGGAGGGAGTGTATTTTGCTTGCCACGGGGTCATAAGGTTTAAACCCAGGGAAGCTGGTTTTTATTTATCTAGAATTTTATCAAGACTCAGCTTGGGTTTCCTGACCTGATAAGAGCAAGAAGAGAAAAATCAGCTAGGATCAGTGGGAATTAATATGCAACGGTTTTCCATTTCTCATTGCAATGCTGATCTCTTTCAGATCTGCGTGTTTCCAAGAGTGGTGACTAATGTCCTCAGATAGGGTTGTGGCTCAGCATCGTCAGGCTGGTGCTTAAACGTTTCTCTTAGGTGTAAGTGATTTCTTGCGCAACCCACTTGAGTTAAAGTGCGTGGTGACAGGGAACGAAGCCTGTTCTCTGCTTCCTCTTAGGAAAGTCCCAGAGAAACATCATCTGGCTCTTGGGCCACGGTGAGAGCGTTTGCCCATGTCCTCTGACCGGTTTTAAAACAGGAGGAGGCAAAAAAAAAAAAAAAGAGTCTGTTTTTTGGTCTGCCCTTGCTAAACTCCCATTCAGTAGGTTTACTTAGCTCTGGTCGTTTATTCGCTTGTCTACACTGGAGTGCTGGCTGGATCAGAGCGATGCAAGCGTGTTTCTTTAGGGTAGATGAGGAGTCAGAATAAAACCCAGAGCTGACCCAGATGTCCAAAGAGGGTCCTGGGGTGCAGCGCGAGCTCCCTTGGATTTGGGCTCGGTTTGTCCGTGCACCGCTTGGCAGCTGCCTCCCTATGTTTATCTCTTCCTCCAGGGAGAAGGAAGTGGATGCACTTCATATGAAGTGAAGTTACATAAACCGTGGGGGCCGATGGGGATAATTTGGAAATGAAATGGTCGGTTGGGCTGGCAGCTGGCCGGGGGTCGACTCGCACCATTGCTCTTAGGGACCGGGCTGTCTCAGAAGCTAAATGCCATCAGTGCCTACTGATGCGATAAAAACCATCGGTGCTCCGCTGCTAGGAAGAGCAGGGCTTTGGTGTTTGAAAGCAGAGTACCCAACACCAGAGCCAGACCAAGCTGTGAAGCTGAGAACGAGCACAGCTCACTGCGCCCAGTGCCCCCCTGTTTCCAAAGCCCTGGAAAGATTTCCATGGTAGAATGGCATCGCACCACCATCAGAGGGAGAGGGTCCAGGGCGCGTGGCGTGTGTGTCACTGCGGTGCCAGGCTGCTTTCCACACAGCTGGCTTGAAATTTTTGTAAAACTGCGCGTTTCGTGTGGTTTGGGTGTTTTAGCTAAAAAGCGTTTGACTGGCTTGGGGGATAAGTGTTTGGGACTGGAGGTGAAAATTCAGGTGACAGCTGAATTGGGGAAGGTGCTGGGGACACAGCAGAGAAGTGCCTCAACCTCGCAGCTCAGTCCTCTCTGCTTTTGGGGTCACATCCTGAGAGACACCAGCCTGATGCTCAGGCCTCAAATAGCTGAATGTGCAACCCCCAGCCAGCATTGCATAAATGCTGTATGGAAATAACTGGAGTTAGCCCAGCAGAAAGCGAGTGAGCAGGACGCTCTGACCCCTCTGCGCTCCACCAGCCTGGCTACGACTTCAAGGGAGCAAAGGTCTTGTCGAGGTTTGGTGTTCGTGGTGTCCCATGACTCTGCTGATCCCTGGCTGTAGAAATTAAAAGCCTGGAGGCTCCTCCAGCGTCCTGTGCCAGCTGATTCAGAGGCAGGGATGGGAAAGGCGGGCTTGCTGTCAGGTTGCTCCCTCCACAGCTGCTGCAGCAAGCAATACTTCAGAGCCCTAACTCTTGCTCGGTTTGCATGTGTCAGCTGGGAGAGGCTGTCCTCCCAGCAAAAGCTCTGCTGCTGGAGATGACGGCTGGGATGGAGGGTAGGCACAGTACAGACCCCAAGCCTGAAAGCACCCAACCATCCCCAAACGGGACCTCGTAGACTCTTTTTTTAGGTGTAGAAATGCTCTGTGCGTGGGGTCTGGCATCTTGCAAGCTCGGCACGGTAGTCCTAGTTAGCAGACCCTCACACTGCAGGGGCCGTGCCAGCACCGGTCCCTTGCCCCAGGCCAGCCCTGCCTTTTGCAGCTTCATTTTTATGGGCAGCGAGCCTTGAGAGCAGCTCGTTAGCTTCCCTGCTTGCTCAGATTATATTTGCTGGCTTTTCCCTCCCTATAAAACAAGAATGCACAAACACAGGTTCGTGCTAAGGGAGCGGGTTAGGGGGCTGGAGGGGAATGACCCTCGCAGGGGGGCTTTGCCATCTCTGCTGCAGAGAGCAAACCTTTCCCTGCCCTCACTAGCTCAGCATGAGGCCCCCATCATAGGAAAGGGGCATTGCACAGGGTCCCAGGAAGCAGGGCGGCCAAACCGGGGAGCAAAGGGCCCTTCCCCTGGGTTTTGCCCTCCTTGCACACCAAAGGCACAGTGTCTGGGTTATCCGCATCACCTGACAGGGGGTTGGTTTTGAGGTAAACCTCAGAAGCCCTTTAACAGGAGGGTTTGCTCCATCCCCATTTCAGAGGTGGAGAAATTGAGGCAAAAGGCAGAGACAGGATGCCCTCACTGTTCCCTAAGGTGCAGGGAGGAGGAGAGAGGAGTTTATCCTATGTCCTTAATGTGCCTGAGCCTTTCCCGCTCGTCCGTGATGCTCTGCCTTCCTGGCTGGAGATGGCGACTGGAGTGCAGCACTCAACTCTCTTATCTGCCTGCCCCGTCTGGTTCCCCCAGTGCCAGCTCCAGATCAAACACGAGGAAGGCCAGGGTCCGAGCTATCACCGCTGTCCTGGGAAACAGATAGCAAACTGTGTATCTGCTGACGTTCACCGCTCGAAAGGCAGCAGATCTGGCGGGGAGGAAGGAGTTTGCTTCCTGGAGGACAGCCCCCCCATCCTCTCCCCCTCTTCCAAATGTGCAGGTGCTCCCCATCCTTGTTGACTTCAGGTTTGGGGTATCCCACAGATAGGATGTCTCCAGTAAGCTGAGCAATTATCTCACAGCTTTGGGAGGAAGCACTGGTAAAGGTATCTTACAGGTAGCACCCCCCCACCCCCACCCCCCCAGACTGGCACTTGGTTGCCAAAAAATGGTGCAACAAGTCCCAGGAGCCCTTGCAAAGAGCAGCTGCCTCCTCCAAGAGCAACGCACAGGAGGTTTCTCGGTGCGACCCGCTGCCACCCGCATCTGTCTCCATCCCACGGCGGTGGTCCTCACGTGGCAAAGCAGTAAGGATGCAGATGTTGGGTATTAAATGCCAGCAGCCGTGCTCAGCTGTTCTCCCAGGCTTTGGCCCTGGTAGGAATTAAAGCCCTGCCTTTTAACAGCCCTACCAAGCACATTCCCATCCCCACATAACAGCTCACGTATCCCTATAACCCACTTTACAGCAAAACACCTTTTGGGCTGTCAGCAGGGAAGGGAAGGTTTCCCCTGATCAATGCTCCTGTAATAATTTCTGGCTTGATTAATACATTTTACCTGTCCCCTTCTCACTGGAATCCATCTGAAAGCCAAGCTGTGATTTTGCCCTTGAGGGAACCTCAGGTTTTCGCAGGTTTCCAGGGACTGTATTAAAATGTAAGGCCTTAATGAGAATGATAACGGCCAAAGCTAAGAAATCGAGCCTCGCTGCTTTGTTTCCTGGATGATTTTCGTTCCAGCTAATGGTATCACATTGGTGGGTGGTTTGGGGTTTTTTTATTTTATGAATGAATGTAAGCCTTTTGCAGAAAGGGAGGTGTCAGCTTGGATGCTTTGGTCCTCAGATTTTAGTGATCATTAATAACGCCTGCAGTGCTTTCTGTAAGTTTGAGCCAAAGGTTTGGGATGTAACGGCTTCCTAGTGGAAAAAGTGAGTTTCTTCCAAATCAAAGGGCTTTGCAAAAATGACACCTTGTTTCTGGTATCTTCTTTTCACTTTATTTCCAGCACTTTGTTTTACTCTTGTAAGAAAACTGACAGTGTAAAGTATTGTTGCAGGTCGCTTGCCTTGGTTTATATTCAGATACATATTTATAATAGAGATGCCTACTTTTAACAAATGATTAGATACTGAAAGGAAATATTTCTGCCTGGCTAAGAGGGAACAACTGGATGCTGCCCAACTGGGGCACTGCAGCTACTTGTAACTGAAACGGAAGATGCTGTGAACTCCTAGTAGAGCCAGGCCATGCCCAAAGCGGGCAGGCACCCCCGGAGATTTGTCACGTCCCCCTCGCCACCCCGAGCCTCGGCAGTGCAGGAGATGGGGGTACCTGGGGCGGGTGCAGGAGCGGCTCAAAAGGAGGAGCTGGATTCTGCATCGAGCCCACGGGAGCAACGCTCCTGTCCGTGAACTCGTTGCAGCTGCTTGTCTCTACCTTGTGATGAATCCCAGATGATTTCTCAGCCTGAGCTGCACAGTCACTCGTGTTAGATTATAAACTGGAACTTTTACAGGCTGTATGTGGGGTTTGTGGCTTCCTCTCCCTCTCTCGTCTCCAAAGTCCGTGATTCTTAATAAATCATCCTCTAGCCTGAGCTGAGTCTTGCTGTTTTAAGTTTAACTAGCTTATTTTTTTGCTGATAAGCCAGACTTTGAATTCTTCCCAAGATCACGGGTTGGGGCCAGTAATATCATGAAGGAGAGACTGTTAATCATGATATATCACATGCCAATGGGAACAGCATTGAGTGCTCACTGCGAGCAGTGCGTTTCCCTTATATCAGCATTTACAGACAGAGCACTTGTATCTCGCAGAGTTGGTGGGAGGGAAGAGTCAGGGCTCCCACCAGATGTAAATTAGGTTTATTATTGGAGCCAACTCAACAGAATTGCAGGGCAGAGCTCTAAGTAATGTGCAAAGGGTAAGGAGAAAATAGCCACCAGTGGCAGGAAAATGTTGCAGTATGCACCTATTTCTTACACTGTATCAGTGCAACTTCTTAAGGCTTTGATCCTGACTTCCCTCCAGATTTCTACTCTTGCACAGTCTTCCGTCCAAAGAGACCCAAATCAACCCAAGGGTGGAACTGAAGGGTGGACGAGCATAGAGAGAACCTGCTACACCCACTTGTTGTTTCTTTTATTCTTTCTTGCTACCACCCTGTTAGCACATAAATTTCTTTTCTTTGACAGCTCCAGGCACACATGCTATGTTTTCAGATCCATCATGGTCTGATCCTTGTTTTCCCAGCTAGCGTCTGAGCTCCTCTCCCAGTATCACTGTTGACTTTGGCCAACTGCTCCCATGGCCGTGCCGCTCTGTGGATGTGTCTGCTGAACCCTCCTTCTCCTCAGAGCGCAGACCAGCTCCCATCACACCCTGTAGAGACAGAGGTCTCAAAGCTGTGTTCCTGTAGGGTTAACCCTGCAAAGACCAATGTAGCGTGCACCGTAGGTCACCCTTAGCAGAAGAGGGACCAACTCAGCTCTAGGTAGAGCAGCTCTCTGAGGGGTTTGCGCCCAGCAGGCTTTACTGGTATGAGGTGGGAGGTGGAGGAGTCCTCCTTGAGTCATGTCATGTGCTAACAGTCTGTGGAAAGAATGGATTAATCAAGATTAAAATCAGTCCTGATGAGAGCAGCTGGGAGAGCTGGTCAGGAGATGTGAGACATGTGCGTGGGGTTGTGGTTACCAGCCCCGCTTTCTACCAGCTCATGCCTGGTACTGGGCAGCCCAGCTCCTTCCACCCCAATCTGCCTTTGGGTCAGCTGTGAACCCTGAGCCTGACTCATCCTCCCAGCTTAGCCAAAAAATCTCATCCCTTCAGACTCGGCATCCCCCAGAGAAGCCCCTCCGTGCCGCGTGGTGACGGCACATCTTTTATCTCGCTTGGCCCAGCAGGCCACAAATATTTGCTCCTTTGCAATGGGGGTGGGCGAGGGAGGGAGCATCTTGCTCGGTGCCCCTCTGCTCAGGAGGCAGCTCCCTGTGTCACACGGATCAGCCAGTTTGTTGCGTTGGAAAATTTTTGCTGCTTGTCCAGCTGGGATCTGGAGATCAGCCAGGGTCCATCCGTGCCTCCATGGGAAGGCAAGATGGGAAGACACGGTGAAGACACACTCAGGGCTTTGCTGTCTTCGTGGGAATTTGTCTCACTTTCCCTTCCCTTTTTTTTCCTTTGGGGGGGATATTTTAAACCATAAGGATGCCATTTTTGGTTTTCTACAATTCAGAAAGGTCCATGGCTGTGAGCTGATGGCATCTGTCCTGTCCTTGCTGCCTTCTCACCAAAGCTACCAGCACATGCAGCACCAACACCTTCCCTGTGGCAACTTTTGCAGGAGAAGATCAGTTTGGCTGGCAAGGTTTGGGACCACCTCAGAGGTGGGCTGTGCTCCTCCCCAGTGAATCACGTTGGCCCGGATGCTGGTAGCATCCTCTGTGGCTCTGTGGGATTTGCAGGGCTGATCCGTGTTGGTGAGCGCTGACTTCCCTCCCACTCTGCTTCGCTACAGCCATCAATTTGTGATTCAACTCCCAGGGTGAATCCCTCAAATTGGGGGAGAGCTTTGTCATGCATCTGCTGATAGATGGATGCGTGTTTACCTTGGCCTTCCCCACCTCGTGGCTGCTGGATAGTTATCTGAGGGATGAATTCATCTGTGCAGGGACTCCCGAATCGTGGGGGCAGAGAAGAAGCATCTATCATAGTGGTTTGGCACAAGGGAGAAGGCGTAACAGAAGGGAGACGGGCGGTGGTTGCACATCAAAGCCGGGCCTCTGCTTTCCTAGCCTATCTCCTAGATTTCATCTGGCCATGGTGAAACCAGAGGCGTGAGAGGTTTTGCGCGTTAGAGGCTCATGTCTCTGTCTGCAGGGAGAGAAGGGAATTTCTTAATTCTAGCTACACTGGGCATGTTACTTTCTTCCTTGCCTACCCTGCCAGGGATGATTTTTTCATGGGGTGGAGAGCCCCACTGCAATCACTGGACATGCTTCGGCTCCAGGCCACCACGCTGCCGCAGGAAAATCCAGCAGCTCCCAGCTCGCAGGCTGTGCGGCGGCTGCTGCTGAGTTTGCAGATTCCAGCAGTGGGGAGAGGGGAAGAGCTGCAACCGGAGGTCTCATCCACAGCACCTCCTCGTGCCTGCGCCTGTGTCGGTGTGGGACAGTCTCGGGGGCTTGTGCAGATCCGATGGCAGGGCAGGATGGAGAAAAATCTGTAAAACCCTCATGAGAAAACTCCCCTCCTGTGAGGTTTCCTTGCAGTGGACACCAGGAGGTTAGCCTGGACCCAGGTCCTTCCCCTAAACCACCCAGGACCCGCAGCCCTCTCAGGGCTGCGTACCCTTTCACGGGATCAAGTGACCCAGCACAAAGCAGGAGGTTCACAGAGGGGGACCGTGGGTTTTACGTATCGCTATGAGGGTCTGTAAGGTATCAGCAGCTCAGAGGACGCATAGGCGGTGATCTCTCTGGCAGCTGAAACCCAAATCCTTCTTAGCAACAGCAGGATGGATTTGAGATGGCTTTGGCTCAGAAAATAGATACCGTGGTCTGCAATGGAAAGCTAAGTAGAACAAGTCCAGGACAGGGATGCCAAGCCAAGCACTTGTGGGCGGTTAGGTCCCAAAGATGCATGTAGGCATTGCAGAGAGACCTGGACCCCCATTTCTGGTTGAGCACTGAAAACAAGCCCCCTTTTGTATCTAAACCCAAGAAATCCCAAACTATACTAGCATCCCAAATTGTCTGACAGAGGAGGTGTGGGGAACAGCCCCTTGCCTTGGTTTTGCCTGAGCTGTGTGTCCCCAGAGCAGGCTGTGTGACAGCCAGGGCCATCAGAGAAAGCAAACCCCTCCGTCGCGTCACCTCGCCTCGTCCCTTCGCACTGACAAATCACAGGGCTGCTGTCGGAAAGGTCAGCAGATCCACCTGGACCTGCTGGAGACCATCTGGGTGGCACAGCAGTAGGAAAATAAAGCTAAAAATGGGGTCACAGTTCTTCTTCCCCACATCCTCAAAGCTTTCAAAGCGTTCTCCGCAAAAGGGGACCTTTTGCCAGCATTGCGCATTGCTGGCTCACGTTTTCCTTGAACTTTAGTCCTCCTCTAATCTATGTCACAGTAATCTCCAGGGGAAAGAATGTTGCTGATTCCTGATTTAAGCTGCTGTCAAAACCTTTCAGCTCCCTCCCAGGCCATTGTTCTGTGTCCTGTCACCCGCGTTGTCCCCGGGGCAAAGGCAACGGAGTACGTGGATCAGCGAAGTCGACCTCCATCGGAGCCAATGCTCCCATCTCTGTCCCTGCAGGCTGCCAGCAAAGCGATCTTGCAGATGGGTTGTAAAATTAGCATTGTCCCCGTCGCTTATAGTCCCACAAAAAGCCGTGCTGAACTTTCAGATATTTGTTTGTTTGCTTGTTTTGGCAAGAGGAAAAAGGGTCAAGTTTAAGTTTGGGGAAATGTATCCTGCGTCCTTCATCTCTCATTGTGGTTCCGACTGAAAAAGCTGTTCTCTGCTTCCTTCCCCTATCAGTTAATTAGGTGGTTAATGCAGGAAAGGCAGTTGGACAGCAAAAGGCACAGTCCACGTGTTAAGCGTTATTGCTGCAGTTATTAATAGCCTAACTCTCAGGCGATGTTTCTGGGCAATGCCGGATCCAGGAGTTGCGGTTTTTGGGGACCATGTGTTTGCTCACCCGGCTCTTTTGGGGTGGGGGGGTGCGAGGTCTGCTATCGGGGGGCTCTCCCGGCACCTGGGCACCTGTTTCTTCCAGCTGGTGATAGGTCGGCCAGCAACTCCATTCCCGTGGGGTGTCGAGCTGGAGGACAGCATAAACCCACAGGCACCAGAGCAGGCAGGAATGGAAACTTTCCACCCTTTGGAAAATCGGGAGCGGGGAGGAGAAAGCAGAGGGGGTTCATGGAGGCAAGGAGGGTGCGCATGTGTTGTCCAGATTACAGTCACCCAGACCCCCCTCTTTCCAGGAAAGCCCGTCTCTCACCCCAGCCTTCCAGGCCCCTTTTCATTTGAAATTCCAACGAGCTGCCTGTAATAATCTCAGCTGGCTCTTTCCTGGAAGAAGCCTTTGCCGACCCACCCTCTTGCTGCCCTTCCCCACCCCGTAGGGCTGCTTCCAGGGACGCCTCTGGCCCCGCCAGCTCTTCCAAGACCTCTCAGAATCATCTGTTTCGTATGAGGCCAGTTGCCTGCAGCCCAGGGTCCATCTCAGCTGGAGCCGGATGGTTTTAAGCAGCAGGGGATGCAATGCCGGGCATTGGGACTGGGGTCTGGTTGGGGTTTTTTTTTTTCCCCCCCTTAGTTTGTTTTGGGGTTTTGGTTTCTTTTCTCAGATCCAGATTTATTAACCCCACAGGGTCAAGCCATCTCTGTGTGCTCGTGGGCAGCAGTAAAGCTGCGTTTGCCTTTGAGTCGAAGGGCTTGGAAGGAGCCAAGGAAGACAAGTGCTGTATTAAGGACCTTAATTTAACTGCGAGGACAGTTCTGGGTGTGGATACAGGACCCCTACTCTGAGAGCATCCTTGACGGGGTAAAGCAGTTCCTGCTCTCTCCAAAGCTCAGAGACAAAAATCACAATTTTTAAGCTTCTTTAAGGCATCTGCAGATGAGGCAAAGTCATCTAAGTGAGGCAAAACCATGTAAATTCCACAAAGGCCCTTCCCAAACTTGCCCTCAGTTGGAGAAATCCTGATTCATATCACCGGTCTTGAATCCTGCAGGCACCCTTGAATAAACTGGAAGCAAACTTTGATCCCATAAATCTTTAAGGACTAAGTTTTGGTGGATTTACTTCTTCAAGTACTGTATTTGCGTGTTACACGTTAAACCAGGGTGTCCATGTTCTGCAGACTTGACCAGAAAAGCAGGAATTCAGCCTGGAGGAATGCATCAACACAAATAAAAGCAGAAAATAGGAGACTCCTACAAACTCTCCTCTGTATGTCTGAATTAAGGCGTGCATCCCCTTCCTCCCCAACCCAGGAGTGACCACACTGTATCTCTTGTCTGCACAGCCATCTTCTGATGGGCAGGACACCCACCGGAGCGTGGTACCACCGTGTTGCCCGAGGCCGGGGATGGCCCTTCTGGCCCAGACAATGGTCAGGGAGCATGAATGGAAAATGATCTCCTGTGTTGGGCTGACAACCGGCTCTCTGTTCCTCCGGGCAAGTTCTCAGCTCCTGGACGAAGGGAGTGCCCCCACCCCAGGCAATCCCCGCTTTGATCTTCCTGCTGGCTGCATTGTTTTTTCTTACTGCTCCTAAATAAGTAAAATAAAGTACAGAAAAATAAAGTACAGTAAAAAATAAGTACAGTAAAAAAAAAATAAAATAATAGAGGAGAGGGAGAATATTCTTTTACAGCCTTATTTATTGGTTGCTCTTCAGAAGTCCTCCACAAAGCCTGCTTATAAGAGCACTAGCAAGGAAACAGAAGACGGAAAGCCTTCTGGTACACCCAGGCTGTCGGATGATGCTCACACAAGACTCATGTTTACCTGAAACCATCTCAGCCACCTCTTCGAGTGGTGAGAGCACAAATTCACCCTGAATGTGTAGAGGACAGTGGGTTTTAGCATTTTCATATGCCACCTTTTGCATGTTGTCGAGAAGCAGAGTATTAGTTGGGGAATTCATGTGTATTGGGGACTATATATGATTGTGGGAGTTCAGGATGAGGGTATTTCCCAGCTGATGCTATCCCAAAATTGTTATAGACTCTGTCCCCTCTTAGCCAGCCTGCAAACTCCGTATCCGCCTGCCTCTGCATTGCGTCCCGTGGTGGCACAGAGCAGGGAACAACCATGGGAGAGGAGCTGTAAAGAAAATAATCTGGCCTGTTTCTCTGCAAAAGTGCCAGGAGGAAGGGGCTGGGATGAAGGAGGTCGGGGTCCTCTTCCACCTGGTCCCTCCGTGGGTCTCACGTGGCTCGCTGGCCACGTTATTCCAGTTTGCACACTGGTGCAGTCTGGCTGACTGGGGGCGGG